>VZSV01000015.1:9432802-9455288 GCA_013398735.1 Nothocercus julius
CTGCAGGAAAAAAATAATAAAACTTGACCAAAGTCAGAGGCTATTTTGCTTTTATAACCCCTCTTATCAAAACAGAACTGAAGCATAGTTTGAATTCTGCAATTAACATATAATTAGCAGAAGAAAGAAGCCAAAGATTTGATTTATCATTGAGGCTGTAAGTTCTTGGTCGGGCAGACTCATACACATTGGCATTTCCCCGTGTGAGCATGGAGAAGCATTCAGTCAGACCATTCGTGTGAAGGCAATTTCAAATTTACTACTCATTTTTGTCTCTCTCTTTTTTTTTTTTAGCATTATACATTTGATACTAGTTTGTGAAATTAAGCTAAAATCCCTATTTTGACTTGACATTTCCAACCTGTCTCTTGACTATTGATAATCCCAAATTTTCCATATTTGGAAAGGCTGTTTCCATCTTGCATATTTGCTGCCTCTGAGCAAGCGGGCAGGAAATGTACTTAATAATTTCTGTGTAACGGACCCCCTGCTCCTCCACAGAGGTCCGCAATGTAATGGGTACAAACAGTTCCTCGCATTTCCACATCTGCCTCTCTCTGCCTCGCACTGCTCTGCGTACCATCGGATGTAGGATTATTTTCAGCGTTAGCAAAACCTCAGAAATGTGGTTTTGAATGTGAGATGTTTATAGTCCCTTATGATTCAGAAGCCAAAACCTCCAATCTTTGAGGTCACTGGTGCAGCGATATTAGTATCATCTGTTGATTATGGAAATCATCTGTTAGGTCACTCTGTCCACCCCAACCCACGTATCTCCAGTGCCTCTTGTGTGTTGTTCAGGCTTATTTAAAGAATTCCAGAGACAGGACTTCAACAGTTTGTACTTGGAGCCTGCACCCTAGCCTAAATGATCTCACTGCTTAAAAACGTTTTCTTGGGTCTAGCCTTAATAATCCTTCCCTGTCTAATGCTATCCTTTGTAGCTAACTCCACTCTTTCCTTTTAAAGTTTCTTCCCTTCTGTGTGCTGGTGTTTTCTGGACACGTCCACTGCTACCAGTTTGTCTTAGCCATATTTCAATCAAGATGCAGTTTTTAATTCTTACGGATAGCTTTTTTTCTTCATCTTTACATAAATTGAAAAAAAGGTACTTCTTTAACCTTTTCCTGTAGTGAAATGATACAACTTCATTTGTGTCATTCTCTAACTTAGAGCTGTATGGGAAGAAATTTCATTCAGGATAAGATATCTTCATTGCAGTGTTGACCCTGGGGCTTGTATTGATAATTGGCATCCACAAGATAGGTGATCCAGGACAATAAAACAGAAATGTGCCTTTAAGTGAACAAACGAGAGAATTTCCAAAACCCTTAAAAAATAAAACAAATAGGGAGGCAGCTTGGCAACACAGAGATCGGCTGAATAAATGTGTGTCCTTGAACCGAGTTCGTGTTCTGCTGTGGTTTGGTGGTGGTTGGAAGGAACTTCCAGGAGGAATGACTCTTACTCATACGTTTATATTCCTCAATAAGTCTCAGTGATGAAAACGTCCCGACTGAGCAACACTGTGTGTATTAAATATTCAGGATCAGGGCAAAACAATATTGAGATGCTGATTACACTGTTAATTGTGCAGTGTTGTACTCACATTGCATGTAGTTATTTTCCTTAAGGGTTTTGAATACTTGTCTGCTGTGTATATATGAGGCTGGAATGATGCCATGTCCTGGTTTTGAATTGCAAAAGGTTTCAGATAGAATAACAAACAAAAACCTTAATAACGTAGGTCCTCATAATCCCTAGATCTGTGTCGTAAAGAGGATTTTTTTAAGTTACTGTGTTGGTGGCTTCTTCCAGTGACACTGGTGATGGTTCAAAACTGTCTAAATCCATTGACTTCACTGAGATTACACTAAACTTCACCAGCACAACTGAGAGCTGAGTCTAGTCCCACCTGCCTATTTTCCCTGTGCGAGACACTTTCCAAAAATGGGGAAGAGCGTTGTTCTCTGCAGAGAGGAAAATAGATCATTGAATGTCTGTGCTGTGGTATATGCTAACCAAAACATAGGAGCTGGTGCCAGAAAATTCCTAGATAATGTATCCAACCTATTTCTTTAAATGGATTGCTCAGCGGTTCGCTGCAGTTCTTGCCATTTAAATCACGTATGTCAGCAGGAACTGTTGGGAATATAACTTAATAAAAATGGAGCTCCATGGTTCAGAGTAATGAAAAATCCAGAAATGAGTGGCACTTGCTCCCCCCCCCCACAGCCGTGTTGAAGCAGTTGGGCAGTGGAGATAGTACTGAACCTGTGCAAAGTTCACAGCATTCATTTCATTCATCCAGCAACTTTACCTTTGGAAAGCATTAGTTTCCTAAATGAAACCATTTGAAAGTGAAGCGCAACCATTGGAAATGCTGCTGTTCAGTCACGGGGTTATATCCAGCACCTCTTTGCAAATCTGGGATAATCCATGCTCTGAAGATGGAGGTCCATGGCTCAGCAATAACTTCTGCCCTCCTTGGGTGCTCCCAGAGCAGCGAGAGGGTCAGTGGGGCCTCCAAGGAGACAACAGCACCAGGCTACTAAGCACAGGGAATGAAATTCTCAAGAGTAACAAATCCTTCCTTGTTTCTAAAAATGGCCCAATAAAAATTTCTGTGTGCAGTACTATTCATGTATGAAGTTTGGCATGGTCAGACAAATTTCATGGTTCTCCCTAAATTTTGGGATCTCGTGGTTATCTTCACCTCCCCATCAGTGGTTCTGGTGCAGCGACAGTGAGCACGTGCTGTGTGTGTTTAGTGTCTGCAGCCTCCGCCGGATTGACCTGAGGGTGCTTTACAGTAGAAATACTTATTATTGTTATCCATAATTACAACAGAGTTATGAATGCGCAGTGATGGTTTTAGATAGTGCTACATCTGCATTTTCTCCACTTTGCAGTTTTGCACCAGTAGGATTTTGCCTGAGGGTAGAGCAGTCTGGCCAGGGCAATCTCCAAGTGTTGATGCCGTGGACAGACACCGTGGATATGATCCTGCAGAAACCTACCTAAATCCCTGAGATCGGAATTTTACACTCGCTGCTTCAGACACAGTGTGAAATTTTAATTTGCGCTAGTCAGTCTGAGCAAGGGGAAAAGGAAAAGAAAAAGGAGAAGGAAAGGCATAGGATAAATTTCCCACTTTCCACTGAGCGAAACAATGCGCTCCAGCCCTTCTGGCTGCTGAATGAATCTCTGCGTGGGCAGCGTGAAGCTGGCAGAGACGGCTGAGTTATACACAGAGTGGGTAGTATCACCTCTAATTGAGTTTATACGAGGCCTCCTATTATTAAACACCGTTTTGGGCTTGCTAGAATTTTGCAAAAAGGTACTTCTTGGGGCTGAGGTTTTCTGTGCCGGGTGTCTGTGCGGCCGCATTGCGGTGCGGCTCCAGCAGCAGGACCAGGCGCTCGTGCCACAGGGCTCAGCACCTGCCCGGGGAGCCGAGGGGACAGGGCTCTCGCGGGCAGCAGCTGCTCAGTACTTTGTTTTTTCTGCTGTTGTTATTCAGGGTGTAACTTCATGCCTTCGTTCCTGATCTCTCTTCAGACCCTGATCTGATGGCTGAATTTCCTCCGGAGTGTTTCCTGACACTGACCATTGCTCTGGCTGAACATTTCACACCCATTTAAACATTTATTTTCATAAACTGCCATAAGAAGTTTTTTTTCACATCTTACAAAGGAGGGAAGCAAGTAACCAGAAGTTATAGCCTATGCTTTTTTCTTGTTTTCGTTTGCTGGTTTGAGGAACCTTCTAGTTATTTAAACATTCAACACACCTTTCCTGTAAGGACCAGTTGGAGATAGAAGTGCTTGAGGCTTTTGAAAATCAAAGGCCGGTGTTGCAAGTCAGCTGCCTACTAAATGAAGAGCTTGGGCTTAGTGGGATCTGCAAGGAAAACCCTATGTGACACGCGATAATGTGGAGTTCAGCTCTCCAGCATAACCCTTAGTACTGTGAGACCTCGCATGTCTCCTTCTTCCTTCCCTAGACACCTCTCAACAAGCTTTTCATCTCTTGCACCATGCAATAAAAGAAATCCCACAGAAAATTATTCACTACCCTCTTCTGATTCCTCTTTACAGATGCTCCTAGTTTGTATTGGTGGGGATCCAGTGGAAAAAATAGTATGTGAGTGTCTCGTTAAAATCTAACAAAATGTCTATGCATGAGGGATCGACGTTAAAATTGCATAGACATTAAATAATTATTAGCATTTGAGTAAGTGACCGTCAAAACTAAGGCAACCTTTGACACTTTGCGGCTTTAGAAAAGCAATTTCAATGTGGAGGTTTATTTTCCTGTCTTAGAGAGCTGAAGGAGTGTGCTTATTACTGTCTCAAACTGGACTTGATATGATCCAAAGTGTTTTCGAATGGATAATTGGGCTCTGATTCCTGTAATACTTCTGTGGGAGTTAATCCTAAGCTCAGGGAAATCATTGGTATTCCTTACCATTAGACCACTGGAGCTATAAATAAGTGGTATTTAAAAAATGCCTCTCTAAGGTTCTTTGATTTTCCTTAACTCAGGAAATGTAGTTATTTATAAGGTAGAATCAAGATAATATGTAGTGAAAAATTTTTTGTTGTTGTTCTCCCACAGATAAATATAAAATTACTTGGCTAAATTTCTAGGCATTTTGATGACAATTGCCACTACAAAACTATGGAGCAGATTTTTATCTTCAGAGATTTCGAATCACACCAATTGACCAAATTATTTCAAAAGTTGGTCAAGAGAAACTGAATTGAAACTTCTGTGAACAGAGTCTGGAATCTGTCATAAGAATGAGCTTGGTCTCCAGAGCCTGTATTGAATGGGGGAGATGGAAATACATTGAAAAAATAAATCACTTGTGCTATGCTGGAGAGAGAGCAACATGTGAGCATATAATCATTAGCTAAATGGCATATTACTAGCTAATCTGGCGTTTCAATCATCTGGGCTTTGCAGCAGCAGCAGTAAAATTTGCTGGAGCTGAGGTTATGGAAACATCATTGAGCAGAAATGCAGATATTGGTTGAAAATAAGTGTTAATTGAATCTTTCTGAATATTCTGGTCTTATTAAAATATTTTAAAATATATTGGCTTGTTTTAAAGAGCAAACTGTGCTTTCATAATGTAACATGCTGCAAGCAAACACATGAGTGAAGGAGTTGCATCAGAATGAGATCTAAGATAACATGGACTTTTCTTTTCCAGCTCCTTCTACCCAAATTCTGCAGTATTTAATTTTATAAAAGCTCTGATGATATTGCTGCAAGGCTTCCTAGGTCAAAATAGCCTGTCACAATAGCCTGTCAAAATAGCCCCGGGTCACACTTACTATAGATTTGTGAATGACAAGAGTTGCAAAGTACTCAAATCCATCCAGTGAAAGCAAATATGGGCTGGACAGAGATCATCTGTTCAGTTTTACTTCTTTTTACCTCTCGTTTCGTTGCTCCTAAAACTGGGTAACCGTTAGGCATTCTCTCTCATACACAAGAATAGGCTTGGTCTTTGTTCATAGAGAAAATATGTCATTAGAAGAACCTTTGGGGCTATGAGAAGGCCTCAGAGAAACTCCTCTTGTTGGGGGGAAATTGTCACTGAAATAGTGGATGGTGGAAATCTGCTTGGCACAAAGCAGTGCCCGCAGAGAGACAGCACCGAGGCTGCTACAAGCCTGACAAGGAAAACAAAAATTTCCATTTTATTGGAAAATACTCCCATTTCTATCCCTACGCAGCTGTTCCCAAGACTTTAAAATGGAGAGTAAGATCAGGTTTTGACCCAAGATCATGAGCATCATGAGCATAGCACCGAGCTCCGACACGCAGCCACCTCTTGCATCCCTTGGCCACCACATTACGTAGCGAGCGGTGATTTCCTCGGGGGAAGGATGCAGAGCCGTTCAGCTCGTCTCTTTTTTCTGAAGTGCCTCCTGGAGCTGTCTTTGCTCTTCGCTGTTTATAGGGGCGAAGGTGAGTAGACTCCTAAACAGCCAGTTACGCCGCCTGCTAAAGTTAGACGCGGTGACTCACGCCTGTGGATAGTGACCTAGTTTGAGTCGTCTGCATGGGAAGGCTGTGTGAGATCGGGAGTGTTGCAAGAACAACAAGAGCATGGTACGGCAGGGAGCTCTGCTGCAGCAGCATGGTGTTCTTATGGAGCAAACCTTCCATATGGCACATTGCAGGACGGAAAGTATCTTATAAAAGCTCAGGTTTCTGAAGTTTCTACCAGAGGTACTGAGTGGATGGTCCTTGGCTATGGCTTATACAACAAATACACAAGCAGGGAGATATTTAATGTTTCCAGTGTGTGAGGTCTGGCCAAGGTTTCAATCTGATGGCAGCTTCTGAGAACTATCACAAGGACCATCGTTCCCCTATTCCTGAAGAGACATAGTAGTCCAGCAGAAAATAGTAGGTTCCAGAAGGGAATAAAAGCCAACCACTCCATCACAATTTCTAAGTTAAAAAAAAATGTGTTTTGTTTTTCTTATTGCACGCAGCAAATACGGCTGAATTATTAAAGATTATGTAGTGGAGAGGGTAGCTTCGAAATGCTAATCCAACTTGTATTCACCTGTAAAGAGCTATTGAAATGCCGGGTGCTGAGTACCGTGTCTGGTGAAGGGAAGCACAACCAGGGGTTGATGGTGAATGAGAGCAAAGAGCCTCCTTAGCCTCAGGTTGCTTTTGAAGACCTGCTCGAAGCAGAGCTCATCTGTGAGGCCCCCCAGTTATCTCTATAGAGCTGTTTTCTTGTGCACCTCTAGGTATAAAAAGCAGTGGAGAATGTTAGGAGTCTGCTAAGGCTCTTCATCCCAATCCTTTTTGCCAAAAATCCATTTCACTGGCTTTGCTTTTCTCTCTGCTTACCCTCTGCTTTGTGGAGATGTTTTTGTTTTCTGAGGCCATCAGGCAAATAGTTTTGCAAATGGACTGTGTGTCGTTACTTCAGCCCAACACTTCCCTGGAAGTCCATGCGGGCCTCCAAGGAAGTCAAGAAAGTTCTGCTTCCTTTTTTTTTTTTTTTTAAATGAATTTCAGTGAAATAGTTTGATGCACTGTGATACGTGTGGTGGGAGGCTGTTTGACACAATGGGAGATCGAGATTTCCTATGAACATGGGAACACAAAATCTAACATTAACTTTGTTTTAATGAGGTCTTACCTATATTTCATTGTATAATTTTGAACTTTTGCTTTCATTGTATTTTTCCTAAAGTTCATTTAGTTTTTACAAATGAAAAGTGTTTTCTTCAATCAAAGCAACATGTGTCTAAGAAATGAAAACACAGTTAAAATGCCTCCTATTTGTCTGCTATTTAAGTAATAAAAACAGTGTGTGTAGTGTGGAGAGAAAAGAGGTATGTTGGTTTTCATGAATATTAATATGCTGCAAGGTTTGACAGCTTGAATGTGAGTTACAGAATTTCAGTTCGTTAGTGATAGCAGGAAAGCAATTACAGTTTCTGTGGGACAGGTGGAGTCTCCAGTGTCAGGTTCTTAGGATGTTGGTATTTGTGACTCCAGCTGGGTGAAAGACCCTTCCATGGACACACACGCAAGGAATAAAGCGAGCCCCTCCAGAAGGAGGTAAATGCAGAGAATGATGCCGAGGAGAGCAGGTAAATGACATCATGGGCAGGATTTCCTTCTAGCACAATTTGCTGGTGTATGTGCTGCTCCTGCTTTTCCCATTTCATTTGCCTCCTCAAAGTACTGAACTCTTTCACTTAACGTGTTTTTCCCCGTATTCTCTCTTCAATCCCTGATACATTGCTGTATGCCTCCACACCTGAAGTCAAGCCAGGCAGCTTTGCAAAATGCCTTTCTCTCTTACAACAGACAATGTCCTAGGACCTAATTTTGGTTGAGTCCCTCCTAGGACATAATTCTGGTTGAGTCCCTTTAAGCTCTTCTTAGAGTGTGGATTTTCCCCACAGGAACAACTTCAAAACTCGCTACCTCTTACACCAGACAGTTGACGTTGGCAATCTGTGGAAGGTAAATCATATTTTGCAGCCAGCTTGGCTAGCTTGTAGATTTGAGAACAAGCACACTGATTATTTTTCCATGGAATACAAACAGGAGGCATAAATTTTTCAAGGTAGCTGCTAATGTACAATTTTTAATAGCTTTAACATCGCCTGGTTTTTCAAAACTGCTGAGCCATTCTAGCTCTCAAGATCAAACTTATTTAAAATATTTCAGTTAAGCACCAGAAAGCACTTGTTGCTTGTCAAGATCCTACTTACTGAGATTTTGTTTGGATTTTGATAGATAAAACTTTTCCCAGACATGACAGATTAGCAAGCCTATAAATATAGTTGGTTTAAGTCTAAATTGTAACATTGTAATGATGAAGATAGCTGTCCTTCCTCCCCAAGAAAATTTTCATTTGTGTTACTAATCACTCTTAAATCTATCTTGGGTCGCTGGAAGGTCATTAGGTTTTCTGTTTTGTTTTTTTCTTAAATGGGTTTTAAAGTACCTTGGGTTTACGCTGCTTATAACTCTCTGAATTAAAAGGAGGCATAAATCAAGCCTGAATGGGCCATAAATCTGCAGTAAAAATACTCTGGGATGGTCTGACTTGGCAGTGGATGGAAATCTGCCTGGTGCAAACTATTTATTTATACCAATGATGCTGGTTTTCCAGCAAGATATAACAGAGTGGTTGGTGGTAGAGCCCGTGCTGGAGGTTGTCAGTAAGCACATTAAGCTTCCCTACGTGGATTGACCTTGCAAAATAAAAAAACACCTTTTAGCGATGACATTCTTGATCCTGGAAGGAGATCCAAAGATGTTCACAGCCACCGGCCTTCGAGAGCTGCGAATGCTCGGCACGTTTGTAGAAAACCTTGCTTTTTTGGCACATATTCAAAGGCCTGATCTTTTCCCCACAGGAATCGAGGAAGTTTTCTGCTGGCTTTAGTAGGAACTACATTATTTCTCAAAACTTAATAAATAGGTTGTTTTGTTAACTGGGTGTTCCGTTTTAAAAATAGCAGTGTTTGTTTTTTATTCTTTCCTGTTTATCACAATAACATTACATGATACAACACCATTAAATAATGTTGATGAAATGATGATAAAAACATATGTGAAAACAAGATGAACTGCATTTGACATTTTCTGTAATGCCTTGCAGTTCAGAAATTTGTAGTGTGCTCATGAATAATGACATCCAAGCCACGACCGTAAAAACCTTTGAATATGTAAACATCACAGTAAGTTAGGTGGGACTCCATATGTGCCGACAGATAAGGGAGGTAGGGAGTCCTGTGTAGCTTTAGACCATAATATGGCAAGAAATCCACTTTAGGATTAACTTTTCCCTTCGTGCAGCAAGTGCTGTGTTCCATGGAGCACAATTTTAGCCTTTTTGACGTCTTTGATGGGATGTGGTGTATGTAGTTCCCTGCAGAAGTACAAATTGTCTCTCTATGCCCGAGAGAAAACACCATACAGATGTGCAGGCCATCAGCCCTATTATAACCAAAGAAGTCCTATAAAACTCCCTAAAAAACATGTGGAAAAACTTTTTTTAAATGTGCTTGTATAATGGGATTGAGCTTATTATAAAATCTTTTATCACAGATCACGTTTATATGAGCAAATTTGAAATTTCTGAAATGAAGAAGCAATGACAGAGACAAACTCAGCCTGCTGGTGGTGGGCAAATATCTTGTGTCTTAGAACTGGCTTCAGGATAAACAAAATGTTTGATTCTCTGGAAAACTTTGTTGGCACAAGGCAGGTTTCACCTTATTTCAACTCGAGCTCAAAATAATCTTGTGGGCCCGTTGTTGTTCTTGGAAACTAAAAGGGAAGAACATATGTTAAGCGTTGGTAATGTCAGTTAAGCCCTTAATTAGTGATGAACGAGCCTCCGTTTTCTTTCCCGTGGCTCAGTTTGGATACTGCTCAAAAGCGCCGCTATTTTGCAGTGTTTAGCAGAGTTTCCTGAAACCTGAAAGTTTTGCAAAGCTGCATGTGTAGTTCAACTAGCAACAAGGCTTTCCTAGGATTTCTAGCTTATGGCAAGGCTGGAAATCCCTCAATCTTTCCCTGGCTGTATTTGCCACTGTGGGATGGGGATGAGGATGGCAGAAGATGGGAGGAAGCAAAGTGGCCTAGGAAGGATGGGTTGGAGATGACATCCTCGGTCAGCCTCATCCGTTCTTCTGCATGCAGGAGAATCTTAAGTCCGCTTTCGGAGAAGATCAGCATGCGTTTGTTCCAGAAAAGCTCAACTCCTACTTTTTAAAGATGAGTAGATAAATATAGGATAGGAATGCACTTGGAAAAGAGCACGTGGTGGATATTTGGCGTCTGGTAAGTGACTGGTGTCTGCATGTCATACCCACAGAGGTGGAACAGGGCTGGGAGCAGAGGCAGGAGCTGCTCCTGTGTCTCCCTGCAGTATCGCTCAGTTAAAAGTGGTGCCATGAACAGCAGAATCCATATGGACGGTGGGTATGGGCATTCCTCTGTTCCCAGAAGAGAAGTGAAAACCAGTGTCCACAAAGGTTGGTAGGTCTGAAGGATTTTTGCAATTAAAGCCTTGGTTTGCTGTGCCTTTCAACTTGTTTCAGAGCTTTTCTGGGCTCTGTTCTTTTCAAAATAGGACAAAACTCTTCGCTTTGGCCTGACATGAGCAGAGCTCCCAGCGCATGACTAGGCCCCTTTCCATGTTACCTTGGCTGGCCTCTGTCACAACAGTTTTTTCACGTCCTCTTACAGGCACCGAATTAAAGGTTATTTCCGTTCCTGCTTCTTATTGCTCTGATCTTTTGCCAGCTCTTCACATCTCCTGCAGGTTTGCTCTGGATCTGCTATTCCCACATCTACCCTTCGCCTGTGACTTTCTCTGACATTTGGATTTCTTCAGTAGCCCTTAGCTTCTTTCTCTCCCCTTTTAGTCTTCAAGACTTTGATTTACTTTTCAGTCTTCTCACTGGGACAACAACATGAAATTATCGATATTTGTGGACCAACAGTATGAAATGATGAATATTTGTGCACAGTGAGCGTCACATCATGAATCCCAAGCTGTTTGGACTGCTCAAAAGGTTTTTGTGTTCTCTGGCTGCTTAGCCAAAAAAAAAATCCCTACTTTTAATTGCTTCTTCAATACATCTTCCAGGTGGCTTTCCTCTGCGGTATATTTGTTTATTAGCTTTGGGATCTTTTCTGAGATTAGAAGCAGTCATAGCAAGGCCTGGCAAGGAGTAAGGCTCAGTAATGATGGTACAACTTTCTGTCTTTGCACAGGAGAAAAGAAAGAGGATATATCCGGTGGGGAGAGGAGGGTGGAGGAAACAATGAATGGGAGAAATTAAAAAAAAAAAAAGAGAGAGGAAAAAGGAAAGGCATCTCTATAATTCTGGAGTTACAGCAGTCTGTTTCTCTGCTAAATTTGTTTTTTGCACGGGGAGCACCTGAAGCGAGCGTGGCGTGCAAGGACGTCCTTGTGACGCGCGGCGAGGAGGTGCGGGTCCCGCCATGCTCATCCTGCTGCTCCCTCTTCCGTGGCTGTTCTCAGGCCAGTCATTAAAGATGTTTATCATCCTCCTTCCCCTGCGCAATATTCCTCCTGCGACCTGGGTCTGAGAAGTCGTGTTTGGAGCAGGCAGCACCCGAGGTTTTGCAGTTGACAGTTTTTACCATCTGTTGCTCAAAATGCACCTTGAATCCAAGCCTTCCCTCTCCGGAGCGAGGGCTGCGCTGGCAGGGGAATCAGAAACTGGGGAAGGGAGTTTTGCATCCTTGTCCGGCAGGGAAAACAGACACTAAAGAAGCTTTTGGTCTTTTTTTCTGCCTGTTTTCAGAGTACACCTGAAATGAAAAACAGCTGGAAGATTCACTGTTATTAAAGGTGGAAAACAGCTCATGGCCAAACTCAGGGGAAATGCAGGGGGAGCTGCTGCCGCCGCAGCTCCTGCCCTGGGTTCTGCCACTGCTGCCTTCCCGCACGGCGCCGCATCTTCTCCCTCTGCACCGCGGACAGGGATGCTGATACCTTTTGCACGTCCTGTGAGATCCGTGATTAGGAGCGTGCGAGTGGGCTGCTCGCTTCGCCGCAGCCGCCGTGCTCAGCGCCCCTGGAAGCTCCCACACGTTGCTGCCACCTCGTTTTCGGCAGCGCTGGCGGCGTCTCGGCCTGCTCGGCTGTGCTGGGGCTGCCCCTCGCAGCGCGTCTCTCACCCCGCGCGCATCCTCCGCGAGCGGCGCTTAGACTCGCTGTCTAGACGTTCTCTGCGGTGGATTTGCGGCTTCAGACCCAACATGATCCCCTTCTCCAGAGTCGTTCAAATCTGCTGACCTTCAGGGCCTCTTAAAAAAAAAATCTGTCATCTTTAGGAGTTTTAGTGGTATTTCTTGTTTTTGTAATAAATGGCTTTGGCCTTCTCTTCTGTCTTCTATATTCCTTATCTAATTCATTTCTAGAGTCTCTTTGATTTATACTTTCACCTACTGTAAAGGAATGCACAGTGTTAAGGACCTCGCTGGGTATTTTGGGGAAGGTAAAGATCAGTTGTGTGCTCTTTTTTACTTAACTAATCCACAGGCATCCAGGTCTCAGAGGAATGGGCTTCTGTAGCAAGATGGAGAAGAGTCTATCGGCAGCTATATTTGTATTCAGGTATTTGCCTTGGGAGATTGTGCAGGATGTGGTTTGCTGTTGGTCTTTGGGTAGATGCAGAGTTTGCTGAAATGGCTGTCAGGCAGACGGAGGGGTCCCGCAGCCGAAGCCTGGCTGGGTTTCGGCAGGACGTACGTGTGGCTTTATGAAGCATGTTTTAATGGACGTGTCTCACGGAAGAGAGTAACGAACTTTCACGCAGACAGTTTTGCTTTAGGGAGGTGGCCGTGGGGATGCCTCTCCCAGGACTCCTAGTACACCGTGGAGAATGTGGTCTCTGTTACTGCACTTAACTACAGGCTCTTCCTACACTGAACAAAACACTTGTGTGATTACTGAGCCAGTTTTTAGTTAATATATGGGGCTGGCATAGCATAGAATATAATCCTGCTTTTATATAATGTCTCGCTCGCCATGCAGACTGCATCTTTCTGCATTTCAGGATAGATAAACTTAACCTTTGTCTCCCTTAGCAGTGACTCAACTGACCTCAATTACTCCCAACTCTGGTGGAAATGAATCAGAGTAATTTTTGATTGACAACATATTACCAAAATAACTATGTGTATACAAATTATGTTTGAGATTAATCTGGAAAGATAATATGTTTTAGGTGTGATATGCTTATCCCTAAACTAGGACTAATAAAAACAAGGTAAATCCAATATTGAGATTACATTCAAAGAAATCCAAGCAAATGAAGAGAGAAGTATAAAGGAAGAATAGCACAGCTATTTTCCCTTAGTAAGAGGGTTTGCATTTTGTTGCAGGTGGAATGCGCAGATGTTCAGGCTGGAAGGGGCACGGAGGGAATTTGATGGGCAAGGAGGAGTCATGGGGCTCACGTGGGGCTGTTGCAACTGCCCTGCAACAGCCCATTCGGCTGTGCTTGCCTGGGCCCAGCGCTCATCCCTGCAATGTGCTCTGAAGAAAAACGGTTACGGTGCAGGCTGTTTTCATCTTCCCAGAAATTGGGCAGCAGCATCTCTCAGCAGTGAGCTGGAATCAAGCTTGGAAATCATCTACAGAGACAGAGATTTGAAATAGTGGGTCACTGTAGAAGCCAAGATCACTGCTAGAGTTTTTGAGCTCACTTACCTTTCAAATTTGAAACCAATAATCTGTCAGTTCAACTAATGATACCTCCAACCATACTAACCAAACATTATTTTGGTAGTCCCGGAAAGCATAAATATGAGATGAATACCTTGCAGTCCTCTCAGCGACAGAATTATCTCTGTCATACCTAGGTCTGCCTAGAAAGGTTTATGTCCTTAGTTATGTTTTGATTATTTTACAAATATTAGGATGCTGCTGTGGCTCTTGGTCCAGGGGAAAAATCCCCTATTAGTGATAATGTTGGAAATGTGCTTCCAAAGTTTGGAACTGAGGTTGTGTTTTAGGACTAGCACTAGACTAGGTGTGAGATGAGCGAAGGAAGGGAAATGTAAAACACATTACAGGCATCAAAAAGACTGTGGGACCCAGGAACATCACTGTGTTATGGTTCCTATATATTTTTCTGCTCCAGAAAGTGCCCCTAATGCATGGCAGACTGTACACAACATACACAATCGACTCTGGGGTCTTTTTCTCTCTTCTGCAAGTTTATCCTGCATACCAAACATTGCCACAGAATCTGAGTCTGTTTAATGTTTAAGATGCTCCATAACGACTTGGATCTCTGCAGTGAAAATACTCAGCTGTGGCCACTTGCAAATAATCCAGCTATATCTTTATTAGCTGGTAAAATAAAGTGATGGATAAGAGAATTGTGGAAATTTTCCACTGACATACAGCCTCACGGTGTGACTGGGGCTCGCTTTTTATGATGTTTGAAATGGCTTTGCTGTGTTTTGCTGTCTGTCTGCTCCACTGAGCACATACCCACCTTTCACAACTCTTGACAAGGTTACTTCAATTCACCCACCAGTTTTGATTAGTTTTTCACCAGTCTCCATGGTAAATAGCAGAGCTAAGGGCCTGAAAAGTGGAAGGCTGAAAGCCAGAAGAACAATGTGAGAGCATCTGTGCTCCCTGCACGTCTTATTGGAAAATCTCTTCTGTGAGGTATCAGAAATTGGTCACAGCTGTGAAGGTCCTACAGCTCCTTCTGCGCAGCTGACAGATTAACAACCCAAACAGGCTGAAGCTGTGCTGAGGATGGGGGGTATTTGAGGGAAATTCTGCCACCTGGGCAGTTTGGAGGCCAACATCCCTGTTCCTAAAGCTGGGAAGAAGTGCTGTGAGTAGCTGGGTATAGAATGTTTTATGATTTTCTTTCAGTGTGGATAATAAATTTCCTGGGAATTGTGGTTTTGACTGCCCTAAATTACTCCTAAAACCACCTTGTTGGGGTGGGAGGGCACCCGTGTTGTCCTGTGGTGCCCTGTTGTCCCATCTGCTGCCTCTAGCCACCACAGTGTCTGCAGTGGGTGCCCTCAGCACCTTTGGGTGGCCCTAGCTGGGGTGGCCTGTGTGGTTCAGCCTCACTGTGGGGTCCTGTGTGACCCATAGCCAGGTCAGGGCCGGAGCTGGGACACATTGACAGGCTCTGCAGAAAAGCTGGGAAGGGTTTTCTCTTTTTTGGGTGCCCAGGGTGTCCCCCTGAGGCAGCCAGTTCCTGGAGCTGTGTTTGCAGCCGCTGCTTTGCAGAGACCAGCTGATGAATGGCAAATTTGCTGTTATTTGATATACAGCATTTTTTAACAAAGTCAAAAGAAAGAAGTGATGAAAGGTTTATATGTAAGTAATTACAGTGCTTCAACATTCAGTACAGGCAGAAATTAATATATGAGGTGAAAATGTCAAAATAAAAGGTCAAGAAAGTGAATTGCAAAGAAAGTTGAGCATTAGCTACGAGGCAGTGTTTGTTGGCAAAAGCTCCCTGCAGCCTAAAAAAGGTTAGGAAGCGGGGTTATACAGACTGGTTATTTCACACATAATTAAAATTCTGTATCAGTTATCTGAAGAGTTGTGTTGCATACTCAAACTAGGACAATTAATATAATGAAAAATTCATGTTTTTAGTTTCTGGCTTTTGCCTAGGGATGTTTCGTAAGCCAAAAGTGACCCTTTTCCTTAGAGGTTATTCCAAGAGCAAGATGAAATATAGGTGGGACCAAGAAAATCTATTGAAAGAAAACAGGAATCTTAAAATAATAGCCACCAACTAACAATGCTGTAACTGGGAGATAATAATGATGTTCTTCATAATAAGCCGAGCTATCCTGTTCCATGAGTCAGTCGTACAACACTAAATAGGGCTTTAGCAGGGCTGAGGCTGGAGGAATCACCATTTTCATTTTAGCAACAAGCAATAATAATAAATCATATAGGAGGATGCTACAAATAAAGTGTTTGGAGGAAATGCACAATGATTTTTTTTTTTTCTTTTTTCAGATTTAAACTGTCCCAATGTATTCAATCAATGAGCTCTCTATGCTTAAAGTTTGCTCTGACTTTTGAAATGGGAAGTTAAAGCTGTCAAAAATCATAACTGGTATAAATTCCAGTGATGGTGTCTTTTTAAGTTCTTCAGTTTGATTCCAGTATGAAACAGATTCTTGTCCTGTTTTTCATAAGGTGCTTCATAAAAGAGTGAATAGTCTGAATTACTGGTTTTCCTTTTAGCAGAGACTTACTATGGAAGTTGTCCTGCTGTATGTGCATTTCAGAGGTAATTCATTCATGCACTTTAATGTATTGTCTTAAATTACTTATGCAAAGTAATGCAATTTAATGATGGAATTATTGATCATTTTTCCTTTTATAAACATATTTTAAGACTAAGTGAATCTTTAAGATTAAGTGAATCTTAAACTGAAGCACTGAAAGGTTTTCTGTTTTGGCAACTTTCTGTGGGAAGTGTGCGCTAGACCTTGTATAACCTTGCATAGATTGATGGCATATGATGCTGCACTGCCTTGTTGGGATACTGCAGTAGCAAAGTAGCTATGTGTGATGTTCTGCCTGCAAGGCTGAAAGTTACTCTTGTTAAGGTGCATGGTATTCATTTTTGTCCATTTTTATTTATAGTTGTACCTGAATCTGCATTAATTTTTTAATATATGTGCACCGTATGCAGTATAAGAAAACTGTGTCTTCTAGGCAGCTGTCCTGGTAGGTGTCCAGTCCTACTGCCTCCCTGCCCCATCTCAGCATCTTCAGCCAAGCAGTTCCTAGCTGCAGGCATAAGAATGAGCACTTTACATAATACTTATGTAAATCACTTTTTGCGTTATTAAAACATTGCTTTTAATGAAGAACATACTCCGCCCCCCCCCCCCAAATACTTCTGTATTACATTAATGGGCTTTCTGGAGTGCTGCTTGCTGGGTTTTAATTTTCTTGACATTCCCCGGGTCAGGTTGCAGTGGAGGAATTTTTTGATGGCATCATTCTGTTGTAGCTGCACTTCTCTTGCAAAAAGTGACTTTGCAGAGATGACACTGTGGACTTCCATATGCATTGCCTGGTTACTTGCTGCCAGGTTTCACTGTGCTGTTGGAAATGGAACATTTCTTGGAGTGCTGAGCTATGCAGGGCTGGACTTGGATCACGAAAACAAGTTGGTTTCTTTTCTGCTTGCTCATCTGCAACAGCAGGGTCTGCTCTCAAGAATTTAGATAACAATTTTGTTGTATCAGTCCAAATGGAGCAGAACATTTTTTCCATAGTTTTATTGATCCTGGAGTAAAACCAAGCCCCAGTGTTAATTATGAACAGAAATAGGTCACTGACAAAATATAACTAGAAATGAATATAGGACTTGAATTATCTTTTAAAATCAGGCATGGGATAAATGAAAATCCTAAATCTCTTTAAATTGGTTTTCCGCAGAAGTAATAAACTTGTGCCTGGCATTCCCTGCCCGCTTTGTGCGCGTCGCGGGCGACAGGACCAGTGCTGCTGCTGTGCGACGGCCCCGCGCGGTGCCCACGGCCTGGCCTGTGGCGGGCGGCGTCGGCCTCGGCCCTGGGCTCTGGCCCCTTCCCCAAGCGGCTCTGACTGTCTAGGGGACAGGGGTTCCCGGGCTGGCCCTGGCCCGGGACACCAAGCTCTGCCTGACCCCTTTCTGTGCGTGCTTGAGTACAAGTGGTGATGGGGGGCTGCTCCTGCCCCCTGCTCGAATGAAGTGGCAATAAAACTAGCACTGGTTTAAGAGTGGGATCAGTTTGGGAAGGGTTTTTTCTTTTTTCCTTTTTTTTTTCTTTAACGCTTTTTACATAATCTGAATTTTTCCGAATTTAAAACTACAACATAAGAATTATCAGATGATATTTGCTTTGATATGGTGTTGGAACTGTCATGAAAGCTGGAAATGAGGAAGCCACCCATGTGTTGCTATTCCTTAAATCATAAGCAGAATGTTTCTGTCTGGGCCTTCCTTTCTTCTGGTAACTTAGATAATCCTTCCTGTGCTAAGGCCTGTTTTGAACACATCATCTTTGGATTTTGCAGTGATGTTCATCACCATAATATTTGAAAATCTTCCACTTCAGTTCAGTAGCTGCAGTGAAGTGCCCAGGTTGCAGTATTGCAGTATCCGCGGGACTGTGACAAGCAGAGAGCTGCGACGTCTGGTCTAATCACCAATTTCCAGTTATTTATTTTCTGGTTGCTATCTTTCCGCAGATACAAATCCATTATTGTTGGCCTTTTTCATTTGCTTATCATTATTGCTGTTTAATGATCGATGATCCAAGGGAATATACGAGATGAGGAAGTCCTGGAAAGCCTCTCCTTGGGGGCTTGCGGGCATGGGAATGCGCAGTTTAATTAAGGCTACCTGGCAGACGTTCAAGCAAGGGATGTCATGCCGAAGTAATTTGCTGGAGTTGTTTGAGGATGGAAGTGCCATGAGAGATAAGGAGAAACCAGTGATGTGCCAAACTGAAATTTTGAAGGCGGGTTTTGCATCCCAAACGAGTGTCTGTGCCGCGGTCTGGCGGGGGCGCACGGCGGGGCCCGTTCCGTGGGGAAACGGGGCACAAATGGAAACGATCCGGCCAACATCACCTGTACTGCCCGAGCGGTGCTTTGGGGATGATGCCGTGTGGGAAATAACACGGCCCAGGGTGGTAAAGCTGCAAAGGGAGGGGGTGAAGGAAGCGGAGAGCAGCTGTCGGTGGGGAGGAGTGTCCAGGAAGGCAAACCTCGAGGCGCCCTTGGGAGAAGCGCAGCCTTCTTCCCAGCCTCCTGCCTGGCCCCCAGCTAGGAGCTGGGTCCTGCCAGCCCAGGAAAATCAAAAGGGTGGGAGAAGCTCACCGTTGTATGCATGAACTTTAAAGCCAGGTGTTCATGAAACACGTATTTGAAGTAGTTTTAATCACGCAAAGCAGGGATCCGTGTAAGAACTACAGAGCAGGATTAACCTTGATTTAATGGGAGCAATTTATTTTATTGCTTTTAAATAAATGGGCAGGTTAGCGCTGGCTCCTTAGGCACGGCAGTGCTCCATGCTAAGTCTGAATGACGGATGATTGGAGTGGTTTCAGCAGTGCTCCATGCTAAGTCTGAATGACGGATGATTGGAGTGGTTTCAGCATTAGAAGATCCAGTGACTTTTCACAGCCCCGGACGCAGCTGGCACGGTGTTCGGAGGCCCCCCGCAATCCAAGCCTCAGAAGGACAGTGAAGTTAAGCACAGGCCTCCTGTACTTGTTGTACCGCGCTCATTTTGAGGCCCAGCCCGCCAGCGAGAGCGGCTTTCTTCTGGAGCAGTATTACATTTAGCATACGGTCTTATTAGATGCGACTTTTCTCTACCATGTCAGGCATGAAAGGCTGAGTATAAATAATGACTTGAAAAGCTGCAGAGGACTGCTGTCTGTAAAACTGTGTTGCTCCAAAATTGCCAATTAGAGCTCCTGCTCATGTTCTTGTGGAAGAAGGGCAGCCATGAGGAGGACATGTGCTCTGAGAACTTATATTGTTTTTTTTCTCTTTTTCTCCACATGAGGAAATAGAAAACCCTGATCGTTTCTCACATTTCTAATTGACATTCAGAAAGAGCACTTTCAGTGAAGACATGTGAATGAGCCAGTGAGTTTTATTGGGCTTTAGCTATGGCTAATAAAACACATTTTCTGCGCGGTTATTTAATTTGCATCTGTAATTGCCGCAGTTGTACATAAATTAGACATGCAATCAGATGCCTAATTTGGCCTGCCTGCTTCTGTACTACCTCTGTAATTATGTGTCCTTGCTAACTTCGCGTTGGGATGCAGAGACGTTCATGAGTTTGGGAGAACGTTTGGCTCTGGGGAAAACTGCATCTTGCTGCCAACGGCTTCCAGGAAGGTCGCGTGGAAAGCCCAGCTGGAAGCCCCTTATCGAAAGCACCGGAGCATCACGGAGCTGCCCAGTCCCTGCAGAACTGTGAGTCTGAACCTTGGAAGGGTTTTGAGTAGTTTATCAGGACACAGAGAGATGGCCAGCAAGACCCCACGTGAGCCCCTTCCTCAGAGCATCCCTGGGCTAGAAATGGGATCACAGGGACACAGGCTTGGACATCCCTCTGCTCCCTGTGAGCCTGAGCAGGGCAGACCCGAAGTCACCCTGCGGGGCCCATCAGTCTGATCCTTGCTGCTCTTCTCGGCTGTGGTCGCTGTTTCTCTCCCCAGCGTTTCCGACAGCCTGAGACGCTCGTGTGCAGCCTGTGCTCCCGCTCCTTGGCGGAGACGCTCCCGGCCGTGTCGGCTCCGTGTGGGAGAAGCTGCGGAGCTGCAACTGGTGACAGTGCCTGGGCCCTGGGTTTCTGGAGGCTATTCTGAGTTGCCGAGGAAAGGTGGAAAGCTGGGAGTGACTGGGTTGAAGTGAAGCTGCCGACGTGTATCCCCTGGGCAGGACTTTTCTCCCAGGCTGCTGGGAATGTTTTTGGCTTTCACAAGACAGTTCTAGAGTATCTGAACCAAGCTAGGTGCAGCCTTGGAGGACTGGGAAGCAAACAAGGAGGAGCTGAATGTCCAGCTGGACAAGAAATTATGTTTTTACTCTCTCTTTGCCCTGACTAATGGAATTGGAGGATTTCGGCAATGGGCCTTCATCAGCTTGGGTGGATTCAGGTCATGTCTGCAAGACTCCGTGCTGTCCTCTATAGGATTTAAAAAAATCACGCGGAAGTTCAATTAGTTTCTCTGTTGTGAGACTTCAAATGGACCTGAAGAATGATTTGTGATGTTGGGAAATAATCCTGGCAGGCTGAGGTTGCAGACATTTTGTTCTTTGCTGGCTTTCCTCTTACTTTAGATGAAGCAAATGTTGATGTCTCTTGTTTCTTTGTGCTTTGCTTGGCTTTTCAGATGAGTCTTTTAAACATCTTTTTAGTGGAATTGTATGAAAATACTTAGATCCATGATTGTATAAGCCAAACTGTTCTTCAGTGATTTTGTTTCTTCACTTGATGTTTCCATTAGCCTCAACTCTGGTGTTCCAGGAGGAAGGGTTAAAGCCGGGGGACCCAACCTTCAGCTCAGGTTTTTGCTTTGGGAAACATAGACCAACGTTTATTTGAATTGCAAGCACTGTCTGGAACCCGATAACTGAAACTCAAGCGATGTGTAATGGTTGCTGCACTGATTTCCTACTGCAGGTTGACCCTCCTGCTTTATGGTTTTGCCTTTAAAAGGTTTTTCCTATTGCCATGTGCTTTGCTTCCATTCTTTTCACCCTATAATTATTTTTCCCATCACTTCTGTTTCAGTACAGCTGTTGCTCAGAATTATTATTTCCTGGTTTTTAACAAGGCAGAGAATTGTTGCTCAAGATCTGCATAATGATCTGCCATTCAAATGGCCTTTATGGGTCAGGAAGCAGGTAGTGGCTTGAGGCTGGGGAGCCTCCGTGAAAGGCTAACTCCTAATCCGGAGGGCTGGAGGTCTCCATTATTATATGTGACTGTCAAACCCACAGACAGAAATCCTTTGGTAGGATGCACCCTGCCTCTTCACTCTGTCCTTTGGCTGGTTCTGTGAATTAAGCCCTTCAATGGATATTATGCTTAGAGAAATTAATGTGTGGCCTAACTTTGCAACATTGCAATTTTGCAAACTGGAGCTGGCTTCTAGCATTTGAAGATAAGCACTCCCAGATTCTTGCATGGTTGTGTGTCCTGCTGTCAGGCACTGTTGTCTGATACAGACCCCTGGGTTCCCTCCTGTTGGGCGCTTGCATTTTGTGGAATATATATTCACTGAGATCAAGAATCAATCATTTATTCCAATATTTTTTTCTTTTCCCCTCTAAATCCTTGAGGCTGAATTTGAAAGTCATTTCAAAGCAATCAAACCTGAGTGTTTTTTGGTGAACCAGGTACTCAGTAAAACACAAGAGTTGCCCAGCTGCACTGCAGTATTTTAGACTGTGGCATCTTGGATTGAAACCAGAATATAAGAAAGCTTTGTGAATGTTTTGGAAATTTTAGAGAAGATTAGCTGGAGATAGATTGGAAAGAGTGAAAAAGTAATAAATGCAAAATGTCCTCTTTTAAAAGAGGTATTGGAAAAGTCAAATGTAAAACTTTCCACTGAATATAGCCTATAGATGAAAGCTCAGATGAAAATAAGTTGGAGAGGCAGGTAATGAGAGCACCTATGTATGAATGACCCCTTGCTTTCTTTTGGAGCTTGGAGGGACAGTAGCAGCTGTTGATATCACTTTTCTAATAAAGTTGAAACCAGTGAAAAAGTGATGGGTATTGATTAGTGTCAGCTTCAATAAGTACCTGTCCAGCTCCCATCCTGCAGAAGACCATGCAGAGCTACTAGTCCAAAAGAATTGATGGTTTGGGATTGAGGGCTTCCAGGTCACCAAAGCCAC
>VZSV01000015.1:9461783-9494886 GCA_013398735.1 Nothocercus julius
GCCCGGCCTGCAGCCTGAGTCGCAGGAGTTACAAGCACACAAAAAACGCCGGTGGTCTGCAGCAGCCCCCGTGAAGGGCCAGGAAGGCAGCAGCTCCTCCGGGAGCGTGCCCTGGGAATGGGGTCAGGCGCAGTGCAGCTGGCTGGAAAGGCTCAGCCTCGCGCGTCCACCAGGGAGGCCTCCTGCAGTCGGCTCAGGTGTCTGCCCGGTCCCGCTGTGCGGAAGGAAGCGTCTGCAGAGGAAAACAAGCTGCATCGCGAATGCAGGTTGGTCTGCATTCCACGACGGAATGCTGCACGCTCCCGTCTCGGAGCAAGCCAGGGTGGCTCGCTCTGCTGACCGCCTCAGGTGGCGGCCAGGGACAAATCTCCTCGTTGAGGCTCCCAGTCGCCTGCCCTGTTCTCTGCTCTGCAGCTTCCCCAAAATACCTTTCCACCTACCAGGAAGAGAAAGTTTAAAAAAAAATGCATTATCAGGACACTAAAGCTTCTGTGAGATCAGTGAACAACCCTAAAGCAGGTGTCATTTTTGAAGTGAAGTAGATTCACCTGAGAGCCTTAAGAACTGCCCCCGTACTTCCCTGAGCCTTGTGGGACACAATCGGCAAGAAGCGAAGCAGGATCATAACCCAGGCCTGCAGTTTTGGTGGGTGTCCTGAAGGGAGTGACGGGAAGCGTGGGCAGAGGCCGGGTTCTGGTGGCAGGCAGCGTGTTCCTGCTGCAGTAACTCGCAGCATCTGTTTGAGCTTTGACTGCCAGAATGGGTAAGGCCGAATCAGAAGATGTGTAGTAATCAGGTTTGTGTAAAGCACATGATAGCAAAGGTTAATGAGCAAGGAAAAAATTCCCAGAAAATAAGGTGTTGTCAGAGATCCTGAACTGTCACGGCTGGAAAATTCCTGTAGTGGACAAGCCAGAGGGTCTAGTATTAAGACTTTAATATGGAGGTTGATATATACTCGATGATGACTTAAAAACCTGCACAGGTTCACAACTGGAATAGCTTCAATGCAAGAGGCAGCAGGCGTGACGTGGGCTGGGATCCTGCCTGTTGCTTGGAAAGGAACAGAGCAGAGGGAGCCTGTGTGATGTATGATGGTGGAAACAATTTGCACCTGCACAGTACAAAGACCTTTCCTGTTTAGGTCTCGATGTGCTCTACACAGTAATGAATCATGGGGCTGTCACAGCTGGGGACATCATCTGGTGCTTGAGTCAGCAAACAACAGGGATTTTGCTGCCTAAGATTGCTTGTCTGCATTGCCTGCAAGCAGAGATGGAGGACACCCAAAAAATCCAGGCAGTCGCATCAGCCTGGGTTGTGCCCACACTTCTCCTTTGGCAAAGTGCTGCCCAGGACTCAGCCTTAGCCCGCATCTTCCAGCACCGCTGGGGCAGTCTGTGTTAGAGGCAGGCGGACAGCGCAGCCTGCCTGGCCCCCAATTTTGTGCTTTAGCCACAAGCACAGTTTTGCCTTCTATCAATAACTTGGTCACTTTTTCTATTGACCCGAGAGATGATTTGCAGTGTTAGGTGAAAATCACTGAAATAGCAATGCGCGCTCTCTCTCTCTCTCTCTCTCTCTCTCTCTCTCTCTTTTTTTTTTTTTTTTTTTTTTTTTTTTTTTTTTTTTTTTTTTTTTTTTTTTTAAGCTGGCTTGAAAGAAAAGGCAGAGTTCTTTGAGGGCTTTTTGGGTGAACCGTTGCAGTGCTGCTGTCCTTTGATTTATTCTTGATCATCAGCTCAGGGGAAAAATAAAACCCTGTCTCTCAGGGTTTAATTTTCACAAATGTGAACTTTTTCTGGTAGAGACAAGAAGATTTCAAAACTGGCTATTGTTAGCCCCAGCAAATGCCAAGTGTCTGCTCTGGGGAGATGGAGAACAAAGCTGGCACCGATAATTAGTGGCTGATGGACTGATTTGGCAAAAGTTGCTGAAAAGAAGCATCTAATGGAGACATCTTGGGATGATTTAGTAAAATACAGTGCAGCCTGAGCATTGGAGGAGTATTGTACAAAGTGCTGGAGTTATTAGAAGGGAGATAGCACTTGGAAAATGTGAAAGGGGAGTTTGGTGTCTTATTGAGCTCTCAGAGTCATTCCCTTGTCTTTTCTGGCATATCATTAAGAATATAATGATGCAAAAACAGAGTTAGCTGATGCAACTGAGCGAAGCTGAGATGCCACGCTCCAGGTTAGTGGACACATTTCTGATGTACCACAGATGGAATTGTGTTTTGCTCCTCTGGTAAGGTATGGACACTGATTGTGTCACTTATGAGCAAATAAGACATTTGTATAACGTAGCGTGGGCAAATGAAAGTAGCACTTTGCGGCCGTGAGGCGCCAAAGCGCCAGCCGAGACGTGTGCGACGTGGGGTGAGGCCCCCGGGAAAAGGCCGTTAGGGGGAAGCTGGGATGTGAATCAAAAGTCTTGCAGCTACTGTCAGAAACGTGTTGAGCCAGGCTGCGGGGCTTGGGATGGCTCCAGTGGCGCCAGGGTCGGCTCCCCAGCGGTGCCACACGTCCCACCTGCTGCTCCCCGGAGGTGCAGGAGCTTCTCGATGGCGTCGGCCGTGCTGATTTGCGCTCTGGTGCAAACGCTGCTGCGCCTTAGATCGTGGGCATGTGATTGTCCCGCGATCCTGCAGCGAGTCTCCTGAGACCCCCGCGAGAACTACGTAATCACCTCTGGCGAGGATTAACCGCGGCCGTCCCTGGAGCGCAGGGCTCTGGTAGGCGGCACGGTGCCGAGCACCCCTCGCGCTCCGGCGCGCGCAAGGCACGGCTGAAGCAAGGGCGAAGGCTGCGAGCGGAGGTGGGAGGGAGGCCGGCGGCCCGGATGGGCCTCCTGGGCTGCCACGGCGGTGGGAAGTTCTCGGGAGGCTCTGCGTCCCGCTCGCCTTGCCCAGGTCCCGAGGCAGCATCACAGTTATGCTTGTGATGAGACCAGTAAGGTGGTGCCTCGTTCATCTCCTCCAAAGCTGCCCCTTCTGATGTGAAAAGTTGGGTAAATGAAGATGGAGAATCCACTTTCTTTCATGGCAATTTTTTGTGCTGTTTCTAATATCCGCTTTGAAGGTGACAGCTCTCGTTTCCTCCCTTTGCTTCCCATTATGTTTTTCCTGATCTAAGCCTTTAATAAATCCACAGTGCTCTCCCAGCTCTTCTTAGCCTCTCTGAACAAATCTTTTTCTGCTGTTCACTTGAATCTAGAGGTTCTTACTGGGCCTTCTAAGGGCTATTGTAATGCAAATGATAATAATGATATTAATAGTAATCAGTGTTATTCTATAGGGTAAAATGTGAAGAGTCCATATTTTTGCATTAATTTTTAGTATGCAGGTGCCACGTCAAGTGGATCCTATTCTGTCAGAGAACAGGCTTTTTGTATGGGGGCATCATTAGACTTAGTTAATAAAACTGGCTATTACTGCGCCTGAAGTTTTTTGACATACAGTAATGCAATGTGACATGATAAATTTGCTATGAAGGATGAAAAGCTGCTAAAAGAAATACTTGCATGTAGCTACAACTGACTTCAGTTTATATCTAAAACATTTTCCTAAGACATAAAGATAAAGAAGATTCATGTCACTGCTCTTGATTCCCTTGCCTTTGTCTGGGAAAGGAGTTAAGGTGTCAAAGAGGTAAGACTGGTTTATTACTACCTGTCTAAATATGAAAAGGTTATATCAGCAGCTGCACTTGCCTTGAAATACAATTCTGAGGGCAGGAAGATCAGGGTTTGAAGTGCAGTGTCTGTCTTTAACCATGGCTCTGAAATTGAGGACAGCGGTGGTAGTACAAGGCTCCTGAACAGTCTGTTTCTTTTACAAGCATTTCTAAGTGTTGTACCACAAACAGCTGCGTTGTTCTCATCAGACATGGGTACGACTTAAAAAACTCTTGGCCTTGGGTTTTTTACACAATATTGCTTGTAGAAAGGGTTGCTTTGACTTTTCAAAGTAAAACCTTTTGGGTGAGATTGCACCAAAATGTTATTGTTGATTAAGTGAAACTCGGGCTGTTACATAACACACAGAACAAAACAAATGCTGCTCCTGGGCTTCACAGCCCCTTCGCCGAGCCCCGACTCGGAGCATGTGCTGGTCAATAACTCGTTTCTCTCTCTGGTTGCAGAGGCAAACCTCACCAGCCTGGACGGTCTCGACGATGTGCTGAGCCTTGTCGAGGACCGGGTGCATCGCTCGCGGCGTCGCTATCGCCGGCACGCCACTGACGACGATTACAACATTGAAGTTCTGCTGGGCGTCGATGACTCAGTTGTCCAATTCCACGGAAAAGAGCACGTTCAGAAGTACCTGCTGACCCTGATGAATATTGTGAGTACAGCCCTGTTGACTGTCCCACCGTTTGAGTAAGACACCATGGATGCCCCCATCCATCAGAACACACATTAAACATTTCAAGACTCCCACTGATGTTTTTCCCTTGGCCCCTTTGCCTTCTCTTCCTTCTTCTGTTTGCCATTTCTAGGAATGGCCTGGATTTTGCTGCTGAAAGTAAGTCAATTACAATGAGAAAAAGAGCCCTTCTTGTGTGTTTTCATGGATGGGATCACAGGGTAAGGATTCTTGGAAGTCATTACACTTCAGATATACCTAAGCTTCCTTGGGAAAGCATGATTTGGAGAACTGTGTTCAAATAAGGTTGTATTAGAAACTTTGATTAGCTTATACACTTTTAGAACTACTCAGTTAAATTCTTTCATTCCTGGACAATCATTTTAGCTCCCAAATGACCTAACTATTCCGTGTTCATACCATGTAAAATATTATGCAGAATATCACGAACTTTCTTAAACTAATCCAGAATTTACTCCGCGGCTGACATCTTTTGGTTTCCTTAGTTAAATATTTAATCTTCAGAAACACTGTCTGTGCAACAGAGTATATACTGTGCTAGTGATGAAAGGAGACAGACACTAGAGAATATTATATTTGAAAAGAACATTTTTTCTTTCTAAATGTCAGCACAGTAGATATGCCCATAGGCAGCCCTTTAGTATGCCTGTCAGTAAGCCAGGACTCTATTTTTTGGAGGGGGGAGGAAAAAGTCAAGTTTTGAAGGATCATCTTTGTTATCTCGGAATCTAAATACATTTTGTTCTTTTGGCCAAAAATGAGAGAACCTCTCCCCAGAATGACTGTTAGCCTCCCGGTTCATTGACAGCTCATTCTGGGATCACTTTTGTCCTTCTCATTCTCCTCTGGAACAAGGGTCTCTTTGAATAAAATGCCCTTCTGTAAAAACTTCAGTTTCAGCAAATGTGTTCTGAGTGAAATGTGTTTGAGCAAAATGTGGTAGGTTTGACAGACAGAATATGACTGCTGAAGTGGAAAAAGAAACTTAGAGGATGGGCGCCTACAGGTGACTTCATGGCATTGCAAGCCATAGGGGCAGATGTATAGAGAGAAATCCAGGCTATCAAGTACATTTGCCTGGAAAGTGGTGTGGTGGTTTTTTTTTTCTTTTTTCTTCTCTCTCCTCTCCAAGATATGTAGTTTCATTAGGCTTGTTTTCTTTCTTCCTTTATTACATTCCTTTAACAAAATGCAAAATGTCACTGTTTTTCATTTTAAATGAGAAGTGGAATACAATTTAAGAAAATCCCTTGTGTGAAATAAATTGAATTGCACTGATATTTTATAACAGTATTGTAAATACTTAGAAATCTGGACTAGCATTAGAGTTATGGGGTACTTAGTGTATGCTCAGATGGCTGTAAATATATATTCCAACAGAAAGGACACAGTGAATTTAATTTGTGTGGCTTGTTTCCTCCGAGGCTTAAAACAAAGTCTACAGAGAAACAGATGGTTTTCTACATCTCTAAATTAACAAGCCAAACAGGCCTAACCAGTAATGTGGCAAACAGGCTGAAATAGATGAAACAGGACTCTTTACTTATCATGTCACTTAAATCTATTTTTAAGAAAAAAAAGCATACAGTAGTGGTAAAGAAGCTGTAAATGTTCCAGCTCTGGAATATACTTGCTCCTAATTTTAGCAAAGCATCCAACACACAAATTGTAAGAAATAACAGCTCTTAAGCATGCTGTCTCTGCAAGCGGTTTAGAAAGTGCAGCCTGTGTAACCGTATCTACAGGGCAGTAACAAATATCTTGGCATCGGTGTAAGTTGCTCTGTTGTGAGATTCGAGATAGTTTGGAGACTGCGGATATCTCTTCCCTTTGTGCCAACATGTGGTGAGGCGCTGGCATCCCCAGCGCTGGGAGGCTCTGGAAAGCCATTGGGAATCATTAAGATTGTTCCATTCTTTCCTTGTCCAAAACTCAGCCAGTTCCTGGCCGCTGTATTATAGCAGAGGGGCAGGGGTGGTGGGGAGCAGTTCTCTCTTCCTGGCTCTCCAGGCTTTGCTCAAGAATAGAGGAGTGAGACTTTGTCCCTGCAGAATGGGGCGCCTCTGGAAGAAGTATCAGATGATGCTGGAGGTCCTTACCCTGCTTGTGCTGATCCTCTTCGATCCTTACCCTGCACGTCCCATCCCTTTCCCTCAGCTCCCCTTTCAAGCCCAGGGAGGCTGCATCTCCTCGCTGCTAGTTGTGCAGATCCCAACGCAGGACACCAACGCTTTCCTTCCATCAAGCCCTCTCCTTCCATCAGCAGCTCGGCAGGTCCTTTGCCTCTGGCCTTCATTGCTATGTAGATGCAAGGAGAATTTCCATGTAAATAATTTTGGTTTCCTTTGCTGATACCTGTTGTCCTCTCTTCTAACCCCTTGAGAAGTTCTTTATACTGCTGTTGTAGAAAAAGAGTCGAAGTAGAAACGCTTGGGATCTCTAGCTGTTAAGGTTGTGTGTTTCTGATTGGATACCTAGGTCCGAGGGTACCTGCAAGAGAACAGACAACGGGGGGAAAAAATCCCACTGACCTTTTAAATCTGGTGGAAGATCATACTATGGCCATCAGACTTGCAGATACCCTAAAGCCAGTTAGCTTTCCACAATAGCAAGGCATTCAGCATAAAATCAAAGACTATACAATAAGTAAAAAATTAAAATAATAGTGGAAATATTTACTGGAGATAAGTCATTGGAAAAGTTGAGTTTCTATGGTTCGAAAAAAAAAAAATAAATCCAGGTGAATTCTCCCTTGTGCCGAAACTCCTGAAGGCAAAATTCTTTATCTGTTCCCATAATCGCTTTCCCAGAACTATCTCCCAGCATGGCTGCTTCTCCCCATTTTGCTTGATTCCACTGTGTGTGATGGTGCTAGCAGTTGTCCTTAATTAACTTTTCCCAGGGAACTAGGGTGGATCCCCATCACCAACCCAATCAAAACAATATATTTTTTTCCAGCCAATGCAATGACTTAGTAAGTCTGTTTTATGCTGCTTAAGTGATGTGTTACAGTCCACACCTAAAAGCCATAAAGTGTGTGTGTGTGGAGGGGGTGGAAACAGGGGCTGGGTGTCCTGGCTATCTTGACTAGCTATGCTAATAGTTATCCCAAAGTTTGGAAATGAAGTCAGTCCCAAACGAGTGGCGATAGATGCCAGAGGATTTTTAACGGCTTGGGCTGCAGCCACGTATTGCCTGACTGTGCGCCAGCCGTTTCGCTGCAGTGAGCTAGGCCTCTTGCCACCCAATTTTCATCCTCCAGTCATTTCCTCGTGCAAAACTGTTGGTTTCTCTTGCTCCCCGTGCTCTATTCGGCACCGTGGGGACATTCAGTCCGGCTGGAGAACAAATGCCATTGTTTCCACTTCGGAGACCCTCGGCTGCCTCGTGCTTGCACCATGTTCTTCTGCACATCATGCTGTGTTCCTTCCTGGATAGGATATTATCTTGCACAGTCCTCTATTCCAAGCCTGAGCCCACACATTGCACAGATTAACTGTATTTATAGTGTGCAGGAGGACTGCAGCAGAGGAGAGAGATTTGGGGAGGTATCTTGCAGCTTATAGTCAACACAAGAGCACGCAAAGAAATTAAATTTCAGTAAAAAGGGGGAAAAAAAGGGGAAAAAAAAAAAAAGGCAGATTTTTATCTGCTTCTACAAGAGTTTGAGAAATATTTTTTAAGAAGTGCTAGGCTGGAAGCATCTTGTTGGTTGTGAAACAAAAGGCTTTCACTGCAGGACTCTTTGGGGGCTGCCTGGGCGTTACCGGGCTAAAGTGGGTATCGATGACAGCCAGCCTGGGGCTGAATCTCTCAGATGGTTTCATGCCTCTCTTAAAAGCAGTTTTGAGGATTAAGCAGTCCTCTTGTGGTGGCAGCCCTGGGCTTAGCTGTGTGTTTGCCTGGATGGGCCTGGAGGATTCACTGGGGTGAATATTTTACCTCCCCAGTTCAGTGTTCAGATGGGTGCCCAGTGGGTGTCTTGATAACAGACTTGCTAAAGAGGGAGAGTGAAAGTACCTGCTCTTAAAATATTCCTACTCTTCATAATAGTGAAGTCTCATGAAATAAGCTCTATTGCCTATTTTTTGAATGTATCGGCTCCATCTGTCTTGACTTTAAATCTGCAACTTTCATGCCTCTGTCCCTAATGGTGATTTTTCCCAGGGAGGGCCCAGCTTGTGCCTTTCCTTGTGTATTCTGCCTTTCGCCTTTCTCACAGCAATATATTTGAAGCTTGATTCAAGTACCTCATTTTCTAATGCTGATGTTTTTCATTCTTGTCTATTTTCTGTAAGAATTTGATTAAAAGTTGTGTACATTGTTTGATTTTTAGATCATTTTGGGGGTGGGAGAAGAGGAAAGCATCTGCATAACAGATATATGGCCCAAAATACTTTTGATGCTGAAAACCATCTCCCAAGCCAGTTAAGTGCCTGACTTACTATTTCAATGGGAAGTAGACCCTAAGTAGGATTTAGGATTCCCTTTGGGCTAGATTTGTCTGAGTAGTTAATCATTTACCTGCCATTGAAATCAATGGGAGTCATGCTTAAAAATTAGCCCCTGGGATTATGGCTCTGCTTGCCTTTAAGGGAAACTTCAGCTCCAAAGCAAATGGGTTAAGTGGTTTTTCATTTGAATAACTGAAATCAAAGGGAACTTTGCAGCTGGGGGCCTGGGAAAGTCCCATGAGACTTTCACCTGCCTCCTTCAGCACCAAGCAGATCTTAGCAAATGTGGCCCTGCAGCAGTTCTGAATGTTATCCCTCCTCTTTAGGGGGAGGTACGTGATACTATTGTTATATGTAAGAATTCTGCTTTTGCATCTTTGGGTGATGAGGGATGAAGCTTTTCAGGTACAGAACAGCAAGTCCCAAATGAGAGGAAAGGGCAGAATTGCCATTGATTTTTTAACTGCCAGTGGGACCTGCAAAACTTGACAGATTTGAGCTGTTGAAAAGAAAGTGGTGATTGAGTCCTCTGAAATAATGGTGCACCCCCTACTCAGAATCATATTTTTTTTTAGCTAACAAACATTTCTAGCACATGAAGGATATTTCAGTAAATGTAAAACTGTCTGAATTTTTAAAAATGGAATAATTTATAAGCACCAAAATGCATTACGTGAAGTCTATTTCAGTGTGCACACTTCAGATCTGAACCTTCACTAAGAAATCCCACAAATAACAAATGCAAGACCAGCTCTACTCATCTGAAGGACTTCTGTTTGAATTGCAGATCATTACAAAATTTTAGTGTGTGTATGAAAATTAATTCCTCTCTTAGATTGTTTATTATAAACCAGTAGGTTTGGCTTGTGAGAATGATTTTTGATGAGACCTCAGGAGATTATTTTTCTTCATTATTTTGACTGTTGCGCTGTAGTGGATGTGGGAGTTATACATTATATTGGATGTTCTGTAGGTCCTTTAGGAAAAGCTCTTTCTGAACTCCTGAAGGTTTTATTAATTTTCACAGGGATAGTGTTTCCAGTGTCAATTAAGTGAGCATTCCTTACGATCATTAAATGGAAAATGTTGTATGCAGCGCTGGGCATCACACAGCTTTGGGTATCATCCTTAAGGAAAAGAGTAATTACTGTGAAAAGAAAGGTTTTCCTTTTCTCCAAATATCCACATGAACTTTAGCTGCAAGGGACTTTGGAGAGGTGGCACTTGTGGTTTGCGTGATGGAGCAGGGATAATTAGAATCAGCTTCCCAATTTTGGACACTTTCCTAAACCAAACCACTTTAGATTTGACGAGTTCACCTTATTTATTGCACTAGCGCTACATCCCATTGTATTAATTTCAATAAAGCAAGCCACTTAATTATTTTATGATAGTATAGCTGACTTTATTAAAGTACCCTTGAGGCTGTAATTTAACCAAATTATAATTCTTGTGGTGCAAACACACTTTCTTTGCAGTGTTCAGAGAAATATTGTAGTGCTGTGATTTAGAGGCAAAAAAAAGTGTGGAGTTCCAAGAGCCTGAGGAACTAAGAAAAATAAATTAGTCGTGAAGTCAGAAAACAAAGTCTGTGGCCTTTCTAAAGCCAATGGTACAGACGAGGACGCGTGAGAGCCGGGACGCCGCGGGCCTCGCCAGCGCATCCGCTCCGCGCTGTGGTTTTCGCTCGATCAGAAGCAGCAAACTTGGACTTGGGAGCATCCGCTGAGCTCTTGCGCCCGTGAAGGTAAATCAGAACTCGGGCTTGGTATTCACAAACAAAATGCCAGATTTTTATCTCTGTTTTGTCACATGCATTGCCAAGCGCTTCGAAGCGCAGCTCTGCGGCCTGGGTTTCTGAGGTGGACGCAGATGTTTTCCAAATCTGAGGTCACCGCGTGACCTTTAGGTCCCAGCTCTGCTTTCGTTACTCTTCTCCCCTCATGAGACTCAACGGAGATTTTTTTGGGGGGGAAGCTTCTCTCTGAGGAAGGCCAGGTAAGGCCTGTAAAGGGACCTGTGAGCCCTGGGTTTTCCTGGTGACCCTGTGTGACCAGTGTTCCCAGCAGAGGCATCAATGCACCGTTACGGGTGCATGGGATGGGGTGCATATGGGATGAGGCTTTGGGAATGGTAGAAATGTGAGGTTGTGATCTGCAGAAGTGTCGAGAAGGTGGTGGAAGAGGAGAGTGTGGTTTGAAGTGGGAACACAGGAATAAGAAGGGAGGAGGGAGAGGGGCCCCTTGGTGGTCCCTGCTTGGCATGTGGCCACGGGAAGCTGGTAGGGTTGGGTGGCCACAGTGAGGTCTAATCGCACTGGATGGCGTTAGCTTAATTAGGGATTCAGGGAACCACTTGACATTCTCTTAAAAGTCCTGCCAGCTTTATCAGCAGGTAATGCAACCCGCAGCAAGCCTGGCAAAATGAGGGGCGCTTTGCTGTGATTTCCAGTGCAAGTTTTCAAAATTCACTTTTCCAGTGGGACTCCATTTTGCTCAATAAGAGAAACTTTGCTGCTTTACAAAGCACAATGCACCTCACAGACACTTGGCTGTTTTTTTGTTTTGCTTTGTGTTTTTTTTTTTTTTGGTGGTGGTGGTTTTTGTTTTTGTTTTACTCTGTTGGCTTCAAATTTGCTTAGAGCAGAAGAATTATAAAATAAGCAGAGACAGAAGAGAAAGTAAACAAAGTCTCCTTTTGTGGCACTGAACTGTACCAGCCTGCTTTCTAAACAGCGACTTTTCTTCCTTTAGATAGCAGTGCACTCTTTCAGTGAAATATTCCAGAAAAATAAACTGCGATACCAAATTATCCCAAAATAGCTTGTGACCTGCAGTCATTATATCAAAGTCCTTTTACAGTATTTCACAGAGCCTTGAACTCCTTGAGATTTACCCAGCCTTCTCCATCGCCCTCTCTTAAGTGCTGAATCACTGTGGGACATCGGACAGAGTTTGATGCAAAATCTTCCCTTGCTTCATTTCAGGAGCTTTGATTCTGAGCTGCTCTTTGGGCGCCCTCTTTTCCTATGCAGCAGCACAATTTTGGACTGTGATTCTTACTGAGCTAAGAACAAGCAGCAGATCCACCTCTGATCTCTCTTTTATTGAGATAAATCAGGATGTTCTACTGAAGTACACGGAGGTACAGTGCTGTAAAAATACTCCACAATCATTTTCTGGCCCATGAGTATTTGGTAGGCAGATAGATAAGCATAGATATGTCCATTGGCTGACTATCTGTGCCTTGAAACAACATTTCAGCATTTAATTCAACAGTTCTGTGTTGGGGAATAGTTTAGAGCTTCCCAATTTCACAAATTGGTTGGAAATTTTGTGTTCTGGGCTACCAGTTCCATTAGTTAAACTGTGGACTCCTATTAAAATGACATATGGAAGTTTAAATAGTCATTAAGTCGAGGACTGTGGATGCCTTTTCCATGTAAGCATTTCTCATGAGCTGTCAAGAGCACATAACCCTCAACATTCAATCCCTTGGATCTTGTTTCTTTAATAACTTCCAGAAACACACAGGTGCAGTTTAGGTCATGCTGTAAAAAAATGTGTATTTATTTCAAGGTATTATCTACATGAAGCAAGATCAAGCTACAGTTTAGCTTAGAGAAAGAGCCAGAGGTTCAATTCAGCTGCTGTCCAAAGGGGAGTTGGATTTGTCCTTACAAGTGAAATGAAGACCCAGAACTTTGACCTGACCTACAGCCTTGCAGAAAATCCAGCATCCTTGGAGAGTCAGGCAGCTTTTACAGAGCTCGTGCATTTCTGGTGATTCATAGTTTGTTTGTTAGATGTCGTTTGCGTGAACCGTCGGGCAGTGTTTCCGCTCTGCTCTGTCAGCACTTGCCTGCCAAGCCTCATTTTTGGCGTGCGGCAGCCACACGGTTGTTCTGTCGCTCCAGTATTGTTAGGAGTGACTTAGGTTAAATTCTGGAAGCTAATGAGGAAGTGGTGCACAGCGATTTGGATTATGTGTTATGAACTAATTAAGTACTTGTTTACATGCTGGGTTTAGTGTCTCTGTACGTAGGCCTTTGTGTTCAGTATTAATTTCACATATAGATAATTTACAGCCTCTTTCTGCTTCATAGATGCACGTATTCTCTTTGCAGTACACAAAGAATTAGGCAAATTAATATCCCTGCAGCACAATGGTAATGCCCTGGAGTGTGTGGAATAGCCAGTAAAAATCCCAACAAAGTATTGTTGTCAACACTCAAGGGGCTTTTTCCTGGGTGAAAGATTTTTCATAAAGCAAAAGGCATGTCCAGAACTTACATCTGCCTGCAGTAATGTCCCTGAAAATAAAAGGTTCTTTAAAGACAGGAATATAAAGCTGTTCTTCTCAAGCCTTGCTTATCCGTGGAAATAACTGATGTGATTTCCAGTGGCATTGGTTACAAAGCAGGTCTGCCCGGATCAGCTCCCTGCGGAGCGTTGGGGGCAGCCGTGGGCAGGACGGGCGCCCTGCCCCGCGTCCCCTCACCCGGGGACACCGAGCTGGGCCTGGCACGACCTGCAGCTCATCCCAACCACCCGCACGGGCACCCTGTGGCCACTGCTGAGCCCCAGGGACCCCCAGCCGTCACTGCGGGATGCTCAGGACTGCACTGATGCATTTCGCTTTAATGATTTGTACCCAAACAAAAGATGAGCCGCTAGGGCTAAGGCTGACCAGAGGAACAATCATTGCTTGTTTTTTTTTTAATGAAAAGTATTCTGGAAGTTACTTATTAGCTTATACTAGTGAATGCAGTTTTGTAGGAAAAAATACTGTGCGCAGCCACTAAAGCAGTCCTGTCTGGTACAGCCTTTACCAGGAATCTTGGTGACAGGAGAGGAGGGCACAGGAAAGACCCTTGCCTTGAAGGTAATATCGTTTGCCTCTTCTAATTTATAAAGCCAAGTTCCTGCCACATGGCTGTGCACCTTGGCTCCAATGAATGGGCTCAGGCATCTCTCCCTCACTGATTATCTAAATTGGCCTCTTTTAAAGTTAATATTTGCCTGGCTTGTTTGTAACGGTGCTTCCTAAGTAATTTCTATACGTTCACATTTTGTTCTTTCTAAATATTCACAGCTCCTTTCAGTGCTTGTAGAGTGATTTACCCATGTGCCTGTTCAGTTTCGTACCTCTGGTACAAAAAAGAAATAAAAATAAAAAAAAAAAAGCTGGCTTTTTGTAGATTGTTCTGCTTGCAAAGTTTAACGCTGATTAGCTTTGACTCCAAATGAAGCCATGGGGTCACCGATGCTCTCTGAGAGGAGTATAGCCTCTTGTCAGGATGCGACTCGACGAGTCCCAGGTGGAGGAGCTGCTCGAGCAAAGGGCTGTCCTGGAGAGGCAGTGTCGGAGCCTGGCCCTCCACTCACCCCACCACGTTCCCTGCACACTCCTGCCCCGTGCAGAACCGTTGTGGTTGGAGCCTTAGACCTGAGAAAGGATAAAATTTCCCCATGCATTAGTGGGATTTTTCCCCTTTTTATATCTGTTCACAAGTTTATATCTTATCACGAACGATCTTTGTCTTAATGGCAGTGCATAAGGATGGTGCTTTAACTACTTCCTGGCCAGGCCATTGGTAACGTCATGAACGCTCTGTTGCAGGTTAATGAAATTTACCACGATGAGTCCTTGGGCGCTCACATCAATGTTGTCCTGGTGAGGATAATCCTGCTGAGCTATGGAAAGGTAAGTGAAGGTTCATTGAAACACAAATCAGGAGCTCTTAAATTCAATCTTTTATGACCTACATAGTTATTGGTGACATGTGTTCATATTTTCATTTAATATTTTAATTCATACATTGTCTTTAAAAATCCAAGAATATAAGCAACTTCCCATTTCATAAAGAATCTGCATTTATGGGTGCATGTGTTTATTATGTGAACTTTGGACTAGGAAAATAATTGCATTTTCATTGGGGTTTTCTCTGTGCTGTTTAAAGTGTCCACTTAGCTCTGGCCAGTTAGTCTTTCAGATTTGTGTGGAATAATTCATGAGACGGAGTGGGGTAATGACCATTTTGGTTCCTAAAGGAAATACAAAGTACTGTGGTAGAACTCTGTATTTGTAACAATAAACACATGCAAGATTAGTTCTGCAAGATGCCGAGTGCTACAGATTCGTTCCAAGAGCTCATTTAAACTTGTGCTTAACATTAGGGAGACTAAACATGTGCTTAAGGTTAAGCATGAGTTCTGTGGGATAAGGGCCAGAAGGCAAGAGCCTTGCAGATCAAATCTGTATTTAAGAATTCCAAGTGTTTCCTTGCCGTTTCCATGGAACGGGTTACTCTTCAGGCAAAACTGGTTAAGAAGAACTAAATGCTACATGGATTTCAAAATATTGAATTGCTCAGTACCTATGTCCTATTTTTGCCAAATCAACATCAAATTCCATGGAAACAGAATAGGGCATTTCAAGTCTATTGATAAAAGGTACTGGTTAAGGACAGACAATTCTAGTGTTCTCTAGCACAGCAGCATGCCCAGCTGCTCAAACAAGAGTGTTAAAATCTGATATCCCTTTCTGTGACTGGAGTTACTGTCTCTTACATATTCTTGTAATAATCCTTTATTATGAAAAAAAAAAAAAAAAATCCTGCTTGCTACGATGACAGTAATTTGAGGAATTCCAAGATTGACTAATACTTCTCCAAAACAGTCAGATATAGCAGTAGTGGTGGAAAAAAATGAGAGAAGCTCTTTCACCTGATGGTGTGGGCTCTCAGTGCCTTAGCATTAGTATAAGAATCAAGTGGGTTGGGGTTTTTTTTGGGTTGTTGTTTGTTTGTTTTGTTTTTTTTTTAATCTTATCATTTTAAGGCTTCTGACCAGAGCTGCTGACCAGAGGTCTAGTAAAGGGAAATAGAATATGAGGAGGTTTCTCTTCAGAGTTGTAGGACTATGGGCAATGGAAAGGCAGGGGAGAAAGATGTATAGGTCTTAACTCCTGTTAAGGACCTGTTCTGTGGAATTAGAAGAAAACCTTCAGTATTTTATTATCCTGCTAGAATACAGCACCGCTGATGTTTTTCAGGAGTACATATATAAACTGCATAGCAAAAGGAAGAATGTGTGTGCAATTTGAGACAATATATGAGTAAAGTACCCTACTTGGCTTCACAGTATGTAAATATTATCCCCAAATCTTGTCTGAATAAACATGGCCTCTGAAACCTTGCAGCTGATGTCTTCAGACTTGTGTGCTTCATGGAAGGCAACTTATATATATTATCAAGGGTGCTGTATAAATAGTCATAATAATTACATTATTGTTCTGTAATTGGTAAACTATGTACCAGTGATGTACTGCTTTGCCTTCAGGTTTGTGACAGCACTTTGAGCTATTGCAAATTCTCCACCCCCGAAGAGCTTTTGACTCCATTATTTTATCCATCTAAAAAGAGGATTATATTATTTTATACAATATGTCATCTGTTGATAAGGATAATATGGACAATATTTTGGTTGCATAGCAACCAGCTTTTCGATGTTTTTTACTAGATCATATTCCATTTCTTGAAATATATTTAATATTTTCAAAGAAACACAGCTGTATATTCAAGTTTCAATAATTTCATTAATTTCTGTAAAGAGATGAAAAAACGTAACTGGAGAGCTGGAAGATGTTCTGTGGTGATGTGTTGAAATTACTTCATGGGTGAGTTCAGGAAGTGTGGAACCGTTTTACTGAATTAACACGTGGTGTCCGTTACCACCTCTGCACTTAACCAGCCAGTCCACCAAGTTGAGGGGATTAAAAGCGAGCACCACGTTGGATGGTGGTGCAGAGGTTACCAGTTCCACAAATGACATAGAAAAATGTTCTGCAAGGGCTGCTCTGTGCAGCAAGGGCTACTGTGAATTTGCATTGGCTCCCCAAATCACAGAGTTTTCTGATGTGGGGAGATACTGCAAAGAAGTAAATAAGATACATGTGCTGCATTTCTTTCCAATGGGAAAAGAAGAAATGGCTTGCTTCTGCCTTTCTTGACTACAGTCGTAGGAAGATTGGTTTCAAATTTTGGAAACTGCAGATTCATTTCAATAAAATTCAACGGTTAGGCAAATTACTCCATTTAGATTTATTTTGGTTGCAACAGCTTTGAAATCCAGCTAGCTCTAGAGTACTCACGGAAATGAATCAACCACTATCACCAAACACAGAGGAGGTGGCAAGAGATGAGCTGCAAATGGATGAACAAAACCCAACTGGTTGTAATAAAATTTGTTTGGAAACATATTTGAATCCCAAGCACCACATAAAGTCCTCTCATCACCTCTTTGAGGTGGATAAATAAGGATTATTATTCCCATTTTACAGCTAAAAAAGAGATGTTAAGTGTTATTTTCCAAGGCCACACGGAAGGTCACTGCCAGACCAGGGAGCAGGACTCATAAGTTCCTGGCTTGCAGCCCCCCACGCCATCCTTTGACAATGGTGACTTTGTGCAGAGATGAACTTGGCTCTACACAGCGGCAGAGAAAAGTGCACATGTTACCTGCAATGCGTTTAATTAATACAGTTAATAACCAAAAAGTTTCAGCAAAACTTTTGCAGGAACTGCAGGCATTTCAGTAACTGCAGCCACCGGGTAAACTCTTGGCTCGCTTGAAAGTCTTGTCTGGGAGCACTTAATGCTGTGAGCGTTCACATGTGGCCACCTGCATGACACTGAGAGCTCCTTCTCCGTGGTCCTTGCCTGGAGCAGCGTGGATGGCTCCAGATGGCCACGTTCCACCTGGAGTGGGATGGGATGAGGGAGAACGAGTGCAGCTCGGGAGGGCAACTGGCAGGGAGGGAAAATCTGCCTTAGTTACAGGCCAAGGCTGGCACAAGGACAAGGTTGTACGCTGGCCATGTGTTAATTTGGCCAAATTGGAAGAGGAACTTGAGCACAACTGCAGAACTGGGGAGAGGGGGAAAAAAACAAGTGGTTTTAACATGGCAAAGTGATAGGACGTGGTGATATGACGTGGTTGCCTGCAGCATCGCAGGATGTGGCTGTTCAGCTGAGAAGGTCTCTGCAATCGTGTATGTCTGAGTCCTTAGCAGAACTCCTGCTGCCTTCATTTGGGACAAGATTTTACCTCTGATCTTTTCATAAAATGGTGCTCTGTGTATCTCTGCTCTCTGATCTTTTCGTATCTAACCGTGACGAATTCAGGCAAGATGTTCTCAGGTTAGCCAAGCTGGAAAGAAGTGGTTTGGTCTCTGTTTTCCAGAGGGTAGCAGCAGGGATGGAAGGTCAAGACAGGCTTCTCATCCCTTAGATCTAGAGTTTTACCTGGTCAGTTTTCTATGACCCTCGTTGGTGGCAAAGGCTCCCTGCTGTGCTCATCTCTGCTTGTCCTAGGAGAGATGTAGACTCAGGTGAAGGAGTTAGCAGAACCGTAGAGTCACAGAGTCACCAAGTAGTTGAGGTTGAAAGACCTCTGGAGATCGTCTAGTCCAACACCCTACTCAGCAGGGTCAACTAGAACAGATTCCTTAGGACCTTGTCTAGTTGACTTTTGAATATCTCCAAAGAGGAGATTCTACAACTAGGGTCACTCTTTTTCTTTTTTAAAAAAAAAAAAAAAGCTCTAAGAATCTTATGTTTAAAAGGAACTTCCTGTGTTTCAATTTGTGCCTGTTGCCTCTTGTCCTTTCGCTGGGTACCACTGACAAGAGTCTGGCTCCATCTTCTTTAGTCCACCCTCATCAGGTATTTATACGCATTGATACGATCCCCCTCAAACCTCCTTGTCTCTAGGCTGAACAATTCCAGCCCTCCCAAGCTCTGCTTGAATTAGAAGCTCACTAGTGTAAGTTATTGTGTATCTTCATTTTCCACCGATACCGATAGGTGCAGAAGATGCTTAGAAAGAACCTGCAGAACTGCTGCAACTTTCCCAGGTGGGAACTGTACCCTGCTTGTGTGTTTACAAATCTTGTTTACAAATTTCTTGTTTACAAATGTCATTTATTATGTGAATTGTGGAACACCCACCCCCGAAAAGTTCAGCATTGGTCACATCCTGATCTTGCAGTGTGCTGTACAAACACGTCTGAGGACAGAGTTCTTGATCCCAGTCTCTGGTATCTCCAGCAACTGACTTAGCCAGTGAGGGCAGGACCTACATATTATTTATCAGTTTGGCTGCTGCTTGTGATTTCCTACTATTTTCATATGTTTAGATTAGAGTGGGAATAAAGATGAGAGAAAGATATTGTCCTTCTTGTTTTTATCTGGATAAACTTGAAGAATTGCCTCCTTTGTATATTGGGCTCATAGCTTATAATTTCCCCACGTGATTTGTTGGGACCTTGAGAGTGGAGAGCTGGCTGATAACATAAATGGTACTTTATATTCGTGATCTGCTTACATTTATACATGTTTATACAGAATTAGAGACTGAAAAATGTTTGCAAACTGCAGCCATAAAAAAGTATTAGATATCCTTTGAATGCAAAATGCTGGTTTGCTGAATGAGATATTTTGACTAGTTCTGTTGCCATGGACACTAGATAATTCTGTTTATTTATTTTTTGCTTGTCTCATTCAGGATGACAAAAGGAAATAAATGATCTAATCCTATATATGATAAACAATAGAAATACCAAGTAGAAGTAATGTAAACAACGTGTTTTGTAGAGACGTTACCCATTCAAGAAGGGAAAGTTTTATATTTTAAGTTGTCTCCCAAGCGTATGCAGTGACATGTTCCAACTTTTACCACCGTAATTTGAAGTCTAGCAAGTTAAATGTATTTCTGCTCCTTCTGGAGCTCCTGAAGAGCAGCAAAGCTTCCCTGTTGTTACTCTTGGAGCACCACCTAATGGATGAGTTTGGAAAGGTCCTTTTCCAGCAAGTTTCTGACCAGCTTTAATTTCTTGCGTTCTTATCAAGTATCTGCTCATTAACATGTTTGCAAAGTCATAACCAGTTACACCCAATGGCAGGTACATACAACTCTTGGTCAAGGAAAGCCACCATCAATATGTTTCATGTAGCACATCTTTTACATGCACTGGCAATCTGAATGTTCCTGAAGGGTTTGAGTAGAAAATCTATCTATATATAGAGAGAGAGAGAGAGAGATTTTTTTTCTCCTGAGAATGCCTTATATTTGAAATTCTTTAAAATATTTGGTATATTTCTTATTTTGCAAATTATTTGCATGAGTATTTAAAAGGAATTTGACTAACTCCCAGTACGGCTTCATAAATAAGTTGTTCCTCAGCATCTTTCTAACAGAGAACAGAACATCATACTGAGAGCTTCCTGAAAGACATGGACAAAGAAGGTTCTACAGCATCTGGATCTGCATAGCAACAGCCTTCAGCCATTTCTTATTGCCCTGCTTTGCCTCCTGAAACTGTAATTATGGTATTTGCAACTCAGCCATCTTCTAATTTTGTTTTTTTTTTTTGTTTGTTTGTTTTCTGCTCCTATGTAAGGAGGAAGAGAACTAGAGAAGGCAAAATCAGACAAGGATGAAAATGGAGGGCATTAGGTGATGGATTTTTTGCAGAGCAAGGCTCCCAAGCTCTTCTCTAGGGCAGCCTGTCCTTGTAGCCCTCTGTGGTGTCTCCCCATCTGGAGATTGCTGTCTGACCAAGGCCTTTCCACTTCTCGGCAAACATCTCCATCTGTTTCCATCAGCAGTTCTCTGAAATGCCCACAGATTTTTCTTGCTGTGAGAAGGAAAGTTTCTCTTTCCACTGGCAGATTTCCTCCTGGTCAGCTGAGTAATGCTCTCCACAGGCCTGCTGTCCTGTTTGGAAAGAGGTCCTTTCCAGCCAGGGCCTAGCTCCCAGCCAGCTGCAGGACTTGCATGTTCCTGGCAGCGTGGGCCCCTTCCTGGCCAACACTAACACGTACAACTCTTCTCCATAGTCAGCTTTTGCCTCCTAGCCCCCAACCTTTCTGTGCTCGCAGCCTCCCAGAGAGGGATTTTTCCTTTCCGCGCAGTCCTTGTTGGTGCTCAGCTCACCTCTCTTCCTCCTGCCCTTCACTTTGTCCATTTAGTATGAGGCTGGGTTTTTCTGAGTTTGGTGAATATTGCTTATTGACTTCCAACAGAAAATATTAGCAAGTGTTATCTGGTACCTCTACAAGAGCAAGTTTTTCTTTTTTTTTTTTTTTTTTACCACAACATCCTTCTCAAACATTACATCTACCCTGTCTCATGGCAAGTAGTGTCTTGTCCCATGATTTCCTAGGCACCCTTCTGGCAGGACAGCAGGATTCATTTCCAAAGGAGTGGGCAGCAGAAAACATCATCAGCCAGGCATATAAATATCATTTTAGAGCTTGTCATTATAAAAACATCATGCCTGGCTCAGAAAATCTCTGATCTGAGGACCGCTAGGGCCTGAGAGATTGATGGGGGGAATATCACCATTTAGAGTGGCACACAAAGCTGGGAGATCCTAGTGGATGGAGTTTTCCCTCTTACTCCTCGGAAACCCTCCTTACTGATGTAAGACATGGAGTAGCTACTTAAAGCTGTAATAAGCAAATGGACTCTTTAAAGAATTGTTTTCTTACGGGGTGCCTCATTTCCTACTCCTAGAAAGCAGTACAGCTGAATTTTAGATATGTCACTTTTCTTACACTAAAATCATGTCATTTGTAAAGAAATAGGGCCTTGAACTGGAATGTGTTTCACAGACTTCTGTGCTTTCTGATTCCCCTCTTATAGCAGATGGATTTTCTTCAGTTTTCCCAGCATGTTGCATGCAAAAAAGCACATTAACCACTTAGTTCTATTCCCCTTTGCTTGCTTGAAGAGAAACTCCCAAATTGCTTTTGATAAATAGGCACTGAGAGGCTCTTGGAGTGAACCAGTGGTTTTGCTCTCCATAGTGGACTTCAGTAGATGGTGAAAACGGTTGTCAGCTGATGCCAGTGCAGTGCCCAGATTGTGGGCACCGCTTCATGCGCTGCAGCAGACTCATCTCTTCTTCATGGCACATTCAGGATTCCTCAGAAAGGTGCTGCAAGCTGCTGCTTTAGTTCTTTCTAAACCTTGTTTAAAGTCTGCTTTTGAGCTGTAGTCCACTGGCAAAGTTTTCAATTTAGGCAAAGGGAAGAGATGACAGAGGAAATCTTTATAATAGTGGGGTTTTGGGGGGGGGGTTGTTGTTTTTTTTTTTTATTATTATTCTTGTGAATTATTTTTAAATTCCATTCTTGTTTGCTGATCATACAGAGATGTCTTTGCAAATAGTTGAATACCCTTAAACAAAGTATATGTAGGTATTGCATTCTTATTGCGTGTTTATTCACCAAAGAATCTTATGAAATTTGATGGTTTTTATTTGCCAGAAGTATAGGAGGTCCTCATGTGGAAAAAAAAAAAAAAAAAAAAAAAAAAGAATTATTAGCAAACAATTTTTCCATTATAGAAGTGTCTTTATCCCTTTTATATAAGTGATTTTTTGCAGCTTCATTTTACCAGATTCTTTTCCTTCTGGAATCTCATGATGGGAGTTCTCAGTGGGCTGCTTGATGAGATTTCTCTTCTGAGGCTTTGTAGACATGAGATCGAGTTGGAGATGATGTAGATAGTTACATCCATCTGCTAAAGGCCCCAGTGTTGAGTGGTCAAACCATAGTCTTGTTTAACTGAATGGAAGTTTTGATCTAGTAGTTAGTCCAAGTGTGTTCTTATGAAGACATGCAGATGCAAGAAAGGCACCCAACTGTCTAACCATTTTAGTATGGTTACATTTCCATGGGAATTATGGCTGGAAGCAGCATGATGAGTCATGATATTGTTACATCTGTTTTGTTCCACAGTGGTATCAGAATCTAAGCTGTCCCTCTACTTGGTCTATTAATTTGTTTTTCTGAACATTTGCAGAATTTTAATATCACGTTTTTGCCAAAACCTCAGTTTGGCAGACTTCTTTTCTCAATTCCAATTGTTCTTCCACCACCCTTTGAGGATTTTTCTTCTCATGTACTGCATACTCTGGGTACTCAATGGTGTACTCAGCTAGTGGACACGTCAAATACATCTGTATTTAAACATAAGCTGTATTTCTTTTCTCTTATTTTTGGCCCAGGCTAGGTTTTGCTCCAAAGTAAGTATTACAGAATGCTAAATGCTTAGAGTATAGTATAGGCATCTAAATTGTTGTGGTTTGTGTTATTATTACAGCGTTGTCTTGGTGATATAATTTTTGCATGCAAAGTCAAGGTTCACATGTGTAACTCTTACAAATCCTGCAAGGCCCTGGGGTGGGTCAATTACTCATACATTTTATAGCATCCCACATACAATAAGCCTTTTTTCAGTCTCAATAGTGCACAGTGCTAAACAGCATTTGCTGGGAATCCTCAGAAAGTGCTATTTTGAGAGAAAAACAAAAAAAAACCTCTTTGCCCCTCATTCATGTCGTCTATGCAGTGACAGTGCAGCACCCGCATAATGTTTTATGGGTTTGTAGGAGAGTCGCTTACAGGAGTGGGGCATTACCTGAGCTGTGTTCTCAGTGGTCTTGAAGTGTGCAACAAGTTAAGGAAAATACACTGTAAGAGACATCTTTGTCTGAAAGCAGTGGTTCAACTACAGACGAAAGAAGTGTCTTTAATTTTTGTGCTTAATAGAATATCCGGTAGCATTCAAAGATCTGGCAAAACAACCTCAATTTGGTTGCATGGTAAATTTGGCTAATGGACCATGGTTGTGTGCTTGCAGCCTACCCCTATTTCCATTTGCTTCCCCTGGCTAGCAGGCACTGCCCATCCCTACCTGGGACTAGTCTCAGCTGGCCAGCTGCCATTGCAGTTCCAGAAGTGGCTATGAGCTGGGTAAGAAATAGTATATCCAGGCTGCAAGCTGCTGCCAGGATGACATAGAAATACTGCACAGTGCACAGTACAATATAATCTTTGTCATTAAAATCCCCATTTTAAAAATCCCTTGTTTTTTTCTTTCATTATATCATGGAGCTTATGAATATGTGACATATAACCTTGGATATAAGCTGTTTTCTTACTTTCTTGATTCAGTAAATTTTGTTCTGGAAGGATTATTTTCTCTTTATGAAGAACAGAGCTGTAATAGAAATGGAATATTTGATCATGAACAAGTTGGGAAAAAAAATGACCAAGCTTAATAACAATTGCTGTCTTTTTTTCCTATGCATATGCAGTCCATGAGTCTAATAGAGATCGGGAACCCTTCTCAAAGCCTGGAGAACGTGTGTCGCTGGGCCTACCTGCAGCAGAAACCTGACACTGGGCACGCAGAATACCACGACCATGCTATCTTCCTCACAAGGCAGGATTTTGGTCCATCTGGCATGCAAGGTAAGATGGGCATCAGTTTTTATCATCTAAGTGTCAAGACTTGTGAGCAGCATTTCTGTTCATCACGGGCAATGCTGTTTCTTTCCCCTAGAGCTCTGCACATGGCCATTTTCTTTTGTAACTCTTTCAGTTATTATTTTATCCTTTCTAACTAATAGAATTATTTATTGGATCACTTCTTTGCTCTTACTGAAGCCAAACAAACGGGATCCCTGTGTAACAGTCCTGAAATTTCCCAAAGATTAAAGAATAGACTCTGTGTTTAGAAAGTTTTCAAATAACTGTTACGGTGTTCCAGCAGGATTGCCAAGAAATACTGCTACAGAGAGGTCTGGAACACTAGGACCGAGTAAAGTCTCCTGCTTTTTCCTTTTTTTTTCAGGGCTCTGCCTCCTTTGAGATGAGCTTTGTTCACTGGAGGGGATAAATTTCTGGGCTTTCTGGTTCCCTTTGGGCTGGCCAGGTCTGCTGGCAGCCCAGGACTGGGGCTTTGCTCCCACATTCCCGAGGGCTGGAATTGCACCCAGCTCATGAGCTGGCACACAGCAGCAGGCAATTGTCTTTCCTCCATTGCCTCACGTACTTGTAGGAAGCCATGTCCGGAATGGTCCTAGAGGAGAAAACAGCATCCTGGTGAACCATGAATATAGTTTAATTTGTGCAACAGACTTATTTCATATATTTTATAGATGAGGGAGCACATTATTGAAAGTTTGGGGCAGGGGTCTCTTGTTGCCTTCCAGAGGAGAGCTTCAACTGTATTCGTGCCCCAGCGGGAAAAGCAGAGACGTCTGTGCTCGAGCTTCTCTCAGCGTTGCCTTTCTGCACTCGTTCATTTCCTGGGACGTGCCGTGTTTCTCACAGGCTACGCTCCGGTCACTGGAATGTGTCATCCTGTCCGAAGCTGCACGCTCAACCATGAAGATGGGTTTTCTTCTGCATTTGTGGTGGCCCACGAAACTGGACATGTGTGAGTAGAACTAGGGATATCCTGTATCTTACCTCATGATGTCTTTGGCACTGACAAATACCTATGACGTTGGTAAGATACAGTTTATGTTAAGAAACAACATTCAGGGATTAGCCCTATGTTCAGTTCTCAGCTCTCTCATGGCTTTCTTTATGATCTTAGGTAAGCCTTCTAATCACTTGGTATTTGCTCTTTTCAAATGGAAAAAGGAACTAATACCAAAATACTTTCCAGGGCTGCTGTAAGACTAGAATCAGTGATATATTATAGTCTCCTGGTGGAAATGTAAAGTATTTACTTTGATGAAATATGAATTCTTTGAGTCAGTGGAATACATGATTCATCTATAGTAAATAAACCCATCATCTGTGTAAGTTACCACTGCTGAAGAATACAATGCTATATAGAAACAAGGTGCCAAGCACTGACGTTACAACTATTTTGTATATTGCATATTAAAAATGCAATTATTTTATTTAGGGGTGTGATTAGAACCAATGGCAGTCAGTAGTTGTTAGAGCTTTGGTTTCTTCCAGAGCATATTGGTTTCTGTGTTTGCAGGGAATGCCCACTTATTTCTCACTTTTTTCTTGATAGAATAACAGTTTACAGAAAACTTTCCCCAGCAGTTTCAATCTATTATATTTTCCCTAAGAAATTTTGCAGGCAATTTCCTATTTTTTGTCCAAAATTATTTAAACAAAAAGCATTGCCAAAATCTGTAAAATCTCCCCGTATATGTATCTTAATTAGACAGGGTTGTAGAATTGATACCCAGATGGTATTTCATTCCAGAATTTTGAATTAAGATTAAAAAGAATATGCAATCAGTTTTGAAGAGATAGCATTGAAGATTGCTTGTGACCTCTGAAATCACACTGAGCTCCACTCTGTTAGTATAGATTAATTTAAGGAATGATATTTCCAATTTAATCAAAGCATGCCCACAGAGAAATGCAATATGAGATCCAAACAAAGGAAAGGAAAAAAATATATTCACAATGCAGCCCAGAAGGAATTTAAAGATACCTGTAGCTTGGAGTAATTTTTTAAAAGCACCAACACTTTGTGTGTGTGAAATAGGCTGAAATGTGGAACTGCTGCTGGGCAATAGCAGGAGTGAGTCTAAACTAACTCTCCATGGGCCTTTTTTTATTCCACACCAAGTACAAGTTCACAATTGGACATTAATTCAAATTAATGTGTGATTTATTTATTTTAAGTTAGATAAGTTACATCAAGCACTGAATTGCTCCTGGTGGGAGTAAAAATACATGTCTGTTAATACGCTTGGGGAGTAGAGTAGATCCTTAGTCTGGAAATGGATTAATTTAGACAAAGATATTCACAATTGCAGATATGTGTAGAGAAGTCCAAAGAAGGCATTTTTAGTCTGCTTGGAAAGTAGATTAAGCTAATCACATGGAAGCACTTCACAGGGTAAGCGTTTCTATATAGAGCTACGACAGAAGAGCCTTATTTCTCCTGACTCCCACGGCCAAGACGGGGGAGACTTCAGGGTGGCTGCCCCCACCGCTGGTGGCATTTGTCGTGTGGAGGCCCTGGGACATCCCTGTCAGGTAACAGCACTCGCTCTCTCCGCAGGTTGGGCATGGAGCACGATGGCCAAGGGAACAGGTGTGGGGACGAGGTCCGTCTGGGCAGCATCATGGCCCCCCTGGTGCAGGCTGCCTTCCACCGCTTCCACTGGTCTCGCTGCAGCCAGCAGGAGCTCAGTCGGTACCTCCAGTGAGTAGCTGTTAAGCTGCCTCTCCTTTGGCTAGGAAGCACGTAAGAACCGTCCCGCGTGAAGCATTTTTGCATTACGCTTTTATCTGTTACTTGAATGTGGTTAAATAAAACAAAGAACCTTTCCCCGGCCCATCCTATCGGGAGGAAGATGCTTCCCCAGCAGTTGCAAGTTCTAACGCAATTTCCCAATTGCTTTGATTTCAATCTACTTTGAATTGTCCTCAGTACATTTAATTAACTGACATCTGTTAGTTTTCTCCAAGTTGACAGGATGTAATCTCTCCTCCCTGGGTTTGCAAGGAGGCCCTGTTACTAGCCTTGCCCTAACTTTGCTCCCTCACATAGCTGCTTGCACAGGAGTGCCTCTGCTCCGCACTGATGACTATCAAAGTTGGCTTGAGCACTTCATTGCTCATGATCCCTGCCAATGCTAAGATGGTGCTGCTTAAAGGGGAAGGTGCTGCTCTTTATAAACACTCAAAGCTTTAAGACATATCTAAAGAAAGTGTATGGTTCTGGACTTTTTTCTTCAGTGGTTACCCTTAAATACCCTAAACACAAAAAAACATTCTATGTTCCAGTCCTCTTAACAGCTTTATCCGTGTCCCTTCCTTCCCTTTGAACATGATCCTTCAGTCACTGGACCTGCATCTGAGTTCCCTGACAAACTTTCACTATACAGTCATAGCATTTCTCCTTACAGAATAGATCTTCCCCTTGCCAGGTGTAAAATGCATACAAAATATACAGGGAAACTACTACCAGAATACACAGAAAAAAACAGATAATGTAAATGCAGCAAAATGCCTGAAATAGTCTTTTTTGTCAATATTTTAATGTCTTAGATATCTTAAGTGTGGGAATAAAGACTAAACTTATTATCAGAGAGATATGTGCTTGCTTCAGTTAGCAAGATCCTTTTGTGCTTTATCTCTTAAATAAAAATCATCTGGCCTAGAGGGTTGCTTTACATTCTTTTAAATGCAGCTCTTTTTAAATATAACAAAGCCGAAAGACAGTTTGCTTTGAAGTAAGTCTATCCTCAAAATTCTGCTTTCAGAATAGACTTGTGTATGGCATCCTCATGTATGTTAAATAACTTAGAGACATTTTGGAGGTACTGCCTATCACATTGGTCTTGGGAATGGACCAGTGATTATACCATTGGTGACCATCCAGGGGCATTAGCACCTATTCCCTGTTCGCCCTGCACCTTGGCCAGATTTGACTCCAGTTCATACACTTACTATTTAGGACTGCAGCAAAATCCCTCCAAGTTCATCACACAGAAAGGGAGCTTTGTAGAAATGCCGTCTGGAACCGAGGAGGGATGGAGACAGGGGACGAGTCCAGGTGTTTAATGGAGGCTGAAAAGGGCTCATGCCTGTGAAACAGTCTCTGCTTCTCTGCAAGGCCACAGCAATATTGCAAGCTTAGCAGTATCTTGGCTTCTAAAATTTGACTCGAAAGACAGTTGCAGGCAAATAAGTTCCACAAATGGAAAATTAATTAAGCTTTGTTTCTTCTTGGTCTCATCTGGATTCTTCCTTTGATTCCTTTCACATAGGGAACTGGAAACTGATAGGAATTTACCTGCAAGCAAAGTGAAAATTACAATGGGAAGGCTTCAGAAAAAAAATAGCTAGAATCTATTAAAGGTGGATACAACATGATTAAGTTGATGTGAGCATAGTTGCTGTACTAACTGCTTTATGACCAGCGTCGGAGGAATTGTATGCTCTGTTTTGTTTGGAACATAAAGGCACCGAAACCACAAACACCATGCAGATCTCGCAGCCCTGTCTGTTACTGTAATTTTTGCCTGTTGCAGTTCCTATGATTGTCTGCGTGATGATCCTTTCGAACACGACTGGCCTTCCCTTCCTCAGCTGCCAGGAATTCACTACTCCATGAATGAGCAGTGCCGTTTTGATTTTGGTTTGGGCTACATGATGTGCACAGCTGTGAGTACTTAGCTTGGCTTCTGATATTTGTCATCCAGGAGTGTTTTAAGTGTCTCTGAAATAGGGTATAGTGAAACCCTCAAGGAAAGGTGTTGTTCCCACTTAACTTTAAACAAGAAATAACAGCTGAATGTTGACAAATAAGTTATTTAAAATATCTGCGTATTTTTTTTAAACTGAAGTTACAGGAATGATTATGCTGTAGTTTCATAAGTAGTTCTAGACTGCAGGCAAACAAGCTTGCTGTATTACTGAGCCTCTCATTGCTGGCAGCTAGATATTTTGTTACAGCACTCCCTCCAAATGAGAAGAAGGATTTAGTGTCACATCTTGTACAGTTAATGCAGGGCACTCTGCTTTTATGTTCCAATTTTATGGGAAGTATGATGCATTTTGATGCTTAGCATGTGCAAATAAGCGTGACAGCGAGTAGCACATTTCACAGGGACCATTACTGATACGGTTGGCTCTCTTCTCCCAGGAAAACAAGAGACAAAGTCTAAATTTGAAATAAAGCAAGTTTAGTGCAAGTTCCAGTGGATTGCTCTCAGAGAGAAGACAAATATATTAAATGGAAGGGGAAGCTTTCAGCTGGTGTGGCATCTGCTAACACATAACTTTGATTCTCAGCTGCAGGAGTATGTGGGATGAGGAGTGTCTACAGATAACAGATGAGAACCTCTAAAGCATCAGCTGTAGGACTAGGTCTGGACACAGTTCCCATTAAAGCTGCCTTGGGAGGATGTCCCTGCTAGAGAGGATCTGCTCTTACAGTAGTGCCCCCCAGAAAGAGGACATTTAATTCTTCTTTATTCAGAATAGGCAAGAGCACGTGGAGGCATCAGGTTTTAGCACATTGTGTGATGGGTGGTTCTCATTTTCTTGATGCTTCGACATTGATGCTGTCGAAGGACAGGTAAAACACTAAATGTTCATAGGATCAGGATCCAATGAATGAGGAATCAGATTTCCCTCCTCCAGGAAGGTGATCACAACAGCGGAGCTACAGTCTGAGTAGCTTGTTTCCTCCTCCTAGGAGGACTCAAGTATCACCTGTCTTGCTTGCCAAATGAAGCAGTACCACTGGAGAAGCTGTAAGAAAAGTCAATGTATGTCCACCCAGGGTAGCCAGCTTCTCTCGACGAACCTGCCTTTGGCTGCTAATATAAAATCATTTTTGCACAGCACTTTTCTATCAAGTGTGGGCAGAATCTCTCTTTGGAGTCGTTGATGGTTTTGCATGAAAGTGGCCTTCAACTCTGCTCAGCCCACAGCCACCCCGGTGGAATCAGTGGTACCATCTGCCATTTTAGAGCTAGAAAAGGGAAACCCCACCGTGCTGCAGAGTGCCTGGCGGGGTTCGCAGCGGGTGCTCCCCCGCAGCAATGTCCACGCTGACTTCTCCTGTGTTTCAGTTCCGAACGTTTGATCCCTGCAAGCAGCTGTGGTGCAGCCATCCCGAGAACCCCTACTTCTGCAAGACGAAGAAAGGGCCTCCGCTGGACGGGACCATGTGCGCCCCAGGGAAGGTGAGAGCAGCTCTGCATGTGCCCGTTCAACCGTCCGACTGTTTGTAGGGAATCAAGGGCACAAAGACAGGATTCCTTCTCCTGATTTCCTGCTTCATTCTTACAAGCACAGAAAGCAGAGGAATGGAGAATGGTTTTTTGTTTCTTTGCTTTTTCCATAAGGCTTTGGGCAAGTCTGACTGTGAGCTGTGTTAGGCTTTGCAAGTTCTCAAGTCCCAGTTTGGAGAAAGATGTAGTTGATTTTACAGAAGAAAAACTTATCAGAGAATACGAAATCAGCTAGGATGTGGGGAAAGCTCAGGAATGCCAAGAGGGCGGCTCTGCAGCATGGGGAGAGGAGGCAGGGGCCGGGGGCCACCGCACCCACGGCGCCGTCCTGTCCTCCCGGTGGACGCCCCTCCGGGGCTCGCGCTCATATGGAGTCACGGCAGCAGAGCCAGAAAGGGGGGATGACTGGCAAATGACTCCTGTGAGGACTAGGAGGGGCCATGTTTCCATCGGGGATGTTGCTCTTCGCTGTGCTGCGTGTGCAGAGGGCGGTGGGGCTGCGGAGACTGATCAAGTTGAGACTGCAGAACATGGCCCAGGGGGAAGATCTCGGTTACCTGTGTCGGAGGTGGGAGCGGAGGGCGCTCACGTTGTGCTCCGGCGCCCGGGGCTTTGGGGGCTGCCCAGGACCTCGGCCCTCATGGTGCTTTCCATGGCACAGGGGGAGAGGAGGATGCTGGAAAGGCCTTTTGTAGACCCCAGTGGGTCACATCATTTCTGAGACAAATGAACCCCATTAGCACCTGCCATTGCTGGTTTTTAACTTCTTTTTTTTTTTAATGAAAACACAGTGTAATGCTACATTCAGTCCCAACAAGCTCTGAGGTATCCAAGCCATTCCCTTTAGTTTTTCTCTTTTTCAGGTTATTCCTGTTAAAACAGCTTTGTTACTGGTGTGAAAGTATATGAATACAAATCAAAACTACAGTCCCAGGTCTTAGGTGGTTTATTTACACTGAGTTGCACCAGTTTTCTGTATCTTGATTTTGCATTAGGAGCGCTTATGAAGATCCAGAAAGATACTATTGTGTTGCATTTTCTTGCTTCACTTACTAACTTTCTATTTTTTCATATGAGTATTTGAATAGAAAGAAGAAAGAACTTATAAGCATACGGTTAAGGATCAGTCAGTGCTTCCATTATAAACAGTTTGTCAGGATGTTATGCAACTCAGCTGTAAAAGTTTTCTCTGGATGGGAACTTGGGATCCAAGGTTTCGGCTAACTGTGCAGACTGGCCAGGCTTTTAGTTAGTGGAGATGTGAGGGAGTGTGTCCACATCCTGAAGTTTTAGTAGATGATAGAACTGTAACTACTTTATTCCCATAGGGGCTGTCTTTTTTTTTTTTTTTTTTATGATAAATAGGCTTAGTATAATCTTTCAAGAGAACCTAAGAAAATCATAAAATAAAAACCATTCTGTTAGCTAACACTCAATAGATTGAGCCAAATGTATTTTTTAAATAGCGTGAGTTATAAAGTGCTGCTATTAACTTTGTATTTCCGAGCTCAACATTTGACCAATATTTTTATTAAAATTTGCTGGTCTTCTTGAATACAGATAAATCAGATGATTTTCTTTCATCTTTTCTTTGCCTTGTCATCCCTGCCTTTGATTTGACCTTTCTCTGTTCATTCTCTTCATCCATTTGGACAATACCAGAGACTCTGAAGCAAAAGGACTGTGCCTGTAAAATGAGTATGTTGCAGAAGGTAGGGACTCAATTTCCATGTGGCCATTTCCTTTAAGATACATTTCCCATGGTATCTCAGCAGCACTTGAGGAAGAAGGAAAAAAAACTCAAACTTGGTTGACTGTTGTCTTTGGAATAACGCCAGAGGAGCACTGAACAGAAACATAAGCAATTAAAGATGTTGATTCAAAAAGTCCCATTTGCTTCCCACTTAGAGACATGTAGTTATCGTGATTTCATACCACTAATTCCCAGTGCCTATTTTAAGCTGAGACCAATCAAAACACTGTGGATGTGTCCAAGAAACATCCTGGCTTTGCCGCAGCCATGGGGACTGGATGCCAGAAGTGGAAGTCATGCTCTGGGGCCTGACCTGGCTTGCGGTGCATAGCTATTTTCACCTAAGCCAGGTCTCAGATAACTGATAACTGGGGACTTCACTTTTCCAAACTTGGCTGATACTCCTGAGGAGAAGCCAGTCCAGCCTGCCCTTTTCCCAGCTGAAGCCCAAGGGGCAGGAACACCTATGGAGTCCCCCTACTTGTGTCTCCTGGTCAGAGGCACGAAGTGTTGCAGGAAGCTTTGACTTTTTAGTGCTCTGTATGTGTGCACGCATTTGTGCCTTTATGTAAATATATGCAAGCTTTGAGCTCCCAACAGTTTTTTAAGGATGATCTTTTATCTATTAATTTTTAATGCTTTTGCATAAACGCACTGTGAAGGTAGTGACTGCTTGTAAGAATTTGCCAAAAGAGGGAGATTCAAAAACTTTTAAGTAAATCTCCTTATGCAGAGGCATGTAATAACCAGATACATTATGTTGATTGGCCACAAACTAATACTTTGTTAGATTTACTGACAGTAAGATAAGTTATTCTTTTGGTTTGTGCCTTCCTAGAGAGAGAAGAAAGTCACCTTACTTATATATTTTTGAAGGGAATATGTAGAATATTTTACAATGCTTTTGACCTGTTTGTT
>VZSV01000015.1:9494996-9551840 GCA_013398735.1 Nothocercus julius
GATTAAGATTTCAATAGGAAGAGGAAAACTGTATTGATTTTTCTGAAGCTATGATGGTGCAGTGACTTGCAATTAATCTCTGCATTCTGGATGGTCGTACTGACCTCCAGGAAGTAAGCCCAGTGTGTAAAGTTAATTCCAACACGCAAAGGCAAGCACAGATAAGGTCAGAGTCTCAATGTGAAGTGAGATACACTTCATAAATTGCTGTTCTAAAACATGCAGGTAAGGCATAACTGCAAAGCTTTACTCTTTGCATAGGTCAGGATTAAAAAATCATATGCTTTCAACTGATGATATATTTATATGTATCCAATTCTGTAAACTCTTCTATTAGCCAAGGGCTTTTTAAGCCAGGGAACCTTTAGAAATGTATCATCAGTTTTTGTTCTGTTTCTTCTTCTGTGACTCTTTTGGGGAGACATTTATATTGGCTGAAGTAACTAACTGTGCTCCGTGAGAGAGCAGTGAAAAACAAAGTCACTCATGCAAGGCAATTGCAAACTAGAGCCCATCTGCTTGCTGCAGTGACTAATGCAAAGGTTTACCCCACCTGACCCTCCTTCTTTCCCTTTTCTTGAGGAGAGGTAAGAACCCAGGACCTTCCCGAGTCAACTGAGCTGATGTTGCTCCTCAGTTTGGCACCTGTGCTCAGGGTCCAAGCACATACCCAGCAGTTCTCCTGACTTTCACAGTTTTGTTGACATTATCTGAGTTGAACTTGGAGGTGTTTTTTGTCTCAACGGGAAAGGAAGGGATTGATTAAATATTGAAATAAAAAGATACTGTTAAGAAGAAAAATGGACCAAGAAAAAAGGTACACTAATGTGTACTCAAAGCAATCCAGATAATTTCCCGCTGAGAAAGCTGACCTCAGCTTCTCTCAGAGACAGGAGACAGATGGATAAGTGTATGCTGTGTTAGTCACCACAAAAACAGTGAGAATACTTGATTCTCCACACAAGAAACTTTTACTGGCTTGCAGGGTACATTTTACTGTTACGTCTCTCGCTTTATCCCTTGCAATTAATTATTCTTAAACAGATGGAGCCAAGCAGGCCAGCCTGCGTCTGAGGGGAATATAAATAAATAAATAACCTTCTCCTGGTAGGATCTACCAGCTGTAACCCACTGAGAGGGGCTACCTGGTGGGTAACTGGGCAAGCAGTCAAGGAGATGCAGCAAAGGGCTGACAGTTGCTGTCTGATACAAAAAGGTAGAGATACCAGAAGAGAAAGAATATTTCTTTTAGAATTAACTCACAGATGCTCTAAGCCCATAGGAACACACTGGCTCTTGTTTTGGCCTCTGCAGCCGTTGTTTCAAAGAACTGCTGAAAACAGCAGTGGAATGTTTTACTGCAAGAGGCTTAAGCTTCCTCTCCTGGAAATTGCACTTGTTTTGGACTGTCCTGTTTGCCAGAAAAATAGGCGAGACTACGAGAAGTCATCTTCTCTTCCACTAAGAAAGCAATTTGCATTTACCTATTTTTTTCCTCATTATAAAAGCAAAACAAAAAAGCCGTAATATGCTTCATATTTAAAATGAAAACCTGTTTTTATTTGAGTATAGTTGGAACTGGCTCTTTTCCACCTCATTATGTACTTAATGTAGTAGCAAGAGGAAGAAAAGCCTCTAGCTCCCCGTATTGCACTGAGGATCGCTCCATCCCTGGTTTTCTCTCCTCACACTCTCCGTTTCCATAGATCTGCACAGAGTAAGATTTGGTTCTGGATTGTTTCCTTTTATGTTGATTTCTCTCTTTTCATCCCAAATGAAAAGGCAGAGCTGCTGATGACTCACTTCACACAAGCGCGTGCCTCTTAGTAGCTCTGCCTCGGCTTCCCAGCCTTCAGCACATGACCCGCTTCTCCAGTAAAAATCAATGCTGCTCTTTCCTTTATGCAGCAAAGTCAATAACACTTTTCCATGCTTGCTTTCCAGTTCAGGGACCAGTCACAGTGTCAAATAGATGCTTTATTAGTGGTTGTTGCAAACCCACATCCCCAGCTCCTCGTTAAAAATGAAAAAAGAGAGGAAAGAGATTGGAAAACACAGCATCACAAGTCTCCTGTCCTCTGCTGAGGCCAAGCACTGGACACTTCCTAATGAACACACACTACGTGGCTCTTGAAACTGGCTGGCTGGTTCATGGACAACTTATACATGAAGGATGCAGAACCCCTGAAAAAAGGGTGTTTAAACAGGCACCAATCAAGGGTTGTCCCATCTCATCTCATGAGCACAGCTGGAATTTGTATTGGCAAGATGATGTTCGTTCAGCATCCCCTGCATCTGTCTCGGGGTCCCACTGCCACCCAGGCCCCCTCAATGCACAAACCTTTCATTGAAACAAGCCTCTACAGAGCTGGAAGTAAATAGTCCCTGAAGGGTGTAGCACTAAACCTAACATCAAGGAAGGCAAAGAAGGACACATTAGCATTTTGCATTTCTTCCATGCTTTGCCAAATTATCTCTTGTCAAACAAGAAGAATCTGCCTCTACAGCTCCAGAGCACGATATTTTTATAATTGGCTTCGTGGTAACTACTTCATAGGTTTTGACTTTGAATATTTGAAGCCTTTGAGAAAGAACAAATAGTTGAAACCTAATTTCTTCTCTGTTTCCCTCTCCTTGTCCAACCAAATCAGTAACAAAATAAATTGCCATGAATAAAGAGCCAATCATTAAGCAGATTAGCAAATCAGTAAGCTGTGTCTTGTCACCATTTTACTAATGATTCTCTAAGTTCCACATTATTAATGATTATCCATCACTTTTGAATTTGTCTTCCTGATCTCTCTGCTTAAGAAAGCTCTCCCCTTACTTATCTTCTGATTTTGTTTTTGCTGGCAGCATACGTTTAGCCATATGCTCAGCTCATGCTGCCTGCCAAATTCTTGAATTCCAGGGCTTGTTAAGCTGTGTAAAATGTTATTGTTGACTTGATGTTAAGGGAAGTAAGTGACTGATTGCACTTGTTGTGGCCATCTGTGCCTGCAAGCCAGAGCTCTTACCCCGACAGCAACCGTTAAGGCAGGCAGACTGCCACAGTCCAATGCAAAGTCATTTGTGATGCTTGAAGTATTTTTCAGCACCCACACTTCATCAATAGATTTCTGTGTAAGCAGAAATAATACCTGAAAGGACCGATGTCTGTGATCCTTGAGAATAATTCTTCTTGACTTCAGCTAAAAAAAAAAACCCTTCCCTGATTAGGAACTGAAGAAATTGATTGTAAGGCATTAGCATGTTTCTCTAACGAAGGGAAGTGGTCAAGAGGATATCAGAATTGAAGCTACAAAGGTAATTTTTCTTTCTTGCAAGAAATGTGTAAACACTTTAAGGGTATAGGGAATTTAGCAAGCTGCATATTTCAACCGATGTAAAAGGGCTATACTTCCCTATGAGATGTGAGCTAAGAGAAAAGGGAAAGCTTAATAGATCATGATGAACTGCTCAGCAGTGGGACTGTCCTGGCTTGTTCTCTCATGAGTGCTTTGTGATACTTTGGTCCGTTTTGATGTGAGACCTCTAGAAATATTGGAAAAGTTCTTTAGTTAGTATCGATAACACCTGAAATGCAAGATGGCTCTAACTTTCTGGTTTGCTGACCTTGGTTATTGCAGCAGTGTTTGCAGGGGTGTAGGAAGGACAGGGAAGGACTGTTCTGCAGGGACACAGAAATGTATTGTACCTCAGCTTCTCCCATGGCATAATATAACCTTCTAATCATTTTGTCTTATGTGCAATTTTCTCTTTCAGCATTGCTTCAAAGGTCACTGCATCTGGTTAACACCGGATATCCTGAAGCAGGATGGACACTGGGGGGCATGGAGCAAGTTTGGCTCTTGTTCCCGTACCTGTGGCACAGGGGTGAAGTACCGGACGCGGCAGTGTGACAATCCACAGTGAGTCTGCTGCACCCGGTGCCTCTCTAGCGTGCAGTGCTTGAGTTGCACGAATCGCTGCCAACCTGCTAGTCAGTAGCACGGAAAGTTCTAGTGCAGAAAAGGATGCTGAAGCACATAGGTGGGGCTTGTGAAATCTGACCTGATATACATATTGTTGAATATGTAATTATAGCTTTCTCATCTCACCACTATATCATAAAATGTCATGACTACTATGGCAGCAGGAAATAAAACAAGAGCTAGAATTAAATAATTTTGCCAGGCAGAATTTTCAATGCTGACTTTCTCACTTTAGCGTTAAAAATAAACACTGCTAGCGTTAAAGTTGTATTATAGTTGATAAAAAATTATGTTTTAGCGAGGCTGCTTTTTTTGATGGAAAGCTGTTCTGTCAAGAAAAAAATTGTAGCCATCCTAATTTCAGCCTTTATTACATTGGCAACATGAAAGTGACCTTTATAAGTGTGGACTCCGTTTTAGTTGTAAAATCTATTTTGATGTAAGAAAGGCCTAATGCACTGTGTAAAATGTTTTCTGTGTGTTCTGGAAGAAGGTGCAAACCCAGATATGACTCTCAAGCTCTGTGTTGCCAGATAACATAATGCCAGCTTGGAATGCACTTGTGCCTGGAGGAGGGAGCACTAATCTGCGCTCTATTTCTGGATTTGCAACTGGCTTAGGGGGTGAATGTGAATAAGTCACTTCCTCTGCTTGTGCATTTCTTTCCTAGTCTGCACCAAGAAAATGGCTTTTCTTGTCTGTATCAAGTACTTTGAGGCTCAACTTGCAGAAGTTGCTCCATGAGAGCTAGACAGTAACAGCAGGTTTTTAAAACGATCTTATATTTTACCCTGACTGTAATGACATTTAGTAGAGACTGAGAGAAACCTTTCCAAAATGCCTCCTAGACTCTCTGTTTCAACAGAAAACAAGTATCAGAGCAGTCGTTAGACTAGATGAAGCTCTGATAAGATGTGGGAAGGAAGTACCAGAAATAGACAATTAGCTTTGTCTAGTTCTTGACTGGGATTTAAATTACACCTGAAAAGATGTAATAAACAGTTGATCCATACATGAATGGCATAACTGACTATCATTTTCCTTCCTCTCTCCAGTCCAGCCAACGGAGGCCGCACGTGTGTGGGGCCAAGCTATGAGTTCCAGCTTTGCAACACTCAGGATTGTCCTAAGGACTTGGAGGATTTCCGAGAGGAGCAATGCAGACAGTGGGATCCTTACTTTGAGTATCAGAACACAAAGCACCACTGGCTCCCCTATGAACACATTGATGGTGAGTAGGCTCTCTACTCATTTTCAGTGGGTTTTGGTGAGCCTGGGAGCTCTGGGGCCTGGAGCTGGGCACTAATAATGTCCCATGTGGCCATGGGCGCCTTAAGCCAAGTTGCCTTTATCCATGCACCGAAGAACAAATGTGCATAAGGAGCAGGCTGAGCAGCTGCAGACCGGTATGTCCCACTGTCATACTGGGAGACTAATACAAAAGGTTATGATAAAGAAAAATCAGTAGATGCACATGTAGAAAATATACTAGGCAGGATCAAATTATTTTTAGGGAAAGCATACTTCACATCTGCTAGAGTTCTTCAAAGGGTTCAGTCTCATCCCTGTCTACGTATGAGTGATCTGATTCATCTAATATACTCGGATTCTTAAAACTTTTTGCACCCTGTTCCCCCACTAAATGCTCTTAAACTGAATTACCATGGGATAAATGGGAATAGTCTTGCTGGGAGATGTCTGTGTCCTGCAAGGAGCTGTGCTGGGATGTGTGCTTTGGGCATGCTTAGTCGTGATCTGAGAAAGGGAGCGAACAGGGAGATGACAAAATTTGCTCTGAATACAAAGTTATTTAGGATAATAATAATTAAAAGGCCCAACCAGACAAGGATAAACAAGAGCGTAGATAGACCAGGACTTTTCAGCTCAGAGAAGTAATGATTTAGATTAAAAAGAGAGTTACCGAAATGTGAGTAACATGAAACTGAAGAGGGAAGAATTTATTCACTGTTTTTCATAACACAGACCTGGGAACATTAAATAACATTTTCAGGTGGCAGATTTAAAACAAATAAAAGGAAATACTTTTCCACATAGCATATAATTAAACTGGAATTCATTGCTACAGGATGTTTTAGATGCCAGAAGCTTATGAAGTGATTTAGAGAAATTCTTGAAAGGTCTATAATCCATCTAGAGCTATTAAGCACCAATATATAACTATGACTTAGGAAGTCCTTGAGTTGCATTTTTACAAAGATTTTAGAGAATATACTAGGGAGAGTAGTGCAAAGTTTGTTCTGCTTCACATCTTTCTGCAGCACTGCCAGGCACTGTTACAGACAGGATATTGGGTTGGCCAGGTGCTGGGTCACAACCAGCATGGTCGTTCTGATGTTCTGGACATTTGGCAGAAATCAGCTCATAGAACAAAAATGCTTATTTTCTTCTTAACGTCTCTGCTCTAACCATCAACAGAAGTGCAGATAATTGATTTGGGGCATGAAGGCTGTTACCATGCCATTGCCATGTTGTGCTGCAGAAGTGCTGGGGAGAGATTTTAGCCAACAGAAGGACAGATGGAAACGATCTTGGATGACAAGCAGTGGTGCTGCTCACCATTATTAAATCTAACCACTTAATTTGAGCAACGGATCCTCCAGGTCAGTGTTGTCATGGCGCAGGACAGGTAGCAGGTGGTCAGGTATCAAGCTGTGCTCGGATGCTGAGCTGGCCTTGGCCAGGCTCAGTTCTCAGGGAGGGGAAAGTTCATTTTGGGTGAACTGTGTTGCATTCCAGTGAGAGGCCACTGCCAGAAGTCAATGGCAAATTCATGGTAATTAATTTGTCTGGATTTTTTCCTACATAGTTCTCAGTGCTGCCTTATTCTCTTCATTGCGTCTTGTGCAATCTGAGACTTTCAGAGGAGCGTATAGAGCTTCATGGCTTCATTTCATGAAATCGCTTTCCTGGCCCACGGAGAGGGGAAGAACACTACGACCAACAGGCCTTTACTTCTGGCCTAGTATTTGGAATAGTCTGCTGCAGAGCCCACTGAAATGAATCAGATATTTTTCTATCAGCTTCAATAGCTCTTGGGTCATATATCAGCTCAGTCTGATCACTGGTCATTGCTTTTTTTGTGTGTGTAACTATGATGTAATCCACAGCCACCCTTATGAGAGTTACGTTTACGTATGTGGCGTTACGTATGTACTGAAGGGAACAACTTTTGTGTGAAGTCAAGGCCAGAGGGATGTTTTCCTAAAATTGTTATATATTTAAAGATGCCTTCTGTAAAGCTCAGGCGCATCAACAGCTTGTGCTTGAGCACAGCAGGGATGTACCCAGAGCCTCTCCAGAGCCCCGAGCATCCCCTCGCGCAGCCTCTGCTGGGCTCCCAGCCCTGTGCCACGTGTCTGCCACGACAGCGCGTGACGTTGGCCCTTGGCTGCCATCCTCCGGAAAAGGAGGAGGAGGAGGGGAATAAAGGAGCAAGGAATGGCCAGGCAGATTGCTCACTTCCACGCTCCCTGCCCCGTGCTGTGCCAAGTGCCAGGGATTGGAAGGAAAATCATACTTGACAGTTAATGGGATCCAATTTAATGGAAATTGCAAATTTACTGTTCTCATGAAGTGATGGGAACCGTCTCTAATAAATAAACCCCTGGTATAGAGAGGTCTTGTGCCTAAACTAGTGTTTTTAGTATATATAAATCCACTGGGTTTAAGATTATTGTGATATTAATATATCTCCATTAAGAAACCACACAAGAAAAGTAAGGTACCTGCTTTAATGGTCCAGACACTACATGTATTTTTAGCATGACATATCTGCACTGTTCAGCAGCAGACCAGAGGTCTCTGATGTACTAATAACCAGTGACCATGAAGACATCAACAGCAATAACAAGAAGTTTATTAAAAGAGGGCAGAGGCCATGGCACTCTATGGGAATAAAAACACAAAGGGCCTGTGAAGATTTATTTTGACTGAACTACTAAAATGGGAAGGTCTCTTTTTTTTTTTAATGGTGGGAAAAATGCCCTAAGTTTTAATCGTGTTGAAATAGCAGGATCTTTATTTGTTCTGTCTAACAGATAGGCCATCTGCTGCTCACTGACAAGGAAATCATAGTGAATGTAATTATGGGGGAGACTGGAGAGCAAGAGATATGGATAAAGTGAAACACAGTGGTAGAATATAATTTTGTGCAACAAGTAATTAGTCCTTTCAGCTTTGTGGTTTGTTTTGTGCTCCTTGGCAGAGGTTAGGAGGAAGAGGTATATCTGTCTGGCTGCTTATACATATGTTAGCAGTAAAAAAAAAAAAAAAAAAAGGTCTTTTTCTTTTGTCTCTGACATCTCATCTTTCTTAATGATTTCAGCCATCGTAAGTACAAGCACAACAGTGAGGGGGTATTACGTTCTTATTTAGGAGAAAGTGGTGTGGTCTAGTTGTCTCTGAAGACTTTTTCAAAGCCAGTTTTACTTACAATGTAGAACAGCTGCTTTTATTTGCAAAATTATATTTGCTTTTTTTGTTTTAGAATTTAGTAGAGTGTGGGAGAGACTGATGCAGAAACCTCATCTCTCAGAGGCAGCCAAATTTCAGACTGCCAAAACCTCAGATTACATAATCCAGCATGGGATTAAGTGGGGGCCCCAGTGGGAGTAAATGATCCTGCTGTTTGCCAAGACAGTCTCCTAATGATGACCCTTGGGTCCTTTCTGCTTCAGCAGTTTCCAGACGATCACATAACCTTTGAAAGGGGATAATCATCGATGATTTAGTGGGTACTATATTATTCTCCATGATGTATGAAAGAAAGAAGAGAGCATTGATACCGCTTCCATTAAAGTGCTGCTCACAAAGCCAGCAAATAAACTGTAAATGCTGCTGAGCACACAGAATTTTGGTCATTTTATTTTCCAGCTAAAGAAAGGTGTCACCTGTATTGTGAATCCAAAGAAATGGGTGATGTTGTGTACATGAAACGGATGGTACATGATGGGACTCGCTGCTCCTACAAAGACCCTTACAGCATCTGCGTGCGGGGAGACTGCTTGGTAAGCAACCTGAGTTTGGATGGCTTGTTAGTACTGTGGAAGCAATTAAAATGGTAGTGGGAGTGTTTCTCTCCAAGACTGAATATTTAAGTGGGGATAATAACACTCTGTGCCCTTTGAGATTTCATTAGGACTATTGTCACAATATTATGTGTGGTGTTCACAGTTGCTCTCGCATTGCGTGTGACTCAATTCTAACAGCATCTACCTACACAATTAATTCTCCATGCAATATTTTAAGATGAACTGTTACAATTAGCTTTCAGTGAAAGCTTTTTCTGTGTAAGATTTGGTGGGGGTGGAGGGTATGATGAAATATGAACGTGCAGCAGCTTTCAAGGAAAGTGGTATTAAGATCTGACCGATGTGCATTCTCTCTGTATTTGATCAAGCTATTTTTAAAAAACTAATGACAGTTCCTCTACGCTGGATCTACCACAGGTTGTCTTGCAGCAGGATTAGAGGTTCTGATACAGCAAAGCGCTTGTGAAGGTTCTTAACCTCTCACAGATGCTCTGATTCTCCTGGAATTTAAGCATCTTCTTTAAGATAAGCTCAGGCTTAAGAGATTTTCCTTATCACTGCTGCTCTCCTTCAGTATGAGGACCACTTTGAAACAGAATATCAAAATACAGGCACTTAGTTGACAGTATTAAAGGAATAGGAAATAAAAGTTTTAAAAATTGTTTAGATGTTGGTCTTCCAGGAAAATACTATATTTGGGAGGTTTTGATCTCTGAGTTAGCAAAAAACAAAAATAAGGTTCTGATATCTGAAGGCTCGTTTGAGTTGAAGCTCGGATAAGTAAGAATAACTGTTTTTCTCTTTTGCTCACAGAAAGTCGGGTGCGATAGGGTCATAGGGTCCACAAAGCAGGAAGATAAATGTGGTGTTTGTGGAGGAGATAATTCCCACTGCAAAGTGGTGAAAGGGACATTTTCAAGAATACCAAAGAAACAAGGTCAGTGAATTCGGTGTGTTTTATCCTGGGAATTCAGGGTATTTTGTTTGTTCTCTTCTGATGTCCTCATTTTCATGAAAAGCATCTGAACAATCACAAATAATTTCCAGCAGCACTAATTCTAATAAATGCTCTGGACTTGCTCTGTAATATGTAGCTCTATTTTGAGACATGGCTAGAGTCTGAAGGTATGAAAGCAAGACTTCTGCCAGTAATCAAGTGTGGCTACTGAAATCAGGGCTTGCATGCGCATGGGGAGGGCTCGCAGTGGTCCCCGGTGGGGACACGTGCCATGATCTGCACAGCCGAGGTTGCTGAACTACTCAGCCCAAGTTCCTGAATTGCTGCAAGGATATTTTGTCATCACTTAGTGTGAAACCAGGCCTTGCATGGTATGTATGGGGCTCTGCAATATGGCACTCGAAGCATTTGTTAATGAGCCTTTGTAGTCTGAAACTAAGTTTGTGGATGTCACTTAAACTTTTTGTTTGTTTGTTTGTTTTGGTTTTGACTCAAATGTGTTTGTCCCTGTTGCCTTCCCTCACCTGGCACAGAGACATGATGAGAGTGGTGCTGAATTAGGTTCAACTTGCTTTCACATATTCCCATTTTAGCAGATACAGTCTATTTAAAAGCTTAAGCCAGACTCTTCCTGTTTGCAGCACGCTAACCAGTTACTCTCTTTTTAAATGCTCCAATCAAGGGCACATTAAGATGTTTGAAATTCCTGTTGGTGCAAGACACTTACTTATACAGGAAACAGATGCCACTAGCCATAATCTTGGTAAGTATGTAACAAATAGCAAAAAAAAATTCAATGGCTGTGTTTTTTCTGCTGTTTATTTTTGTCTGTGCAGCTTCACAACGTGTGTTTGCACATTTGTTTACCCATTATCCTCCCACACCACATACCTCCTTTAAGTACATTAAATTAGGAAACTCGTTTGGCAGTTTGATTTCCCCTTGCTGTATTCCATGGGGTCATAGTTAGAGGATTCCTGGATTAGCAAGTGCATGTGCAAAAGCTGCTGGAAGAGCTGCTGAATTACGTTGTGGGGCGCAACGACGTCTGCGTGACCTTCCCATGCTTCCCATCCTCAGCCGCATCCCAGCTGCATGCAGAGCACGGCGGGAGCATTGGTGCTGTTGCAGGTTCTGCCCCGTTGCTAATAGCGTCGATGTGAGGCTGCCCCATCCACCACACAGCTTAGAAAATAATTGAAATCCACTCCTTGCTGTGCCGGGTAATCAATGAGCAATGTGCGTAGTGACGGCGAGCAGGTTCACAGCAAGTGGCTCGCCGATTCTATCGGGAGTCGAACGATAGAGATGAACGACCTGCGATAGAATTAGCGAGCCACTTGCTGCGAACCTGCTCGCCATCACTAGACACTTCGCTCATCAGGGCAAGGCATCCCACCCATGAGTGCTTCCCTGCTGCTCCCATGCAGCCTTCTCGTACCGACCAGCTCTCGTGTGGACAGGGCTTAGGTTGGTGTGGGCTAAGCAATCCCCAGGGCAAGCGCACATCCCTGCGAGCGCCTCAGGAGAGCAGGGAGTTACAACCTGGTGAGCAGTAATAGCCAAGAGAGAACTGAATCAAAACCCGAAGGTTGCAGTCCTCTTATAATCACATTTCTTACGTTGTTTCTAGCAATTAAAAACCGTGAAACGGGAAAATTCATTTTAAGTGAAGACAACTATGTGCCAGACTCTAAAGTCTTTATTGACATGGGCGTGGAGTGGGAATATCGGAATGACGACGACAGAGAAACCGTGCAGACCATGGGGCCTTTGCGTAACGGCATAGTTATTATGGTGAGTCAAATGAAAACCATCTTCGTGGAACACAGCATCGTAATGCACTATAATGTATTTTAGATTCCTCTTGTGAATTGCAAGAAGACATCTGCTTTGGTTATAGGACAACAGAAGATGTATTTTAATTCCTTTCTCCTAATTCATTGCTGTGCGCAAGAATTGCTGTAACTCAGGGTTGTGTGTTGAGCAACCAACTTTCCTGATGTTTTTTTGCAGATGGTCTATGTAAAGACTGTGCAACCTACTTATTTCAGCTGAGATGGGAGTCAAAGTGGTTCATATCAGATTTAATAACTCCTCCTCCCTTCCATGTTTTGACAATGTATCCTGCAAAGTCAGATACCGGATCCTTATGCTTCCAGGCTCATGCTGTTAGGGCACAGCCAGTTATAGAGTTCAAAAATCCTTCCAACTGTATTATTTTTTCATTGCTAACAGCAAATGATAGACTAGAACAAGGAGGGCTAGAATGATTCAGAATCATTTCTGATTCTGAAAGTAGCTTTAAGCTGCTGATCTACAGCAGCTGAAAATCAAAGCGGGAATAAAAATGATGTTTTCAAAGGACCAGTGTGTTATAATTTATGACACTGACTTATGTTTTCTTGCATGTGTCTTACTGCGGTGTGATCACAAAACGTCTTTCTGAATAGTTTATTTTTATAACTTGATCAAGTAACAAGTTTCATAGAATTCCCAGGGTTGTCATAAGAATATTTTTGTTTTAGAAGACATAAAAGACATTCTCTTCACCTCTTTCAGTTAATCTGTACATTTGAATTTGCTTTTTCTTTCAGTGGAACTACCCATTATCATTTTAGTATAACATTTCCTGCCTTTCTGATGGGATATGGAAAATATTCAGTATTGTGAAGCCAGTCCAGTGCTGGCAAGAAAAATCACTCTAAATCAATAACAGTCTTTCTTAATATGCAGTTTAGAAACTCCGTCTCATAAGGCTAGAGATACTTTTTCAGAAGGAAAAAAAAATATGTTGAGTGCAGCTAAAAGATTTAAATCCCTTTGGGAATGTTTTTTTATTTTGATCTGAGCCATGATGATTGCTATTTCACGTTATCTCACATAACTTCTGGTATCAGTCTTTCTAATCTTTTTTTCCCCTATGTCTGTTTTGCTTTCTAGGTGATTCCTCATGGCAATGCCAAGATCTCTTTGACTTACAAGTACATGATCCATGAAGATTCCTTGAATGTAGATAACAACAATGTTTTGGAAGAGGACTCGGTATCCTATGAATGGGCTTTGAAGAAGTGGTCCCAGTGTTCAAAGCCTTGTGGGGGAGGTAAAAATGCAAGAGCAGTGCAGTTAAACTTGATTAAAGGAAAACTGGAAAAGTGAATATCCTGTGCCACAAGACATTAGTGAGACCAGAAGTGTAGAAGGGTTTTATTAGGCTTAAAATAAACAGATGAGTAAATATCATATGGAGTTAAAAATCTGACTAAAATGGCTCTTGGGGCAAATCTGGTGTGACTCATTTCTGATTTATGTTTATGAAACTGAAAAATTGCACAAATATGCAAGATTTGGACAAGGGCCTCTGAAATACAAGGATGTCAGCATCAAGCCACCCTAGGGCAGGCCCTTACTGCATCTTTTGTGACCCGTGCTGTGGACTTTGCTCTGTGAAAACCCCTGTTTTGGGGCCACTTGAGTACCGCAGTGCTCCTTGCTGCTGTTCAACAGAACAATACGCAGGTTTTAGCCTCCTTGGTGCAGCTGGGCAGGTTTACAGGACATTTTCGAAACCCTAGCAGTTACTGTCCTTTTGATAATAGCCTGTAGTGAATTAAGGGGGATTAGCAACCCTGTGTGCCATGCAGCACAGCTCGCAGGTCTCAGGCAGCGCGTTCGGCCACGGTTCCAGCCACGACGCGTGTGGCCAGCCACCTTCCACGGCGCACGTGCAGTGTGAAACCAGAGTCCTGTGTTAAGACCTCTCTGGCCCGAAAATAAGGGGAATTTCTGTCTCCAGGCTATCAATTCACCAAATACGGCTGCCGGAGGAAGGCAGACCACAAGATGGTTCACCGGAGCTACTGCGAGCTGATCCAGAAGCCGAAGCCCATTCGCAGAGTGTGCAACCTGCAGGAGTGCTCCCAGCCCATGTAAGCATCACTGCCGCCCGGGCCAGCGTTACCAGCTAGCGCTTGGCAGCTGGAAGAAGGTGACTTAAGCTTAATCCCTGCTTGTGCACCTTGACACATGGCTGCTGCCTGAACGTCGGGCTCCTAAGGACCTCTGTGCGTCATTAGAAACCCAATAATGCAAGTTTGTGTTGCTGGTAGTTACACTCTGCTTGTGGACATACTGCTCCAGCGACTGCTGGTTCCTATTACTTCTGACATAAGTTGGATTAGAAAGGAAGTGTTGTCGTGATCCAAACATTTTTGTTCAGCCCATCTTGAGGTAATAAAAACTAGACATAAATTCAATTTATACTAGCGGACTTTACACAGTGTGAATTAACCACGTAAGAACAAATTTACAGAGTGTTACATAAGAAAAACAATGACATACATCCTGTTAAATCCAAATCCTCCTAGAATTCACAGCATGTTTTTGGAGATGTAAACACTGGGAAAATTATCTGGCCAGTTTTCTTTCTCTGGCTGTCCTCATACGGTGCGCTAAGCCTATATTACTGGTGACTTTGATATACCTAGTAAGTTATGGACGTTTCTATTCACAGTTTACAGGTGCTTTTCTGACTGGCAGAAGATTAACCCTGTCACACATAGGGCTAACCTATTCCCCCTGTCGCTGCTGCAACAAGGAGGGAGTTGGTTGAGCTCAGCTTTTCTCTCTGGAGACCAAGTCTAGACTCCAGGAAGAAAAGCAAATAAGCAGAGCATAGCACACAATATTTCCTAACTGCCTTTCAAAAGAGATTTGAAAGAGAGAAAAGTCAAGAAACAATGCCCCATAAACTCAACCCGGGTCAGGGTTTAACATTTATTTACTGGCACCAAAGCAATGACTTAGTGATCATATCTCAGACTGTCTGGAAAGGACGGTATTCTTCTTTCAGCTACAAATATAGTTGGACCCAGGTACAACAAAGACTTAATAAGATCCTGAATTGTACTTGGATTCCTGAATTTTTCAGTTGTCTCTATTTCCACAGAGTGTGATCTGAGTATTTTGCCCTTGTTCATAGGAGAGGCAATTAGTTTAGGGATTTCATGAAGCTTTGCATCCAGAACAACACTAATATGGTACTGCCTCACTCTTAATGGAAAAAAAACTACATTTGTCTCGAGGATTGCCTTAGAATCTGCAGCTTTGCTCTGTGCAGCACTTACCTTCTCCACAACTGTGTAATATCAGTAGGTGCAAAGACAGTTGCATGAAATTCCCACTGTACTTTTCACTTAACTTGGGAGTGCAGTGCATTTTCTTGTGCCTATTTCTTATCTCTGTCTAGAAACTGGATTTCTATGAGTACTTTAGGAGAAGCACTACAAACTCAGGATATTTCTTAAGGGATTTTTTTTTTATTATTTTCTGTTTAAATTTAGCCCAAGAATCCTGTTTACGTTAAACAATTCTTCTCTCTCGCAGGTCTCTGTACTCTGTAAATATTTATAGAATGCTGTATTACTTGATTATAGCCAAGCTTTCAGTAGCCCTCTTAAATTTCCGCTTGTCCCTGCATGTCCTTGTAGCTGTAATTCTCAAGGTAGTTTTGATGATCAGGAAAGTTTTCGTACTTGTCTCTTTATAAACCATAAATGAGATTTTCCAGGGTCCAAATTGGCAAAAAATATAATATAGAGTCCAAAAACACATTAAGAACTCAGAGCTTCTGATTTTCAGTGAAACTTTACCTCCCTTCAAACCAAACCTTGATGATGCTGAGGACCCTCGTTCACCGGAGCTCAGCACAAACCTGGTGATGTAGCTGGGTGTTTACTGGTGCTTTGCATGGCTAAGGAGCCAGTCCATGGATTACATGTGTAATATTAAAGTTGAAGAAAAATTCTACCAGATGACATTATGGCAAAAAGAAAAAAAAAAAAAGCCACTGTCAAGTTGCATCTAGAGTGAGCACTAACATGGTATTTCAAATACAAATTTAGTTTCTCTTCCTTTCCAAAGATCTGGGCCATCTAAGAACCACTTGGCATTGTCCCTCTGGAATGGACATGCTGTCTAGGTGGATGTGTGCAACAGCTTAGGAGAACAGATCAGAGCTATTAATTGAAAAATGAGTCAGTCTGAAGTTCTGGGTCTTACTGCTGATGGTCAATGATACTGTTAATTAGTCTCCTCAGAATGGCTTATTTGTTTCCATTTCTTCTTTTTTCCAGAGATCAGAACTAGCATCGCCACCCTACTAAACTCACTGTTTAAGAGTAACAGTCCAGTGGACGGTTCGGGATCTAAATCAGGGGAAAGAGAATTTTACTTAGCAAACTAACTTAATCTACCAAATATTCTCTTTTCACTAACCCAGCTGGGTGACAGGAGAATGGGAGCCTTGCAGCAAGACGTGTGGCAAGACAGGATACCAGGTGCGCTCTGTCCGCTGTATCCAGCCGCTGCATGACAACACGAATCGGTCTGTTCACACCAAGTACTGCAACAACGACCGCCCAGAAGGCCGGAGACCCTGCAACCGGGAGCTCTGTCCAGCACAGTGGAGACTGGGACCCTGGTCACAGGTCAGTCACCTTCTGGAGGCTTCAAGCAAATAAATTCGCATGAAGCAGGGAAGATCTTGGAGAGCTTATTCTGTACTGTCTGAACTAGTTCCCAGGCAGGAGGTGTAGTGTTTCCACTAGTATTTATTCTGCAGGAATTAAGTTAGACGGAGAAGTAGTACCGAAACCCCCAGTAAAGCCAGCTGTGGGTTCAAAGTTAAAGAATAACTTCCTGACCACTGTTTGCCAGGGTGACTTGGGAGCTAACCGGTGCGTATCCTTTCCAGTGCTCTGTCAGCTGCGGCAACGGCACGCAGGACCGCCAGGTTCTCTGCCGGACTAGGGACAACGTCGCTGGCTTCTGTAAAGAGGATAAACCAGAGACCATCAGGAACTGCAGACTACCTCCATGTCCCAGTAAGATTCACTTTGAAAATCGCATACTGAGTGCTTCTGTTTGAAAGCCTTTCCTGAACTTCTGCTTGCGCATGGAGCTTGTGTGGGTGGCTGGTTCAGCTTGGGCTAGGTTTCAGGCAGACTTGACAAGTGTGGGCTGTTGTGCAGCTGCTGGGCCTCCTGGGCGCGTGGTGGTTTCACGCTCACGATGGGAAGCGCCGCCTGCCATAGGCTGCTGACAGCACCCTTGGGTGGGAGGCACTGCTCGAGTCCAGCCTTGCACCCTCGGGAAATGCCAGGCTTGTCGAGAGGAGGCAAATGGGTGGTGGCTGGTCAAGATCATCGTGGGCAAAGGGGCCTCTCTGCTTCACCCACCACCAGTGACATTCATAGGCTTCTCCTGTTCTTCAAGGTTTCATCTTCAAGGGTTTCTTAGCTTGAAGCTATAATAAATTTATTCCTACTTAATCCAGGGCACCAATGCCTTTGTCCTTCTTAGCCTTTCTGCTGTTTGCAAGTGATACTCCTGAGGTCATTTTACATGCTCCTGTTGTGAAGTGATTCATTTATTCCTGATGTGTTTGCCAGTATAGCTTGTGATTCCTAATTAATTAGAACAGAGCTGTCAATTATGGTCTCCAATGCAAAAGTTTAAAAAGAGGCAGTGCAACTAAGCTTAGCCTGGATGCTTCTCAGCATATATTTAACATTTCTTGCTGGAAGTAGTGCTGGAAAACTGGCCTTCATGTGGCCTTCAGTGCTGGCTGTCAAGCACAGGACACAAATTGTAGCAAACTACCTCTCTCCAGCCCTCAAAAAACCTCCAACACAGGCAGGTTATAATCCTTCTCAGGGCTCCTGTCTAAGGCCACTTGTTCTGTTAGTTTATCCTCTTCTACCAGGTTAAGTACTTAATGCTAATGTATATTGTGTTACATCTCTTTTTTTTCTTTCCTCTATTCAAGGAAACGTTTCTGATCCTTCAAAGAAAACCTACATGATACAATGGCTGTCGAGACCCGATCCAGACTACCCCATCCAGAAAATATCTTCAAGTAAAAGACCCATTTATAACTCTGCCTTTGCCCTTAAATGCATGCCACATCGAATGTGGACTTTGCCTTTTGCTCTTCTCCTCTCTCTATGCGGAAAATTCCCTTGACTTTGCCAAGTTTAAATCTTGGGCTGAATCTTTTTTTCACACCGGCCTTGGTGCTCGGTGTCTTTCTTCTCTGGAGCTTGTGTAGCACTGGTGGTGGAGGTCTTGAAGTGTTGGCTGTGTGAAGCTGGATCTCCACGGTATGTTGCAGTCCTGGGAGCTGGGACCAGTTTGCTTGTTGCTTGGTGATGGTGAAAAAAGGCTCTTACTGGCTCATGATGTTCAGTTTGACAGAAGAACTGAGAACTTATTGTGAATGTGATCACATCACAATAATGACACCTTGTAGTGCTAAAGTTCTCCTTTATCTAAAGGCCCTAAATCTCACAACTCTCTAGTTTCAGTTTCCTGACAGAGTAGTCTGTTGAACAAGAGAATTTATTCATTCCGTTTTCCTTTGCGGTGCTGTTGCTTTACTCATCCTTGCTGCTCATGTTTACTCCTGACCTTAACGTTTGTGTTTGCAAGCTGTGGAGGGCTCGCTGACACCAGGAGCTCCGTTCCTGTTGCTACTTTAAGTGCTGCTACTACGCTGTCCGCTCTTGCCAAACTCCTGTTGGTGTTTTGAAATATTTTTTCCTTGTGAAAAGCTGCATTCGTTTTTTCCCTTCACACAGTTTTTGCCAGTTTTGCAGTACTTTTTCTATAGAAACGAAAACAAAGCAGAACAGACATGTCCATGCTGGTGGTGTGTGGTGGTGTTTTTGTTAACTTGGTTGAGGCAATATGACATTTTCATTGACGATGATGTCTGCAGCTGCTCAACAAGAGCTATTTATACTCCTTGCATCTTTAGTCTTTTTTCACCATATGCATGTCTGACTTGCCTGGTGTGGTTGCGTGTGTGCGTGAGCGTGCTCTATAGATGTGTCAACTGGCAAACATAACAGTGTGAACTACTACAGAATTACCTCAATTTTTATTGCTTTTTTTTTTTTGGCTTAGAAGAAAAATTTTAGAAAAATGCCTTAATGTTGAAATGTAAATGGCATTAATTTACCAGATCCAGCTTTAAATATAAACAGTACACTGGTACCTTGAGTTAGTCGTCTTATGGAGTGATTTTACTTGAATGATAGCTATCAGAAGGCAGTAAACTTAATGTGAGGTTAATTTGCACAGTACATATCCATGTCTTCATAGAGATGAGCTGGTTACCAGACTTACTGACCTTTAACTGGCATTGCTGCTTCACCTTACGTGTTTGTGTTGAAGATTTGGAGTTCACAAATCTTAAAACTGTTTGTGACATGCAGTAATAGTAAAAGCATATCAGTTTATAGACAGCAGTCTTGGAGCAAGTTACTACCTTTTTGCATTGATCAGATTCTTTAGAAAGGTGGCATTTTTGAATCTTTGGATCTTCAACAGTGTAGCACTTCAAACTTGTCATTATCATGTGATCACATATTTAAATTTTGCTGTTAATATGATAATTTCCTGAAACATGTTAACAATTTACATGACAAGGTGAAAAAGCAAAGACACGTATCTGGCACTGAATACTGTTATGTAAAATAATCGGTGTTTAACTGTATAAATATATTCATGACTGTTAACTTTAAATAGACAAATGTTTAGTGATGTTTCAAGAGATGGGTGGCTATAGAGAATGGTGCAATAAGGTATCTGGGCATTGTGCACTATGTCTATATGCACTTTGGTTTATCAGGGATATTTTATTAGTGTTTTGTATGTATTTAACATAATATTAAAGATGTGCCAATTCAGTTTGCTTTTCAATATTTTTTTATGAGACTAATGTGTACCAAAGTGACTGTGAAACTGATTTATTTTTTTCTGACTGATGTTTTGAAGATATACTTCCAGTCTGTCATGCATACTGCAAGTAAAAATAAATAAAAGTTCAGCAAATCTGGATATTTTGGTTTGCATAGAGGATAAAAAATTAATTCTGACATTCAGAAATGACAGAGTTGAAGATTTATTTATATAACTTATCAGATGTCACTAAACATATTACATAATGCAGTTTGATTTTCATTTATTTTTAGGCTTGATTTTACATATTTTTGATAGAAAAAAAGGCATTTTTCTAAAGGTGCTTTTAGTAATTCTTACATAGCCAGGAGCAGATCTGCCTTGCTGAAACTACGTTTAAATGCAGTATTCCTTGACTTTAATTTTGCAAGCCGTTTGGAGAAACTTGCATTAAAGCAAAGGAACACATGGCAAAATGTTCAAAGGGGCCATAACATGGTATGTAAAGAATATATACAGCTGTATAGGGAAATGCAGTCCTTTTGTATAGAGTTGTGCTTGCAGATACCTATAGTTTCCAGTTCTTAAAGGCTGGTCTGAATAAAACCCAGTCCAGAACCCTAATAGTATTGCTAGGTTCTAAGGAAATAGGTGCTTTCTATCTGGCAGCATCTCACATTGGCAGTTAAAAACCATGAAAGTGAATTGACGTACTTGAAAACAAGAGCCAGAGTCTTGCTTTTCTGCAACAAATGCATAAGACATGACGAGAAGGCAAGAAAGGTATTTCCAACTCCATCAGTCAACACTAGAATTTTTAAGCGAGAGCAATAACTCTATTTATTTTAGACTGATATGTTTGCCAATTAAACACTTATAATGCCCTGTAATGTTAAGTGAGGATGAATGAAGGGGTGACAGCTCTGCTTTCCGAGCTCCCCTAGTTCTGCTGAACCTGCTCGGGGTCTCGGCCTCGCTGCGAGGCTGCGGTTGGGCTCCCAGCAGCAGATGAGCTCCAGGAACGCCTTGGCTTGAGCGTCCTCCCAGCGAGTCCGCCCTGGGACAGGGAGGTTACCTGGAGTTAGGCTAGTCCTAGTGCTAGGCACTTAGTAAGAGCAGCAAGAGGGTCAAAGTGATTTTCCTTGGTGTCACTAATTATGCCAAGTGTTGCTTAGTCTTCTGCCTATCTCCTCAGTGCTCTCGTCACCTCTCCAGCCCTCTGACTCCTCTTGCTTTCCGTGGAGGCTGCGTGTTGGGATTTCTTCTTCCCTGCAGTTCCTGCTCCATCCCTTCTGTTTTGAGGAACAGAAACTATAGAGTGTGCACATAGGCTCGAAGACAAGCAGCTTTCCCTCCAAGGAGGCTCCTAACCCTTTAGCATCCATCTGCCACCTATTCATGTGAGGCTGAAATCACAAGCGCTTGAGTCATCTCTGATGCAACTTCACTTAATGTTTCTCAGAAAATAAAACAATATGGCCAGTTCCTTTTTAATACCATACCCTACATTTTACTACATGCAGTCCAGCAAGCTCAGGATCTGGCTTAATACCTGTATTATAATGCATTAAAAACAGGTTGTCACAGAGGCTAATGATGGCTTCAAGCCTATGGATTATCATTCTTGCCTTTTTTATTACAATTTTTCACTCAGTGACACAAAAAACAGGACTTTGCACTGAGGCTCCCCATCATTAGTGGTTTGCCTTGGCTCTGTCCTGCTTGAGGTTGTCGTACTAAAGATATTGTCTCCCTTTGAGGAGGGGGAGAAAAGGTTTATGCTAAATATGCTGCTTTTCTTGCAAGCAAGAGGAATGTCCCCCCAGTGCTGCCATTTTCTGGCTACAGATTGATAAAAACAACCACTCGAATGGAAAATGGATTAAATGTTTAGAGTTATACAATCCATGCAGAGATAAGGCTGGACTTTCTTGAGAATCAGCGTTTTTTTATATATATATATATAAATAAAGCCTGACCGGGGTTACTCACTGTTAGACTGCATTAAAAGGAGTAACGGAAAAGACAAGGCTTATTAGTATAAAGCTGGGTAACTTTCGGGGGGGTTAATGCAGCATTTGGCAATAGCACAGCCCTGTTGGCATGTTTTGAACGTCAGGCGGCGGCAGGACCGTGTGTCATCGGGCCTGCGCTGTCTGCAGGGCCGCGTTGCACAACGCAAAGGCCAAAATCAGGCTGCTCGGGTCTAGAGCACACATGGGGCTGATACGCAGAATTCAGGTCAGGTTTGCATCCGTTAGAGGAGCCAAGTTTTACGTTTAATTTAAAGCCTGCTTTTCCTTCTAGAAGGCTCGTTTGCCGGTTTCCCGTTGCACTTTATATATCAAACCCTCCGCCCGTTGCCAGAACCTCAGTTGTGTTTCTTTCTCTCCTGAACATCAAGATGCTCTTTATTTATCTGTTCCCTTTTTCTCTTGCAGAAGATCATTGTCAAGGAGACAAGTCGATGTTTTGTCGCATGGAAGTTCTCTCGCGTTACTGTTCCATTCCTGGTTACAATAAGCTGTGTTGCAAGTCCTGTAATATGTACAGCAACGTAACAGAGGAGACCAACGCGACTGATTCCAACATAAATAAGAATAATGTCATTGAGGAGGAGTTCCTGACAACCCTCAGCACTCCCGTGGCAGTTTCCCCCACACAGGTTGCCACCAGTTCACCTCTCATTTCCAGAACAACGGCATCTCCTTCCAACGCAACCGAGGAGCACCCGGAAATTAATGCAGTGGATGTTCCCTATAAGATTGACGGGCTGGATAATGAAGTATCGCAGCACAACATCATTACCCAGCGGAGGATGCCTTACGAAAGGACAAGGAATCAACGAATTCAAGAGCTGATTGCTGAGAAAATGAAGAGAGAGACTCTTAGAAAGATCAATTAGAGTGGAAATACAGCACATGCCATGTTTTTCTCTTATAGAGATGGTACCAACATCATAGTATTGCCCATAGTAAAAATGGGGAAAAATCAAAGTGGTGCTATGGCAGAAATGCCAAATTCTAAAGTCTACTCTAAATGGGAACAGATTGTTTCAAAAGTGCTGATCTAAACACTTTGATGGCTAGGTTTACAGGGTACGGTAGAGTATTAGTGCAATATCGTTACAGCATTTCACTGAATCCAAACGAACCGTAATACCTAGGCCAGGTTAGCAGGATTCTTGTTTATGGGCTTTTTAAGTTCTTCTCTGCCTGTGCAAAACTGCTTGGGAATAGTACTGGGAGTTACATTTAGGATAGAGGAAAACAGTCCCAAGACAAAATAAATCCCCTTAACAGCGACGAGCAGGTGGTCAGCTCTCCTGTGATGCTCCTGCGCATGGCACAAACCCGGGCACTCACCCGGCTCCGGAAGGTGCTCAGGGACATGCCAGGCTCCGGGTCTACCTTGGACAGAGCCGCTGTCGCGGCTGGGCATGTCCTTACGTAGCTTTCTTGACTGGGTCTGCATAAGGAAATATATAGGACATTCTGTAGCCACATATTTATGTGTAAATTAAAAATTGACAACCAGTAGTTTGCATATTGCCATAAACAATTTTCAAGCATTCTCCTAAGCGCTCAAAGAGGTGCAAGACACTTAGTGTTAGGGTAGAGCCAGCCAACGTGGACTGACAGCACCCTAATCTCTCTGTTTACAAGTATCCTTATTTTTTGATAGTCTTTAAACTCATCTAATACAACAGCCTCAATGATCTTGGTTGGTTGGTGCTTTTTTTTTTTTTGGTGCGTATTTTCTTTCCTACCCACATACTGTTTAACTTAAAAATGACTGGATTCTTGTTGCCTTTTCTTTGGTGCTTTGTGAAGAAAACTCCTTTTTTTTTTTTTTTTCTTTTCCCCTCTCCCATAGTACAACGTTATTTTCGAGGAAATTTTTTCATGTCCTTCCTTTCCTTAGGACAACTTTATTGGTGCAAAAGCGAGCAGTTATTCACAGTGCTCACACACACATACACACACTCACATACCAGGTCTGCTAGAAACTTAGAGAGGTGTAAGACGACAACCCTTTGAGTACTCCATCTCCCTCAGGGTCACCGTGATTTTCATAGGTAATTTTGCGTTCCTTGGAGCCTGGGAGACAACTTCAGATTGGCTCTTTTGCCTCAGGATCGATGTGTGCTGGAGTTTTGGAGGACTGCCAACATTCATTGCCAGGATTATTTCAATTATTTCACTCTGAGGGTAAGACCATCTCATTCTCCAGCCTTCTTGTGAGCCTGAGCTGTTCTTTGTCTGAAGGAGAGCCAGTTTTAAGCCTGTATCATCACATGATTGTTGAATAGGTGCTAAATTTCTAGCAATGTGTAAACTCTTATATGGCCTGGCTGCTAGCAGAGAGCTCCTGAAGTCTTGCAAACATCATGGCTTGGTGGACTACCCCCTTCCCACCTCCAAACGTGCTGAAAGAGTTCGGAAAAAGGAGGAGGGAGCCTCCAGGAAAAGCAGTCATTGCCACCCTGAGATGTCCAGTGCAGCTGAGCTGCGTGGCCAGAAGTCTTCGGAGGACAGGAGCCTGATTTAGCAGAAATAATGTGCGAGAAAAAGTAGAGAAGGAACGTGCTGGGATGGTGTGACAGCCTCGACTTTTCTCTCCTGCAGAGGAGCACAGCGATACACTCGGGTGTTCTGCAGCTGCTCAGACACTCTACGGTTATGGGAGTTGTGTTGAAGGCCATGAAGAACAGGCAGTGTAACAGGACTGCAAAAATCAGGAGTGCTAAGAAACGTCTCCTGGGCCATGAGCGCCTGGTCTCCGTCAGCTGTGTCACCAGATGTGAGAGGAGCAGGCAGTGCAAGCACCAGGACACACAGCCAGCCCAGGCCTCTGCGCTGGCTCGGCAAGATCTCCTGTCCCTTCCTACACTACCCTGCTCTAACAGCACAGGGCTGCTGTAGTGCAAAGAAATGTGTTTTGGGTTTAAAAGGTGAAATAACAGCCCCACAGCACAGCAGCTCTGAGCACAGCGGGGTTAGGACGGTTGCAGAGAGAAGAACCCACCTCGAGGGGCATTTTCCCCCAGGCAGAGGGTGCTGATGCTGAGTTGGCTCCGGCCTTCGCTTGTCTCCAGCCCCTGTCCACAGGTGCCCTTTGCTGCGATCCAGGCTGATCCGCAGGGAGCGGCAGCCTCGTGCAGGGGGATTTGCAGCTGCCCACAGATGTGGCAGATTTAGTGAGGGCGCGGGTCAGGGCTCTGCGGGGTGAAGGAGAGCAGCGTGGCAGCACCGAAGGGGCTATTTATGTGCTATTTATAGGTAAGAAAGGAGGGTCTAAGCACCGTTCCAGCTGCTGCACATGAAAATCTAGCCATGAGACAAGCGAGCTGTGCTGGGGCTCCCAGCGGGGGGTCGTGGAGGAGCTCTTGCTTTCCTTGCACAGCCGTGATTCATCCTTTCCTCTTCAGGGTATTATCCTGCTTTTAGGTCTACGGGCAGTATAAATAAACTGCAGCCCCAAGACTTTGTGTAGCCTAGAAGCACCTCTAAGCATGTGGTAAGTTTAAGGGGGAAAAAAATGACCAAACCCGAGGACAGAGAAGGGCTGTGGCTCAGAGTTCTGCAGGTGACTCTCTTCAGCTCTCCTACCTTCCTATTTCTGATACCTCCTGTGACTCTGTGTCCCTTCACCGGCTCCCCGAGGGCTGCTCTTTGCTGTAGGCTCCTTGTGAATCTTTATTCTCCCATTCTGATCCCACCTTGGCTGAGGAGCTGGTAAAAGTTTGCCGTCTGGATTGTGCCGGTTTACTCTCTAGGACTTGATGGAGAGCCACTGCTTCTCCTTTCAGAAGCCCATGATGCCTCATCTAATAGTGTCTCTTCTTCCCTGGTGTCTGGAATAGGTTTGGCCAAAGAGGGCATGCAAAGAAACGCCACCCGAGAAACGGCCATGGTTCAAACACTGCCTCGCAAATAGGCTGTTCTCTCCAAAGGACTGCTAAGGGAGCAAGCAGAGAGGGAAATTTAGTTGGTGCCGCTTCACGCGGCCCTTCTGTATTTCAGGAATTTGAAGCAGAAATATTTTGGGGTGTTTCAAGCAGTGTCAGGCAGTGCCCAGCACTGCTGTGGGCACAGGGACTGTGGCCCTGGGGCACCTGAGAGCCCCAGCGCGAGGGTGGCCCACGAGGGTTGGCTCCCGTGCGGCCGGGACCCCACTGCCTGAACCTGCTGGGCTCCGGCCGGTGGTTGTCACAGGCGGATTCGAGGCCAGGCGGCATCCACACTTCACAAGGACTTGCTCCTTTTTCAGTCCCATCTTGTAGAGGATCTCCTTTGCCTGACTTCTGACTATTCTTAATTCCTAAGAATGTTTTTCTACCTGTTATTTGGGGGACGCTGGAATAACATGTGAAAGAGAAGCTCCACTGTAGGTTGCTGAAGCCAGTGAGGTGCTGCTGGGCACAAAGTGGCCCTTGTGGCACTCAGCCACCAGCCTTCTCCGTGCATGGCTGTGCAAGCAGAAAGGCTCTCCTCATGCTGGCAACGCTTTTCCAGGTTGCCTTCGTATCTCGGAAGATGTTTTTGAGATGTTCCTCAAGATCGAGGTTCCGAAGGCGTCGCACCATCTCCCCTGCTGAAAACCCAGAGCAGAGCTCGACTGATACAGAAAAAAGCAACCCGAGGCAGTGGAGGGGCTGGTTTGCGCTCACCTGAGCTTTGGTGCTTCTCCTGCTGTGGAATTTTTGGGTCACTTATTGGTCAGCTGAACCTTAGACGACTGTTTTGTCCTTCCTACAGAGCTGTCCTTGGGCAAAAGCATCGTCGCAGTTTGCCTCCTTCCATTTTGCTGTTGCCCAGGTACTGCATTTAGAGACATAACGAGCAGAGAGTGGTGTTTTAATTTAACTTAATCCTCAGAAGCTAAAGAAAGCAGATTTATGAGCAAATTGATTTAAACTCCTGCAGAGACTGCTTGATTTGAGAGCTGCAGCAATGTGGCCCCATTAAGCAATGCATTTTCTGACATACAAGTACATAGCTTTCTAAATAATCATTATTCTATTTGTCTAAGCTTAAAACCCAAGTGCCAGCCCACACACATGCATATAAAAAAAGACCCCAAACCAACTCTATTTCTTTTGACTCCAATCTGCTTCATTTTTTTCAGCCACATTCCTTTAAAATTTCTGTAACCTCTTACCGATGCATCACTTTTTTCTGTTAACATATTCGTTCAATATTTAGGGTCTCACAATATCTACATAGATGCTTTCAGATAAATTCTATAAATGGTGCTTTGCCAGTACTCAAAGGGGTTTTATGTTTTATTTTATTATGTAATGCATTTAATGTTTTATTTACTCACTTACAATGCACAGTATTAGCTATGTTCATCTGAATATCTATATGCAACTTCCATTCACTTACATATGCCTTAACAGAAATTGCAATAAATAGCCATTTCGTGTATATTAAAAATGTATATACAAATTAGAATCTTTAATTTTATAATTTATTAAATTTAAATGTCTGTGTCCTTTTGCAAAGTGTTTGACTTGTCCCTTTGCTTTTTTTTCATGTCCATAACAGTGTGCAGATGTGCTGGGAGTGGGGAGGAACAACATGCAGCTTTAGCCTCAAAATCAACTCGATTTACCAAACTTTACCTTAATTAATTAGGAGTGGGAGGTGCTTGCTGCAGAAGTCCTATGTTCCTGTTAGGCTGTCCATGATTCAAGGCCAAATATTATGCAGTGACCAGACCAAACCCTTGGACAATAACCACACAGAAATTCATCAGACTTATTTAAACCCACATGAGGTTCTCATCCCTTAATTTCTACCCAAATCCACCCTGGTTCACACAGCATCTTTTTAAAAGACTCAGTTATTTGGGCTCATCATCTTGGAACTCATGGCAGATTTTACTTTACAGGGCCTGGTGGTGAAATACTTACTTCTTTCCATGGAATCCTTTTTGCATGGGCTTTCCTGCTAGATCCGCCTGCTTCCAGCCAGGCTCCTTTTAAAACAACGTTGAATCTCTGCCATCTGATAGAATTTTGTTGCTTAAGGATGTGAAAGATCCCACACAGACCAATCATCTGCATTTAGCACCATTCAGTGCTCCAAGTGCCGTGTGGTCTTTGAGCAGGTAACTTCCCACCTCAGCATTTGCCATACGAAAATGCAAGTTTAAATGCGCTGCTAAAAAAACGGGCTTCGGTGCATGGGACGATTTGCATAGTTTCCGATCTACAGCTGTGACAAGGGTCACGTTTATCAGCTTTGGGGTTCCTGAAAGTCTTTGAGTCACCAGCGCAGAGGTCAGAATAAAAGTGCTCGCGGGGGCCGGGGCCGGGATGCCGCCTTCGTTTGCCTCTGGCAGCCCAGTCGAGCCCAGTGCTCTGGTCTGATGGACCATTTCCCCCACAAACGTGAGGGACAGAGAGACGTGAGCAAACCCCGAGGGCAGCCCGGCTGCCAGCGCAGCCTGTCCTGCCAAGGCAGCCGGACGCAGTGACTGCTGCTGGCTACTTCGGAAAAGTTGGAAAAGTCAGTTTGCACTAGATGAAGATACAGATTTTAATTATTTTTTATACAATGCCAAGGACTTGGTGTTTGCGGGGCGGCAGCGTTGGCAGCCGTGGGAAGGGCGTCACCAGCTGCACCCGGGCGCCAAGGGCTCCCTCACCCCTGTCCCCGGTGCGCCTGGGAGGCTGCAGCCCCCTTGGCCTTTGCTCTTCATGGGCAAAACAAGGAGCTTGTGGCGGGAGGCTGTTCGGCTGGAGCCCTCCCAGAGCCCGGGCATTGCTCTCCCCCAACCCTGGCTCCATCCCGGGCCCTTCCAGAGGCTCCAGGCCTTTCCGGACGTGCGTTTTACAGCCCGGCTGCCGCTAGGTGGTGGCACCGTCCAGCAGTGCGGATATGAGACCGGCGCCAGGAGAGGCCCTGGCTCCGACGCGGACGCAGCCGGCACCGCATCCATCAGCAGCCCGGCAGGGCCAGCACGGAGCCCGCGCGGAGCCACCACCAGCGGTGCAGACACGCAGACCCTGTCGGGCTGAACCCGGAGCTAACGCTGAGCAAGAAGCTTGCAGCAAATACGTCCCTTAGCCAAACGGGGTCCATTGTGCAGGTGCCTGGCGCGTTCTGGAGGCTGTTTGCAATTACTGACGCTGTCCTGAAATGTGTTATATTAGATTTATCCTGGTTATTTGGGGTGCTGGGAGGGTTGCAGAGCAGTGTGGGGCAGCAACAATGACAGTTTGCAAAAGAAAATTACTATGTATACATATAAAAATACATATACACACATAGATACATAATTTTATATATGAATATATACACATATATAAAAATATATATATCTAAAGGATGAAAATCCCAGAGCCTGAGAAATGAACACAGACATCTCCTGTGCCCGTGCGCTCCTTGGAGCGGGGGAGAGCAAACCGGAGAGCGCCGGGGAGCTGGAGCGGCGCCCGCTCCTCTGCGCAGCCCTGACCGACGCGCGCGGCCAAACCTTGGGGCATCTGCAGCCTGGGCCGTTCTGCACTGGGAGAGGAGCATCAAGCACCCGGCAAGGTCAGACCCTTCTGGTGCCACCAGCAAGGGCAGGGCAGGGCAGGGCAGCCGAGCTGCTGCTCTGCAGTGAGGGGCTGTTTCACTGAGGGTCCCCAAGGAGGCAACTGGTTTGGGGAGCCATGTAGGGCTCCTTAAGGTTCTCTGTTTGCTTGAGCTGAACATCAGCAAACTTCAAAAACCCCCAAAAAGGAGGGCAGCCTGCTGCACTTCTGCAATTCCTGCTGTGAAATTCCCCAAATTGGAGACATTCAAAGGAGAAAAAAGCTAATAAAAATAAACAAACAGTAACTCCCTGCTATTCTCAGATAAGCTTTGCAGAAATAACAACCCATGTGTCAGTCGGCGGCTCGGGCACCGCTCCCGCTGCTGGTTTCCCCCGCTGCTGGTCCCAAGTGGCCTCGGTTTTCGTGTGCTGGGAGCGCTGCCTCACTCGGGGCTATAAATATCGGGCGGTTGGGCAGCTCTTTCTTCACAAGTTCTCAGGAGGAACCTGGGGCAGTTTTGCAAAGGGACAAACAAGCTTACAAAGGCGCAACTTCTTTGTTTGTTTGTTTTTAATTAATACTTTTGAGCAGCCACTTGAGGCAAGAGAAAACAGAAGGACTGTGGTTGTGTTAAAAAAAAAAACCATTCTGTGAACTATACTTGGATAATAGCAGCTTTCTTTTTTTTAATGATACTTTTTGAAAATCTTTATTGGGGGGGAGGATCATCAAGTACATAAAAGAAGGAGCTTGCAGGGATGTGGTGCTCAGTGGCTCATTCTGTATAGCAACAGCTGTTGAGGCCCTTTCTAAGAATGGTATTTGGAAATAAAAGAAATAAAAAAATAAATAAACACTCTGGCTACGAAATGACGACTCCCATCACTCCGACCAGCCTGCCCGATGTCTCCAAGAGAGGCTACAAGAGGAATGCCGGAGTGACACTAAAAAAATGTAGTCACTGTGCACCGTGCTATTAAGCTGCAAAGCCAGGAAAATCCCTGTTTCCAGAGGCCCCAGGGCCTCGGGCTGGGCACTCCCTGCACGGAGAGTCTCCGCACGGTCTCAGCGCTGCAGCCTCCCAGCTGCACCAGCAGCCCGAGCCCTTCCCGCGGCCCCCGAGCCTCCCGCTAAGTAAACCCGGGATGGACCCGGCCGCCCCCGGCTGTGGGCCCTGAGCTGCTCCTACCCCGCGCGGCCGCTCCGGGCACGCCGGCTCCGGCCAGCCCGTATGGATGCTGTACATGCCCCGACTGCAGATAAACACACGCAGGGCACCGTCCCGCTGAGCAGGGCTGGGTGCGCCGGGGCCATTTTGCCGCTCCACTAACACGTGGCGCGGGTGGAATTGGGGCTCTCCGGCAGGGAAGGCAGCCAGCGGGCTATATTTAGCAGCGACAACAAACCAGGCAGCGGGATCAGCTGACTGGGAGCAGCGAGGCCGGAGCGCCGCGCGAGCCGGCGGCGCCGAGGAGGCACCGCGGACGCGGGAAGGCGCCGAGCCCGGGGCCCTGCGGCTGCCACGGGGAGCGACCCGGGTAAGGGGAACAGCGGGAGGAGAAACGACAAGAGGGGGGCAATGCCAAAGCTGGAATTCAGAGGGGATCTTTGTTAGGAAAATCGCCGGCCGGGAAGCAGGGCCAGCCCAGGGATCCCAAGGAGGGGGAGCGGCAGCCCTGCCGGGCAGGGGCTCCTGTGCGAGCTCAGGGAGCGGGGCACGGACGGCGGGACAGCGCGCGGAGCGGTGACGCCCCGCGGGCTCTGCCCGCTGGGTGCGGCGCTGCGAGGGGCTGCAGGGCCCCGCACAGCCGCCTGACCCGCCCCAGGCCACAAACGCTCTGCCCCATTCCTAGAGCTTTGCAGGGAATATGGAATTTAATTTCCTCCCGGAGCAAGGCCGGGTTACCCAGGCTCTGTTAATGATTTATGTTCTCCTGTGTCAGCCGGTGCCGTGCGCCTGGGGCTGCTCCCGCAGCACCGGTGCAGCACGCGGGGCCGCGACCCACCAGCGCGGCACGGGCCGGAACGGGGAGAATGGAGCCCTTTTAATAGGCTTAAATAAATGAAAAGGAGGAACAAATGGAAGAAAGGGCTCTTTTTTCAAAGTCCAGGCTACATGGTTGTTTCTGGCAGAATGTGATTTAAACAAAGCATGGGGGGGGGTGTATATATTTTAAGAAAAAAAAAAAATCCTTAAGTTAACAAGGCAGCAGCATGAGATGTTAGTCAAAAAGGCTCCTGTTCTCTGTGATTAGGAGGCAGTGGGATGGAAATCCAGCCTAGGCGGAGCTGGGGATAACTGGTTAAAGGGCATAAATTAATTTGCCTTGAGCCATCATGAGCAACCAGAGAAGGCTCCAGCAATCCATAACGAGGAGCAGCAAGGAGCCCATGCGGCCAAGAAGGCCAGGGGTGCCTGACGAGCAGCTCGTGGGGCTGCTCCTCCTCCTCCGCCACTCAGCATTAGTGAGACCACGTCTGGGGTCCGGTGTCCCCAGCACGGCAGAGATAGGGAGCCACTGGAGCGAGTGCAGCAAAGGGCTGATGAAGGGCCGGGAACATCCCCACAAGAGGAAAAGCTGAGAGGGCTGAGACTGCTCGGGATGGAGAAGACGTCTCCAGAAAAGAGAAGAGGGGGGATCGTATGGCTGTGTCTAAGTATCTGAAGGGAGGGTGTGAGGGGGATGGATGTGCCCAGCAACAGGACACACCTGAAATACAGGAAGATCCCTCTGACCAGGAGGAAAAACTTGTTTACTGCGGGGAGTGACTGAGCACTGATGGAGCTGCCTGGAGAGGTTGTGCTTAAAGGGCCTCTCCAACCCTGGAGATACTCAAAAGCTGGACACAATCCTGGGCAAGGTGCTCTAGGAGACCCTGCTTGAGCAGGGGGACTGGACCAGACGACCTCCAGAGGTTCCTTCCGACCTCAACGATTCAGTGACTCTATGATAACTCGATTTCAGAACCACTGGATGATAATGTACACATTTTTATCTCCTGCTGTGTCTAGGCTTATAAAACAGAGTAGCTGTAATGCACTGCATGTACTCAGTGCTGCACCCAAGGTAGATCAGCGCCTGCCCTCCCCGCTGTGGTGAACAGAGCAGTGTTAAATAAGGAGAGGAGTCTGAGCCCACACTGACCGAGTTGCTAATTCCTTGCCCTGTTTCAGAAATGAGCGCTGCTGCTGACCTGCACGAACCTCTCTGATTTCTTTTTTCAATTATTCTGCTGTAGTTAACCATTTGGCGTCCTTGGTCTATATGGGCTCTCTCTGGGGTTGCAGATGTAAAAAACACTGCCAGCAAATTTTTTAATGAAATTTCTGTAAATACCCCAGCTTACCTTCGTGTGCTGACCATGTCTCGCGTGTTCTTTGCAGCCATGGCCCCCCGGATAAGACTGAGCCTTTCAAAGCCCCTGCCCACCATACGTGAGGCGCACGAGGAAGCACTGGACGATTTAAGCAGCAGTGCCAAACGCTCGGCCCCCGCGAGCCAAGCGCCGGGCGCATCGGGCAGCGCAGACTCCCAGTCCAGCGAAGACGACTACATCCAGTCCATCCGCCACCTCGCCAGACCCACCTTCCCGGGCCTGCCCCAAGTCGGTCGTCGGGCTCAAGACAGGAAGATCCTTGAGGACGTGTCATGGTCCCCAGCGCTTGCCAGGACCCGGCAGGAAGCATCAAAATGTAAATTCACCGATTTCATCTCGAACGTGGTGCCGCCAGGGAAGGTCACCTCTGCTCCTGATGGTGCAGAGACCGACCTCGGGTGCAGAGAAGACCCCCTGGCACAGATATACGCACGGGCCGGAGCGCTCTGCGGCTCTGCAGGGCCTTTTAGCAGCAAGAGCTCCAGCAGTGATGACTCCCTGTGTAATTCGAGACACCCGCATGCCCCAGGCAGTGAAATCCATCCCCTGGGCATGAAAGGAAAAGCCACAGAGAAACTGAGCTTGCCACAGGCACTGGGTTTCCCAAGGCTTCCCTCTCCAAGACCTGCACAGAAGGAAATGGGCTGCTCAGAGCTGCGGTGTCTCAGGAAAGTTGATGGGACCCTTTCGGGCAGTGCCCACCGCCAGCAAGAAAACGGCTCTGCAGGTGTCAACAGGGAGGCGATACCGGTACCGCCGTGCGCGGCCAGGGCAAAGCGGCCCGGAAACAGGGGTTTGCACTGCTCCCTAGGAAAGCAGGGCTGCCTCTTCCAAACAGCAGGCGATGATGCCAAGGAAGAGCGGGCATCTCCTCGCGGGGACAAATCCACGCGCGGCGCCGTCCCGCACCGGCAGCCATTCGCCGAGTGCCTCCAGGTCGCTCCAAAAGCCACAGTCCATAACTGGATTTCAGCACACAAATGCATCTGGAAAGAGGCAAAGTTAAAAGCCTGTTTGCTCCCAGCCATTGCCGAAGTATGAAAACGTTTCAGACGGTACCGGCACGGAGCAACCCAGACGCGCGCCCGTGCTCCTGGTGCAGCAACCTCGCCTTGAATCTGCATGCGAGACCCGCAGCCTTCGTGCTCATCATCTCTCTCATCAAACGGTCAACTCAGGCTCTTGGCCACTAAGGAAAAATGCAATTCATCTTCTTTTGGAAAGGCAGGAGTTTTTAAAGCCTCTCCCAGACATACCGATTGCCTAGATGTGCCCTGAGCACGGAGAAAAGCTGAAGAGAACACAAAACCCCATCCGTTTTGGAGGAGAAGCAATCTGCAGGAATTACTGGTGTTTTACAGCAAATGCCAAAGAGCCAGCTGCTTCTCACACTTGGGTACAGTTATTCTGAAAGGAACAGTCTGAATTACACTTGGACTGCACTAAATATGCTCGCTCTGACGTATGCACTTACCAAGAGACCCCTTACATAGCTCTATGTCTACACAACCAGGCCACTGGATAGGTCACCTGAAACAGCACTTGCGTAAAGAAATATTCTAAAAAGATTTAAGAAATCTTTTATGAGGGTTAGTTACAGGACACCATGGAAATTATTAAAACTCCTTCAGGTAGGGATTTTCTTCTTGCTTATCCTAGCACAGCTTGGTTGCCTCTCTCTCTGACTAGCCCTAGGTGAGCATCAGTTTGCGGGTGCTTGTCTTGTGTTGTAGCTGCCCTAGATCAGTAGGAAAGTCACCTGTGAACCCCCAGCCCTCCGTGTTAGTCTCTGCACTGTTACATGAACAAGTCTCAGTACCGGAGGGCACACACCGAATTTCCCTCTTCAGGTGCAGGAAAACAGTGGGATCATCCAACAGCTCTGTAGCCTCAGGGGCAGCTCCAGGAGCAGCTTTGCCCACAGAGCAGCCTGGGGCTATAGGAGCCTCACAGGTCCTAAGAGCCATTTCCATGTTGTCCCAGCACTTGCCAGACATAAATCAGTCCAACTGCAGTTAATGTTAGATGGGACATCTGTAAAGCAGCAGGATCCTAGAGCATCTGTCATCCCCTCACTGCTACACCCAGACTTTGCTGTCTAGAGAAGCTGTCGCATATCCAGGGTTTCTTCTAAGACCACCATGGTCTCACTTATCTGCACCTGGTACAGCATTTTCCTTAGCTAGGGAATAGAGTAGGTGGGAAAACTTCAAAGCAAAACTGGTGTAATTATTATTACTACAACTGTGAGCAAGTTTCTTGGCGCTGGGGACAGCACGAGGAGCAGGCTGCTTGTTCAACTGCAGCTAAGATGGGGAACACCTTCGCAAAGCAGAAATTATAAAAACGCTCGGGAGCAATTTCTAAGTCACCCTTGAGAAGATTAAATCAGAAGGCAACTTCTGCTCAGTACCAACATGATTGTAAATATGCTTGAAGATCAAAAGGTGAACATATTTGAACTTCTCATTCTCACATCTCTTATCTCAAATATTTTTTTCCCTTGAAACTCATTAGCGCTGTGGAGCTGATCTGCTTCTCATCTTGGTTTTTGAACTAGCCGCACAGCAAGAATAAACGTGAAGGCGGCTCCAGCATTTATTAAAGCTGATGGAGAGTGTTTGAGATGAACGAGATGTCACATCGGCTCCAGCTTCTGCTCCCCGGCTCCGGGAGGTGCCAGCCCAGCCCGTTTCCTCCCCGACTTTCCCTTCCTTCACAGGTGACCAGCAGGACGTAAGTGATGTTTGTCTGCTTTGCCCTGCTTATGTTTTCACTCTCTCCACGTGACTACTGATGACACTGCGATGCCTAGCAAGTCTTGTGCCAACTGCATGCCTTTGACAGAAAAATAACAAATAAAACTGTTACATACAAACACAGAGCTGCTGTTCCCATTCTTGCAGAACCAGGAGCAGTTGTCTGTGGTGCGGGCCCGTGACACGTGGGCTGGGGATTATACCCGCAGACCCCTCTCCCTCGAGTCCCTGCACTCCCATGGGATTTAGAGAGGCCTGGGCAGGTCGCCGGGCAGAGCCAGCACTGAGCACCCTCCCATGTACATTCAGCGCCTTGCAGGGGGGTTGTGTCGTGTCAGAGCTTGGCCCTCTGTGCCCTCGACCCAGGCAATTGCTTCCCTTAAACCTGCAGCTGTCTGGGGTGTTGTTCTGTATTGTACTGGTCAGGCCTCCTAGGCCAAAATAGGCATCCTCATGGTAGATCCCCCAAAGGACTTTACCCCTAAACTCCCAGGGAACTGATGCCCAGCACTGTGATTTCTTCTCTACTGCCACAAAATCCTGTAAGTGTTAAATCCTGAAGCCCATCGAGTTTTCCAGTAGAGCTGCTGAGATACCTGAAGATTTGCAAATGCCCCTAGGTGTCCCAAGCGCGACGCTAACAGCCGTTCCTGCTACTCCCGGCTCAGCAGACACCTAGATACAGAGAGCCGAGCGGCACAGGGTAGAGCTGCCACTCGGGCCGTGAAGGCGACGCTCCCTCCAGCTCCTCTTCCGCAGGGTGGGAGCTCCCGGAGCAGCGACGCAGCCCTGGTGCAAAAACCCTCCGGGTTTGCTCAGCCGCGGGCTGGCGCGCCTCTCCAGCACCACAGGTTTGCTGAACTCTTTTCTTCATTTCTTCAGTGCAAACATGTTCTCCTTCCAGAACTGGCTGCAGGTGCTGGGGTTTAAAAGATATTGAAAAAAAAAAAAAGTCACCAAACATCCTAACCCTTTAAATTACATTGCAAGAGGAGTCAGAACTGCTAGGATGCAGCTAAGAGGAGGACAAACAGACAAAATAAGGTCACAGAAGTGACCAGATGGCAGGTGAAAGGGAGCTGGGCCGGAGGAAGGGAGCTCCTGGCCAGGGGCAGAGGGTACCCTGAGGACCGGGAGCCCAACAAGACACAAATCCCAGTTGTGCAATGAGATAAGTGTAAAAATGGAAAGCTGCTTGCTTAATTCAGAGCTGGCAAGGAGGGAGAACTGCTTTTATTAGCTCAAAGCTTCCAGCTTTCAGGTTTGGTAAAATCCTGCTTTTAAAAAGCAAAATCTTTTACCTTCTTTAGCACCTCCTGTGCTGGAGACAAGCCCAGCAGCCCCTGTGAAATCACCGCTGGGCAATTCATCGTGCCAGAACAACTCGCCTGGATAAGTGGTGACTTCTCCCTCCCTTGCAACCTTACAACACTACCCACTTTCCACTGAAATGCTCTGCCCTGGTTCAGCCAAACGCGGCTGTGAGCAGAGGCTCCGGCCGATTCCCACGGGAAACCAGCCGAGATTCCTGTCACGCGGCCTCTGGTCTCGGCCTCACCGAGGGACGGTCACACCATCGCTCTCTAGGTGCCCTGAGAGGTGCACGGGCTTCTAAAATCTCATTTATTTAATCCAGGCCTCTCTAGGAGGCAATTCAAAGCTGCCCTTTGGCTGCAGAAGGAGCCTGAAATCCTAGCAGAGGTAACTAAATCAGACACTTTCGGATCCAGTGACACGACAAGTAGTTATGGAGCCGAACTGCTGCTTTCTCCCTGTGTCGTCCCATGGGAATACTGCTGTGATCAGCACCGAAAATCTCCCTCTCTCACACTGTTTTTCACTCAGTACAAAAGAGCAGCTGAGGAATCATCAGCTGGGATAAACCTGCAAAAGCCACAACCTGTTCCAAAGGGCTCCCAAACAAGAAAGAAAACCCTATCTATGAATTTAGGTCATGGAATGAGCTAAAAGCCCTGTGCTTACACGGCCAGTCTCAGGGCAATCTCTGCATTTGAAGCCACTGACAGAAAAAATCTAATTTATTGAGATGATCAGACCTGCCTAAGGGATTTGGATTAATTTGAATTGGGAATTGGCACTGCAATCCCACCGGCAGCTTTCAGTCTCAGCCTTCACAACCAGTTTGCAAGCAATCCAGCGGCGAACCTGCAACTTGCCTTGCAGACTGCTCTTACTGCTGCAAACTGTAAACACATTTGGACATAGAAAATCATGACCAGAATTTACAAGGCAGAGATGGGGAGGGAGAAACCAAACTGTCCCATCCCTTCCCCATCAGCAGACAACAGAGCATCCCATAGCGAGTGTCACAGAAATAGCCTAGAGAAGCAGCAGCAATGGAGGCAGATGTGGAATGACACAGACGCCGATCAGCTCCAGCCAGGGGAGGAAGCAGTGGCTCCATTGGGACCTGCTGGACCTGCACAGTGCAGAGGCAGCTTGGAAACTCTTACAGCCATCAAAGCACATCGGGATGTTAGTCTACCCTACAAAGAGTCTTTCTATGGGAACCCTAATGGTGAGGGAGATGGATACTGTTCAGAACTGGGACACGGGCAAGGGGATTGCACAAAAGGCTGGGTCGCAAACGGGTCTTTCTGTCTTTCCTAATGAGCAGGAAGCAGTGCCGAGAGACAAGCTAGAGCCAGCCTAAAAGCAACAAATGAGGCGGGAGGCACATCAGTGACATTGGGAAAACCAGTTCCTATAATGCCCTTTAAGATAAAGATCCCGATCTTAAACCTCCAAGAGATGATATGGAAGCTAATTTAAGGAAACTGCACCTGAGCAGGAGGGATGCAGGTCCCTCTGCTCCCTAAGAGGCCTTGGGAAGATCATGCCAGGCTACCCCTCGCCCTGGGCTCAAGGAATCCTTTCCAATGCCCCCAAGTATCTGTGCTTGGATAAAGATGGAGTACTGTGCTCTCATCAATCAGAGGTCACCTTCTGTCACCAAAACCTCTCCCAGGGACCAGGATGAGTCTTCTTGACTGTCCCACAGGAGCAAACGTAGCCCCATCCCCGCTCATTGAGGGATCCCCTGCAGAAACACCAGGAGGGCAATGGCCACGGTGTCCGAGTGCGCGCGGACGGCACCATGAGCGCTGGCGGGACGTGATCCTGCCCTGGAGCCGCCGGGTTCGTTCACTGGGCGAGAGACGGGCAAGACGATGCTCATCTGAAAGAAAAAGTGCTGTAATTGGGTCTAACTGCTTGTTGAGGGGATGTTTTAACTAACTTTGAGCCTTCCTAAATGGAGAGCAAGATCGTGCCATGTTAGTTGTGCTGCAGAGGGATCAGCGACACATTTTGCAGGATCTTGCTGGAGTTGTTCTGCTCCCACCTCCAATATCAGCTTGGTAAGGCAAGTAATACCTGCCGGTTGTGTTTGGACAGCTGGATGATCCAGGCACAGCTTTTTGCCTTGTTCACCAGCGCCCGTGTGGAATTTTATGGGTGACCCCAATGATGCGGGCCATGTGACAGCAGGGATGAGCCTTGAAACAGCTCATCCAAATTTCCTACCCCCTTCTTGTGCTCCGGGATGCTCGTGTATGTCTTGATCTGCCTAGCACAAGCCAGAGAAAGTTGATACAAAATACACAGCGTGCAAAAACAGATAAAATGTCCTTGGCAATTACAGCCTTCCTGGAATTAATGCTCCTGGAGGCAACGTTTCCTGGGACTGCCGCAAACAGCTGTAGAAAAAAATGGGCATTTCTGGAATACCATCTAGTTGCTACATAATGTTTGACCCAATGCCATTTAAAATCAAAGGGAGCCCTTAAGTGCTTTGGAATGATCTCATAATGGGAATAATTTTCTGCTACATTTAAAACATAGATTTCTATTAGAAGCAAGCGAGGGAAATGGCATTATTATTTACTTGCATGCATTAGCCCTTTGTCAAGTATTTCTTTGTTTTTACACGGGTCTAGCTGCTCGGCGGGCCGCGAGCTCTGCAAGAACCGTGTGCTAACCGCAGCGTTTTGTCTGCCCGCAATTCAAACACGGCACCCAGGCGCTCTCCCTGTGCGCTCAGCAAATCTGTGCTCTGCAAAGCCCAGCTCGGAGGCCACGTAAGCGCAACACAGCCCCAGCCAGCACGGAGGCCCCGCACTGCATTTCATGGGGGACTATGACATAGACGAGTCAACTGAGCTAAACTGAATGCTTTGTTGTTTTTCCTTCGGTTACAAGCACACAGGAGAGAAAAAGGCTTTTTGTGCAGACCCGAAGTGCTGAGCTACATTTTTACACCCTGCTCTAACGCTCGATGGAGCATTAGGTGGAGGCAACCTAGATTATTGCTCAGCTTCGGAAAGGGAGATTCCCCATCACGGGGTTTTCAATCCCCAAAGCAATTACACTAGAAATAGCAACTCCGCTCGAGAAGCGGCTCGAGTCACGCACTGACGCGCTGAACGGGGCAGTGAAAACGGCGCCGTTTGCTCACAGGTTCCCTGTGCGCGTTGGCCGTGCCCAGCAGCGCCGCAGGGCCTGGTCAGGCGGGCGCTGCACACGGAGAGCAGCCATCCCAGGAGCCAGCCAGGCCTCCTCAGTGAGCGCTGGGATCACGGCTGATTCGCACAAAGAGCGGGAGAACCTCGGAGTGATCCTCGCTTGCTGCGATCGTGCTCTTAGTCACGGATATCCCCTTGCCATAGGGCTAGAAAGTGTAACCACAGGCTGATAGCACCCAGTTCTGCATCCAGCAGCCTGCAGGTCTCTCTATGACCCCGTTTCAGGACAGAGGGTGTCCGAGCTGCCGGCTCTGCCGCACGCGGTGTTCCGGGATTGCGAGCACGGCAGCAGCAGCGCTGCTCCTGCCAGGAAGAGCAGGTACGGAAGAGCTGGGGAAGATGCTGATTTTCCTCCACTGCTGTTCCTGGGCCTGGCTTGGTACAGCCCCGCAGGGGTTTCCAAAGCATCTTCGGCATCACTTCTGCAAGGAGACGCGAGGTGACGGGATGCGGCACCGCTGCAGCTACTGCCCGGCCACGCGGTCCCCATCCCCGCGCAGCGGGCACAGCCGGTGCTTGCCAATCCTGCGTGACAACAGCACAACCTGCCCCTCCCGGGCGCCGCGGGGGCCACGCAGAGCGCCGCCCGCAGCCCGTCCGGGCACGGCTGCACCGCGGAGACCGGCAAGCAGCTTCGCAAACACGGAGACACACGTTCCTCCTTGCTGGGCAGGGTCGGCTCATGGAATTAATTGCTGCAGGATGTCAGCAAGACAACATTTGCAGGATTCAAGAGAGGATTAGACAGTCCTGTGATCAGGAACATTTGTGCAATGCTAACTAGGTCAAAGAAATACAAGGGAAACTAAGCACCGTCCTTCCCTGAAGGGCTGAGCCGGAGCCATCTGGATTTAAAACAGGATCCTCCCCACCGCCCCTTCACAACCTTTTAACAACAACAAGCAACTAGCAAGATATCTTGCTCTCCGCCTTCTCTTTCCTTAGAATATTAAAGCATCGCCTGCTCTAGTGACTCCTGGTTTGTGCTGCCCCCAGCACAGCAAAACCTTCACCTACACGATTTTAATGACAGGAAAGGGAAGCGTTGCCTCCTCTGCTGGCTCCCTGCTTCTGAACAGATTTTTTAAGATGAAGGAGGACTGCGCCGTGACGGTTGCAGGTGAACTCAGCAGTACAGGGGGTTCAGAGGATTCGGCTAAGCAGGGAGACTCCCTGCACTGTACTTGAAGGGGAACACATGGCATTTCCATGTTCTGCGCTAGTTTGGGGGAATTTCATTTTAAGCTGGCATATAATGTTGCCCCCCAAAGTGTCCTGCTTTAGCAGGATCCTTCGCCAGTGCTAACCATTGCTCCAGTTTATTCCTACAAAAGCACCGCAGATGGAACAAGCCTGAAATGTTACTCAAAAGAACGGGGCAAAGGCAGAGAGGTTGGTTTACTGGTCAGGAGCAGGAGGAAAGAGTTAAACAAACTGCCTATGGATGCACATTTCAACCACAAGAACACGCACCTTCCACATGACATGTTCCTACCATGCACTTCTCAAAATGAGGCAGTAAAAGTGGGAGAGCACAGGATGAACAATTAAACTTGTTATTTCCAATAACAGGATCATTCTAAATAAAATTCATAACCTGTAGAAACAGAGTAACTGCTATCGCTCCTGCAGCATGGGGAGCAAAGGTGTAACCAGGCTCCTCAAACACAGAGTTTCCCCTCCCTCCCCACTCAGTTATAGATGTGTCAGAGAAATTTGTATCACCAAGGTTCACTTTCTCTCCTTAGCAGAACTAACACTGCTATTCAACAGTTGCAACTATTAATTCCAGCTACGCCAAAATTTCAACCACGTGGAACGCGACCTGCAGATGGTGGCCACGGTGATGGGCTCTGTGCAGCCTCATACGTCCGTGTGCTCTGCCACGACTTTCCTTCTGGATCTGGACTTCAGCTCCATCTAGATCTTTGTTGTTTTTCAAAATTCCTGTCTCCAGCTAAAATGCTGCATAGGAAACATTTCCCTAGGGCCCAGGGACACTGCGTACATGCGCATTATGTAACCAATCCTTCTTATGTAACTGGAGAAACAAATTGGAGCGAGGAACAATTTCAACCCTTTGACAGATCCTACTTAGTTCTGCAATTGAAACACATTAATTTCACTTTTAAGCCTTCATTCCCTGCTTGCAAACCCTCCTGTTTCCTTTTGGTAAAAACAATCAAAATATTATACATAAACCACATAAGTGCCTAAGGCAACAAATCCTTCCGCCAAACACTGTTCCCAAATGTCACTTCTGAGTGCTGAGATAGTAACACAGGTTTTCCTTAGATATCACCTCAGTTTTCTCTGCACTCTCTTCGCACAGTAATAGGATTGCTGTCGGTGTACGGGCCTGCCAGGCAAAATGACTTGCCAGAGAGATTTAAGGCATATAGAAATACTCACGTGTATCAGCACTTGCGAAGGACTGAAATCATGCAAATCACTTTTAGCTTCTGCTTCAAATTAAGTGTGACCAAAATTACCTCCCTTTTCCACACATAATTAACTGAATAAATTATTTAGTTGTATTACAGCAGCATACCAAAAGAACAGACCAGGGCATTATTTTGAATTCCAAAGCCAGTACTAGCAGCATCCCAGGGAAGCGCTGAGGGGGCTCACAGCAGCAAAGGCTCCTATCATGGAAGGGAGGAGAAGCAATTGGGTGAACATACAGTAAAAATGAAATTCTCTAGTACAAATAACCTTTTCCAAAATTTCCTTTTTTTTTTTTTTTTTTTTTCCATTAAAGAGATCCCAATAAAATCCTGTATGTTTTACACATTATATGTGTTACTTCCAACAGTTATTTTAATTTTAGTCTTTACTTTTTTTTTTTTTTTTTTTTTTTTTTTTGGTCATACATGTTTTGTGCTGAATGCCCAATTGAAAATGGTATGGCAAGTGGAAGTTATGGTAAACTCAGCTGAATAGCACCTGATGTGCCTGAAAAACTGAATTTTCATTATAAGTAACACACAGACATTTTAACACTGGATTTCTGGGGACAGAGGTCCTGTTTGTTTTCAAATCTACAGCTTTGTTTAACTGCATCCAAACACACACACACATGCAAAAACATTCTTGGCACGGTTCACCAGCACGTGTATCGTGTTGTGACTGTAAGCGTAATGCAACATGGTGTAAGTTTAGTAGTTTATTTTCCTAAATTCCACTGTCTTCAATAAAAGAATTCAGAGAAAAACACAGCTTTAAGCCTAACGCTGACGACTGAAAAGCTGCCTGATGGTCTAAGACAAGCAGTGGAAATCTTCGGAATCTGCTACTAAAGATAAAACCTCCTTTCCAGAGAACTTTTAAACGTGTTCTCGTTCGACCTGGCTGGACATTGGGACTCCCAATGCCCTGGAAATTTTGGCTTTTTAAAATTAGAATGAAAAGGACTCTGACCAAAACTGTCAAAGAAACAGACCCTCCTTCCCAGAGTCTGTGGCACAAGAGGGTCATTTAGACAATTCCAGCAATTTCATTTCAAAATGAAACCTATATTTTGCAAAACGATATTGTGTTTTCCTTTTTCCCAATTGCCTGGTAACCCAGGAATAGTAACAGATCTTACTTTACTGAGATCTGTAACAACCTTGTCAGACACTGGGCAACAGTGAGGCTACAAGGCACTTGGCTATCGGACTGCATATTCAAATTGTTAGGACATATCAGAGTGGTTTTCCTTCTGTTCTGCTGAAAGCATTAAGGGCTGCATTTACGTGGCCATTTCTGATCCATCATTTTTTCCCTAGAGGACAGTGTTTCTTATTTGTATTGTAATGAAACCGTGAGACTGTAAGAGACTTTAAGGATCAGGGCCTTTGCAGACACATTTAAGGAGCCGCTGTGCTCAGTCCCTCATACAGCGCGTTCCACATCAGCACAAGAATATTTTAAAAATCATCCTGAAAACAAAACACTCTGCTGCACACGTTTCTCCCACTGGGGAGAGGGAAGAGAACAAACAACACATGACAGATTTAAGACGTATTGCTTAATGCACTGTGCAAAGGTACTCAGAATAGAACATGACCATGTTTCTATACTCGCCTAATACCATCTGATCTAATTAAAAGCAGAGCAATTGCACTCTCATTATACTCTCTCCAAGCGCTCTTTTTCATGACATCTAAAGTTTCTGCTATTTGCCTGCAGAAAAAAGAGCAGAAAATGACACAGGAATCTGAGCTGAGGACCACGGGCACAATCTGCCACCCCTGACCATCAGCAAGTGACTGTCTTTCTGAATTAGTTTTGTTTTCTGCGCAATGGAAATAATTTTTACTTCAGGGAAGAATTAGGATATGCAAGATTGGCAAATCAAAGAATAAAAAATATGTGCATAGGAGCAGATTACAGGCAATGTCTGTAATTTTGCAGCTGCTAAAGAAGGGCGCTAGGAAAAGAAGAGCACTGGGTAGGTCTTTCTCTTAACTCATTTGAATAGTTCCTTTCATAGATGAGTAATATAGGACTAACGTAATGACAAGGCTGCCTATCTCCTGGAGATGATGTAACTAGATGTAACCACAGTTCTCACACTGTCAGATGTGAGAAATTCAGGTCTAGATCCCCAAAGTGGCGCAAACTCCAGAAGTGGCATTTCTCTGGGATCTGAATTCATGGTTTCAGTGCTGCAATTCAAGCACACAGGTTTCTCCTCACCAATCTTGCCTTGGGAACCACCTAAACTCTGAAAATTATTTTTTAGAGCACATCAGTAATGCACTGACTGGATTAAGATACCAATGCAAGAGGTGGGTGGCTGCTATTCTCTCCTCAGGAAACACCATAAAAAGAATGAAAATGCTCCCAGTTATACAAGAGTTGGGTGTATCAGTGAGTCCAAGAAATGGGAATCCACTGAACTCACCCAGAACATCCTCCATATGACCCACCTAGATTCTGACTCGTCCGTATACAGGCAGACTCTCTTCTTTCTCAGATCAGGCCTTCAAAACCAAAAAAAAAAAAAAAAAAAANCAAAACAAAAACTCAAAAAATTTATAATTATTTGCTATAATTTATTTCAGACAGCAAGATGACAAATTATTGTCAGAGGCTTCTGGGGAAGAACACCTGTCTCCAGGCCAGGCACAAGGAAACTTCACTTTTTTCCACTCCTGGAATACCCATTTTCCCAGTACCCAGTGGAGTTAATGGAAAATTTCCTGTTGACTGCCTTGGGCCAGGACCCAAATTTCTAGCTTTTCATCTCTGTCCTCCCTTACTGGTTCCCGGATGATGGATTCCACCTAAGGACGAAAATGGTACAGCGATTAATATCAACCCTACCTCGATTCTGTTACCTAAACTTACACCAGAAATACTTACAGATTAATACCTACAGATGTTTGCAGGAATACCCCACGCTGATATAGAGACACAGAGAGAACAGCTAAGCAAGCATCAGCTTTCGGTTGTTTCACACGCTGTGAAAGGGAATGAATGCAAAAAAATTTACAACTGAGAAACTGAAGATCAAAATGCAGTTTGAAAGCGAAGCATTTTTGACAAACTTTTCTCTCCCTGGGCACTGCACATAGACTTATTGTTGAATACAGCTGACATTAACTACTGGCAAGCTCATGACCATGCTGTGACAGAGGAAACTCGCAGGTGTTAACCAAGAGCAGTAACAAAACGAAGATGATTGCCTCTACCAAAAACGAAACCCTAAAAAGCCTCCATTTACAGCCAAAATCTCTGGTCACCCTCTTGGCATAGTAAACTGTAACTAATATTTCTGAGATTTTTCTGTCTTATCATCTGTGATTAATACTTTACAATACTACGACTTACCTTTAATCACAAACCAGTGTTTTGGTGATCTGAGGCCTCGTTTTGTCATTATAGCTAAGATTTCCACACTTAACTCCGTTTTCCCTTATTAGCACACATCTCCTGGGATATTTGCTTTTATCTTTGGAAAAGTTTATCACTTCTTTATATCCAGAGTGTAGGGCCTTTAGTATTGCAGGGAGGCTGTTTACCTGGTTTAGAACAGTGCTCAGAAGGCAAAATCCATTTGCATCTTTGGGAAAGCAGAAGCTGAGCAGCCTTCAACACCCGCCCTTCCGTAAGCGCTATCTTTTTCTTCAAAGAACTTCACAACTGGGGGCAACTAGCCATTATCCAAAGACCTGAATCCGGAAAACAGTTACTAAGTATCTGTGACTATCACCTAATTACACCTGGATTTAGAAACATATACTTGAACCTTTTGATTATGTAATTACGTACTTCTTGAAATCCAGCATTTTCCATGGTAACATCTTAAAACGTTTCCCATGATAGGGTGGTTTTAACAGAGAGCCAGCAGGCTTGGAGAGAGTGCAGGGCTTGTTCTAAGGACCCGTTGCAGAGCCATCCTTACACCCTTTTCTGAGGAAAAGCACTGGGGAGCAGACACTGCGCAGAAGGGGAAAGACAGAGCTCTGGGGAACGCTGAAGAAAAAAACGAGTGCAACTTTGATGCAATTCCAAACACGCTTCTTCCTCATGCAGCTGTGTGTGTGAGAGGTGGGAGGGAAAGCAAACATCATTAAAAGATGTTTATCTCCAGGTATTGGCCCACCAGCCTGCGTCTTCATAAAGCCCTGCTGTCAGGGTGAGCAAAACCAGTGCATAGGCTGGTTCAGGGCGTTACATATACTCAGTCTTTGTCTTTGTGGCCAAAAATTGTTTTCTGCTTTTATTCATTATTTTCTTATAAGGAAAGAAAGGGAGTAAAACCAATAAAAACAGCCTTTGAAGAGCTATCAAATCACTAGTCACCTTAGAGAACACAGCTATCAGAACTACCATCAATTCGTTACTGTGACCCAAAGGGAGCAGCCCGTACCTCTGGCATCCTTTGCAAACAGGAGGAAAAAAAATGGTAGTTTGCGCTATGATTAGTTGAAGTTTAAATCTTTATGGGTATTAAAAAACAGAAGGAGCCCTAATACACTTTTCTCTTATGCATATGTGTTTTTTTTTTTTTTTTTTTTTTTTGCAATAAACATTAAATTTTTTTAGAAGATGCTATCCACACAGACACTGGGAAGATCTAAACTAGAATGTATCTTTCTGTCTTTTTAAAACATAATTTGGGAGACTACTAGGTGTATTTTGGAATAAGAAAACAGTCTAATGCACCAAAGGTCCCCATAGCGTAATTAACTGCACTGCTTCCACTGCAAACAGTTTGCAAATGTTCAGAGACAGCTCAATTAGTGCCTCCGGGTTAGGAGGGTAAGATGAAACACAAGACATTAACCAGAATATCTGCCCTGTAATGAAATTAGTTTTTTCCCCAAACGTCACTTGAGGTACTTTACCTATTCGTGTCCTTTCCAAGGACCATGGGGTCATCTGCTTCTCCTCTCTGGCCCTGCTGGATTCCAGGCATCTCAAGGGCTCTCTGCTCTACCTGCGTCAGCACAAAAGAAATGCCCAGCAGTTATGTGCACCCGTTTGGGAAATTCCCACCCCAGAAGGTGCAAAACCAACTCTGAAGCATCTCTGAAGAGCCAGCAGACACAGAGTATAACAGAATAGCTAGAAACATGCCCAGGATGATCCGGTGCTTAATTATAAGTTAAAAAGCTCTAATTATGTTCTTGCAAGTTGAGACAAATTCTCTCCTGCCTGGCTTAGGACAGCAACAGAAGCTCAACTTTATCAGATTGGGAGATGCCTTTTTCTATGTACTCTGACATCAGGCTCTCTACTCCTTTTTGCAAAGAAATAATCTACTTCCTACAGATGGATTCCCCATACTTACATCTCAACTTACCAGATACTGCTTAATAGCTCAGAAACTTCAGTTTGCTACTAACAACTGTATGCATCATAAAACATTATATAAATACAACAAAGATCTTAGTGTGATTTTAGCACTGATCCAAGCCTTCTGCATGTTGTCATCACAGCTGGATTTAAGCCCAACATGGATCTTACCAAACCAGCAGCTGCCAGAGCAAAGTTTAGATCCTGAGCCTGAACTCCAGCAAATACAAGGACAATTCCATGGGCCTCACTTTCCATATCGCTCTAAAACACACCATGCCCAAATCCCGAGACACAGAAAGCCTGTGTTTCATGCCCCATCTAGTGGCAAGACTGCAAATCTGTTACAAGAATTAAAATTTCACATGTAACTACAAAGAAATTAATTGCTGAAGCCTGTAATGAAACTGGTAACTCCACCGGGCATTTATAACTGTTTCAAGATGGCAAACTTTAAAACCACACACAAGCAGAATGTGCTGGCCCATGTAGTATTCATCAAAATGCAAAACTAGATCAGTTATTTCAAAGAAAAAGTGTCAGTATATTGCACATTAGATCTGAAAGGGCACAGAGGAAGCAGTAAGGTTTGTCTTCTATTGTGCCTCAATCCTTCAGACAGCAAGGACGCTCAAGCATTTGATGTCTTTTGCTTTTAGCAATGAGAACATTATATAAGATAAAAAAAATAGTATGTTATGCATACACAAAAAAACCCTTAATTTGTAATACCACATCTTTCTTAAGAAGAAGGCTTAGCTGAATCTCACTCCTGGAGAAGGAGAGAGAGAGGAGAAAAAAAAAAAAAAAAGAAGGCAAGACATCACTCTGTTCCCCCCTCCTATGGTAAATTAATGGGAAGAGGAATCTTCAGAGAAAACCATGTCCATCCCCTCCCCTTGTCAGATCCCAAATCTTCTTTGGGCTTTGTAGGCTGGGGACAAGGGAAAAGGAAGGAAAGGGAAGCACTGGAAGCACCCAAAATCTGTGGGTCACCTGCAGCGTAACTCACTGTGCTCATTCACAAAGGTCAGAAGTTGGAGAAACACGAAGCTCCGGGGCTGAGGTCTTTATTTCAGGGACCAGGCGCAGGGCTGCACAGTTCAGGTTTGGATCTGGGCTTTCCACAAAGTCTGGGCACACTGCTAGGCACTGCTTGGTTCTGCAATCCAAACTCAAGTGATTCAAATATTTTTTCTGAACCGCAGATCCAGAAAACTAGAGTTCAGGAATACCTGGGATTGCAAAGTTTCTTACATATTTCCATTTTCCCTTAGCATGCGTCATCCAACTCAGCTCTAGGAGCAACTTGAGAAGAGCTTTAGAATAAGTTAAAATATGAATTAGACTTCAAGAAGGTTTGAAACAGATATTGGATTTATTGGTCAGCTATGAGTAGGAAAATACATTGGTAAAGAAAAAGAAGACCCTGTATATAAATATAATACTAACTAGTTAAAATTTGACCAAGAAGAAAATTCCACTGAAGAGAACAGTAAAAGCCCTTGTTTACCACCAGACCATATTCAATTTCCCATTTATCTTATTGAAGAGCTGCCTATAGACAAATGCAACATTCTTTGAGCTTAGTGCAGATAATGTGCTGGTTTTTGTTACATGAATGGTAAACAAGAGTTAGTCCAGTGCATTACACATTATACAGAAGTACTGTGAATAAAGACTAAGATATTCTATTTTAGACACTACTTAAACATACCAAGACACTTAAGTGTTACAAATTTATGCAACCAAAAGAAAAGCAGTTACACACTAAAAAATAAAAAATAAAATTAAAAAAAAAAAAAAAATACTGTGTCCGGCTGGATGAAGAAGGCTGGCTACTTAAGCAGTTAACTGAAATTTTAAGTTATATGGTGTAACTAGTTTCTGACAATGATGTTGTAATTATTTTGTCCTTAGTATAGGTTTTATTGTGTGGTTGAAAAGCAAACCATAAGCTGTTTTCTAAATCTGCACTCTAAACAAACTTGAGAGATTTGCCTAAAGTTAGATCAAAGATTCATACATACCATATTCTAAGCAAAGTCAGTTCTGTCGAAACACTAGCCAAATTTACTTTTTTGAAGCTACTGAAAGGACAAAATAATTACAAAACACACTGCCTTGTACTTTTTTTCCCCCTACTTGTGTTATGTTAAAAGCAGCAACTTGTGTATTAATGTCTTGTACTCTAATCAATTCTTATACTTAAAGGTATATTTCAATTTACGTTTTGATACCCAGAATTTTTTGTTAATGGAAATAAAACCAAACAAGATATGGCTGACCACACTTTAAGTGGGAAAGAGCCTGGTCTAACCTAAATAAAACCTTTCAACCCCACTGATTTTCTGTGACTTTTGCTATATATGTGCTTTTATAACAAGAACACTGAAGGTACATTATGGCAACACCCCAAACCACCTCAAATAAAAATATTGAAAAATAATCATTTTATGTTAAAGACTCTATAAAGCAAACATTTTGATTTTGTGAAGACATGGTTTATTGCCTTATTCTATATTATAGCTGGAAATTGAGACTTTTGAGTTAGATTTGACACAGGAATCTTTGAAAGATTACTTGACAAAGTTTTATCTCAGCTCTGTTTTGGCAGATCTCGTCTTTCCCTATATTTGAAGTATTTCTCCTTCCTTCAGCCCCAGAGTCCTGGCTCCGGTCCAGTTAAAACCCAGCAAAGTCAAAGGAGTGTTTTCAATGTATTCAGTGGGTTTTTGGTCAGGACCTGACAGCCTCATATTAAAGCCGGAGGAAAAAGTAATTTAAAATGGACCCTTAGACTGTAACCTAACTAAACAAGAACAGTTGTATCTCCAAAAGCACAAATGGGCCATATTTTAATATGCTGTCATAAATTCAAATATATTTAAGACTAAGAAATACAGGAGAAGATATTGGATAAAGCTCAAACCTTTAGAATCTAACAAGTGCACTCAAGCTCCAGCATCTATTAAAGTAAATTATCCCCCTCTAAGAAATACAAAATGAGTAAGTGCTTCCCTTCCCCTTCTGTAAAGCTTTCTGGACTCATTACACAATCCAGATAATCGGAAAAGAAAAATAGTTTGCACAGTTTGACAAGCTAGATTGGCTCATCATCACTGGAAATTGTCATGATGTACATTACCAAGACATCATTAAGGAAACATGAGTAAAACACCTTTTATTCACACTTTACAAAAAAACAAAAAAAAGAAACAGAAAAAAATAACACTACGCATTAAGTCTACTACAGCAATACTACCAGCATTTCAATGTACTGATTATAAACTGGACATGTTTGGTGTTTTCACAACTAAAACCAAAACAAAATAACCCCAAGAGATCAGGTCCCAGACAAGGATTCAAGATCAAGATTTCTCCTATTGAAAATTAAAATATATATTTTACATATCTGATCTGTTTGTCATTTTTACTTCTATCTTAAAACAGACCAGTTTGAGCACACTTACGTGCTGACTACTTTGTCATAAAATTTTGAATCATTATTACCAATCCATTCTCTTATATATAAAAATTTCACAATATTTAGAAAGTTTTTCTTAATGCTCAGTGTCCTTTTGCTTCTCTGCCTGCAGCCGAAACAAAAGCTGTTTTAAGACCAAGCTCCATCTCAATTCTTTACATTGATTATTGAAGTTGCATTAGTTTAAGGAGATGAATTCTCCCCTCTGGATAGGATTACACAAGTTACATTTGTAAGCTGTTAAGTACTTGGCTTCATGACACAAATGGCACTGAGGGTACACTTTCACTTTCTTCCTTGACACTTTAAAAATAAGACTTGGTCACTTTAAAAATGATCTGAAGAATTGTCTGTGGGACCTGTATGGAAAATGCATTTATTTTACACTGCTTCATCAACAGAAAAATGTAGGGTGTTTTTTTTTTTTTCCTTCAAGGAATGATACTTTCTGAAACTGAGGAACACACTTAAACTAAAGAGAATTCACATGATAGTAATTCTTAGTGGGAAAAACAGCACTGTGCAATGACACTGAAAGAAGCAGTGCATGGGTATTAGAAGCTAGAAACTGTGTACCCCAAACCTGAACATGTTCAAAAAGTGTGATATTCAATGCTTCACAAAGGAAAAAAGGATGCCACAGCTTATACAAAAGTATCTTCATAAAATTTTCACAAGTGTTAACATTATTTAAAAAAATAAAAGAGGATGCACAGGATCTCTCTGCATGCACAGGCAGTGCTAGTTGAGAACAAATTTAAGCAGGCACAGCGGAGATAGGACAAGTATTTAAAACAGAAATGAAGAAGCTATACACAAGCATCCCCAATTTCAGAAGTAAAATTAGAGATGAAAATAGTTATCTGAGTGTATACACATCAACAACAACTTTCAATCCATACAGGTCTACTTATATTCACTGCTTAGCTTATCTGTTCTGTGAGAACCCTATGCTTATTCTTTTTTAATTGGAAAAAGACAATGTATTTGTTTACCTTTGCAAGATACTTACTGGAATTTTACCAATTTCGATTTTAAAAGCAATGTTTTGAATTGAACATAAAAAGTAGTACAAAAGGGCTAACAAAACCCTAACAGTGCAAATCGTTAGCAGAGAAAACCTGTGACAACCTCTTTTATAAGCTGGCCTTTATAACACATGAAAACAGATAAAAATTTAGCCTTAGTTTACAATACAATCATTTTCCAAATCTGATTTTTTTTTTTTTTAAGTACAAAATCTCATAAATCAGTTTTTCTGTTGTTCATATACAATCAATAAAGGCTAAATTCAAATTCTATATTTTACAAACAAGTCTGAAAAAGGAGGGAGTGAAGTACGGAAGAATGTTCTCCGGATGTTCCTACTGGCCTCAAAAAAGTAGTGCTACAGATAACTGTGCAAAGAGAATATACTGTATATAACAATTCCATATTTCAAGGCATGAAAATGTCACGTTGGATAGAAGAAACAGGAAGTTTAATTGTAACATATTAAAGAAAGGTGCAAATACACCAATCACTGTCTAACAGTATACAAAGTATATTGGGCTCAGAATTGTGTCTGTTGATAGCACCTGGCTTTTACTATGTCTTTAGCAAATAATTAGATTTAAGATTAAGATCATTAAGAAAAGAATCCCTGTTGGCCATACCTCACTCCTCTATATTCAGATTTTACAATTGTACAAGTTAGATTGAGGTTGCCCTCTAAAATGTACTTGACTACCTCCTGCCAGGGAGATGGATTCCATTTACAGGAGGCAGGAAAGGCAGCAAAAGCTCCAGTTGTGCAAAAAGTGAGAAGTGGTCAGAAGGGATGAGTGGATGTGGACAACCACTTATATTGTTCTCTATTAACCAATGATGATCCAAAGGTCCAAGAATACCAAGTATGTTTAGCTGAGGTTTAGAGTAGAAGATGTAGTCTATAATACCCTGAAAAAAAGAAAGGAAATAAACACTGGTTATTAGCATACAATTCTTTACCTGTATTATTTTTCAAACAACAGGTATGCTCAATATGAGAAATAACTTAAGTGCTACCATCCCTTCTCCATGGCAAAAGGATTTAGGAGACTTGTACTCCCTATCCCAAGGGTTGTCCCCTTCGGACAACAAAGGATGAGGAAAACAAAGACATCTATCCGGTATCACTTCTGTCCTGCTTTTGTGGGATGTAATTTCAAACCTCCTACAACGCTTCAAGCCACATTTCTCTAACTTTGAAGCAGAAAACAAGTATCTTCTGTGTTTGCTTGGCTAGTAAGCATCGATAGCTTTCCAGAAGCAGCATGGATTGCAATTCCCTTGCAGCTTAATTACCACTGTCCTATTTCCTTCAGCTTGCAGTCTTCCTATTTACAAGGAATAACAGCACCCCAAAATCCTTCAAATCTAGTGTAAGACCAAAAAAAATAAAGCTTGATTTCTAGGGAAATCAAGCTTTCGGTACTCCAATTTGCTTTGTTTTAAATACAAAGTTAATAGGCTTACTATTAGCTACCCAAAGAGATTAACTTCCTTCTTTAACAGTTCAGTACAGCAGAACATTTTAGCTTCAGCTTCAAGTGGCAAAACTTATTTCAAAATAATGGCCAGCTCTTTACCTTGAAGTCAAATGTGTAATTGGTATAAGGCATTAGGCCATTCTCATAGGCACTCTTCAACTTGAAACCATGTGTAATTCTCCCATTTGTTGTTCCATTTTTTCCATTACAGCTGAAGTTAGTAAGACTTTCATTGTATCTCAGTTCCTTAAAATCTTTGTGGTTTGTTTCCACTCCGCCAGTGCTCAAGTACTCAACGACACCTGATAGGAGAGAATTGAACACACAAGATGGTACTAACAAACATTTGGCAAGTAATTGTATGTGCTTAAGTCATATATGCAATCTTCTGCTTTACATGGACAAAACCTTAACAGATACACAACATTCAGCAGTAATTCTTATAACACTCTAGACAGTACAGATGAACGTAAAAAAGGATGCCACCTAGGCTAAAAAGGCCTTCTTGGATTAGAAAAAACCCAGACACTTAGTTGGGTACAAGCTCCTTGGTTGGGAAGGGGATAAAAAGGATCAGAAATTCCTTAGATGCTAGGTAGGCAGCTTCCTTTGTCTCATCACCATGTCCAAGTCTTGGGTTTCGAAATTCTTATGTTAAAACCTTGCAAGAAAGTCAAGGTCTGTAACAATACTTCACATAAGGTTAGCTTGAAAGAGACCACAAAGCCAAGTTTACAGACTTGTGACTTGGAAAACTACAGTCATGCCTCTGAATTTCAGAACAACTTTGCTAGAGATTCTGTAAGTAAAGTTGCTCCGAAGATAAAAATCATTAAAAACATTTGCTTTCTCAGAATCACAGTCAATCAGATTTCCAGTAGTACTAGGAACAACCACTCCAACCAAGTCCCACAGACATTAAGGCCTGCCCAGAACAGGTCAAAAAAAGGTAGGGAAGGTGGGAAAGATTATCATATTGACAAAATAATGATAGGATAGGAGGACAGCTCTATTTCAGTTCTGTACTTGAGTCAAAAAGGGGATTAAGCTGTTCTTTACCACTTTTTAAAAGTCAAAGAAAGTCCTACATTAGTAAAGTACTCTGAAGAATTCCTTTCTGACAGCATGCAAGACGCATTGAATTTTACGAGTCCTAAAATATCTGAGCTCCACAAAACTATTTCAACTTGAGAAGAATCTGTATTTTCACATTAAAAAATAAAAAGAAAAAACACCACACATCAGTAACATTAATCCTTCCATTTATTTTGGAAGACATTTTCTTCCTTTCCATTACTTTGCAGTCAAATAGCAAACAATATTTCTGAAGAACAAGCTGCATCTATAGATATAGCTTAGATATAGACAAGTCACTCATGAAAGAAGCTCTTCTATTTTCTTAGTACCTTTAAAGATTATAGTAATAAATATTCTTTATTTTGAAAAAATCCTTTAAACAAACTTACAATTTAAATTATTACACACTTTAAACATTCTAAATAAGTAAATAAATAGTACTCTTACCAGAGTCTGGCAGAGAATTGAGATCTGCACACAGTACAAGTGGAATGGTCCCAAGTTCTCCCGAAACACCAGGTTTGAGACTTCGAGAAGCTTTATCAATAATGTTCTTTACCTCAGACAGGAACATCATAGTCTGAACCAGCTTCACATCAGAATAATCTGGGTCCCAATGCATATGTGCATTAGCTACAAGAACTAGCTGCTTTTCCATCCCAAGATGTGGCTTTCCAGCTAAAATTTAAAAATCATTATTTACACTTACATAGCCAGCAACAGAAAACACTCCTCTTTTATACGGTTGAATTTTAAACAAGATATTTCGGTGGAGAAAAAATACCCCCTTGATTAAAGAAGGTTAAGCTAAATGATGCATAGTATGTTTTAAATGAAGATGTCATATAATTCCTAATATAATGTCCATATAACGTCTAAGAAGCATTTTAGTTGATACTAAAAAAAAAAAAAAAGATGTTGCAAGAGCAACGTTTCACAATGAAGACCATTAACAAACAAGACTAGCCTGATATAAGTGACACCTATGTATTTAAGAATACCATTAATTACCATAAATACTAGATAAAATGAAACAAATAGCCTATTTTAATAAATTACAACAGTTCTCAAGTTATTTGTGATGGCAAGTAAGCCCTGCCCATACCCTCTTAGAGAAAAGTTCCCTCTCTTGCTAGAGGAGCTTTTAAAAGGCTTGTTTGTTAGAATCTGAATTAATAAAGTCTTACTTGGATAAGCACAACAAAGGTTGAATAGGAGCCCACTGAGGTACTTATAAAGCCAATTTACTACTCCTAAACTAAGAGTGACAAGGCAGAACAAGTAGGCTTTATAAGCAAGGCAGTGAAGAAAAAAATTACAATTACAAAGATGATTCAGAAGCACGAAACCAATACTCACTGATTCTCCCATACCTGTTCATACCTACAAGCAGAGTAAGCAAACCTGTTATTTCCCTCTCCCCCAGAGGTCTGTTGTTCTTTTTTTCTTTTTTTCACTTGTACATTTTTGTTTAAAAATATAAATCTCATCATTTTAATAGTATGACTTTTTCAAATCCTCTTTGGATATAAAATTGCTTGTGCATACACTGCCCAAGCATACACTTCATCTGTAGAACCTAGCTGGTTTACTGCAACAAAAAAAAAAATCTTGATTTTTTTCAGTTATAGAATACAGAAAGCCTCTTCAAAAATTGAACTAGACAGTACTTACATGACATTTCTATCAATTCCTTCCGCAGTTCTAGTAAAACAGCAACTCCAATGTTATCTTTTGTCATAACTCTGTTCAGCATAGCTTCTGAACCTTCTGAGTTTGCCATAGCTAGTTGATTGAACTCAACAGTATGTTTTTGAACCAAAGTAAATCTGAAAGAGAAATATCATACAGCTTCATTAGGAGATGGAGGCCAAAGGAAATGTTACAGATAATTCCCCTACTAATTAAAGTTTAAATATATTTATGGTCTGAAAAAAATCTCAGAGTCACATAATTTCATAAAAATCTTGACCAGAAAGGGTATAATTTCTCTAGCAACTTTCAAATATTTTATGTTAAGCTGATTTCAATTAACA
>VZSV01000015.1:9555055-9575127 GCA_013398735.1 Nothocercus julius
AAGCTTAACCTTGTCAAGAGCCATAGCATCATAGCCAGGAGCATCAGCTCCTGGACATGCAGGCCTTCCATGTCATAGAATTTCCACCAAAACAGAATTCAGTATTTCTATGGCTAGAACCCATACAGTACTGAGAGAAAAATGGGGAAATCAATTTTAAATTGCTATTTGAACATATAACATATTCAATTTTTGTTGGGAGTACAGTATAAGGAGCTGCATATTATTTCCTACTTGAATACTGTATCCAGAGCCAATGCAAACAACAGAAAGCTTCCTGCAGCACCCCAGAAAGAAAAGCAAACCTCATGCCAAGAACGTTTCCCAAGGAGTTCGTGTTCTTTAAGCAATCACTAGATGACAATATTTATAAAAGTGGACTAAGTAGATACATCTGGGACTGCTATTCGGTAACACTGTACCAGTTTGCAGTCCTCAACCATGACAGTTCCATAGTGAATCATAAAACAAAGCACAGAAATAAAAAGTAGTAATACCTTTCAGACCCAAAGTCTGCAACTGGAACAGCTTTCCCAGCTCAAAAGGTAAAACTCGTAACAGGTTGTTATTTAAATGTAGTTCCCTGTAGACAGAGTAAGAATCACATAAGGCTGAAACCAGAGGCAGGTTTGTCTTCAGCAGCCTGTAGTACAAGAAATTTCACTAAAAGAAAAGTACTAACAAACCACAGTAGTGAAAAACTGGAAGACTAAACAGTCAGCAAGAGTTAGGGAAGTCTTGCTGTACCCCCTCACACACTCACAAACACACACACACACACACAGAGAAAATACATATTAAGTTGAGTAAAGAGGAAAATAGCTAGTTGGCAAGTTCATCTTAAATAGTCAGAAATTTTGTAAACATTAACAATTATTAAAGCATTTAATAACTACGAGTGATGAAGCAGTAACAGTTCTGACAAACCAGACCACGAAACAGTTTTGCTATCATTAAAGACCAAATAAAGGAAAATTATGTCTTCGAAAAATAAGCAAAAAACTCTAGGACCACAGAAGTACTTTATTAGAGCGAGGAGATTACGAGGTTAGTTAAAATACAGCAGCTAAAATACTTCTTGATTAAGGTCTCTTATGAACACTGGTTAACACTGCACATTGAAGAGAGAGAAGACCACATATGCCTTAAAATAATTTCAGTTAAATTTCTTTTCTTTGTCACATATAGCAACTTAGAGGTATTCTGATCTGCTGTGTATGAGTTTTCAGACATAAAAAAGTTGAACTGCGCCTCTAGTTAAAAATAGTAAACTTCTGCTTTTTGTTTTTCTAGTTTGCTGTAAAGACAAAATACATGCTTCTTAGCTTACAAACATAAAACAGACAGGAACAGAATACATATTCTGAAATTCTGGTATCTTAATGAACTAGGCAGAGAAAAACATACTGCTGATATCTAAACATTAAGGTAGGTACAGATTTATATATATATATTATTAAATTCTTCTAGAGTGAGTTTGAAGAATGCCACAGCAGTAGGTAACACAATTTCTCTCTTGGATGAAGCAATTGTTTTCTCTAAAGCTCTCTGCCTTCACAGAACTTCCTCTCTACACAGCAAAGAGGATCACAACAAATCCCACTAGCACTTGCAAGAATAATCAAGAGAATCTGTTCTACATCTGAGCTTTCCAAAAGAACACATTACAATGCTTATTTTCCTCCTCTTCCCTCAAAGATCATAAATCTTTCTGCGCTCTCTGGCAGCTCTTCGTTCAAGTACCTGCATTAGAAAGGGAGATGTAATGAGCCTAGGGCAAGCTTTGCCAGACAGACTGAAAACAGAGTTCCAGATGCAGGAGGTGGAAGACGTATTACCAATCCTGATGTGTGTCAGCACAAGTTATTTCCGTGGCTCATGATATCAGCAAGACCTAGTGTTGAATTACCGTTAGTTCAAACAACTTCCCAGAAGCCATGGGAAGCATCTGCAGCAAGAGCCAACCTGAAGCATGGAACTACAATGCAACTGAAACCTGGACTGCTACCATAAAGGATGAACTTATGGATTATTCTTCACTTTCAGCCCAGTGAAAAGAAATCATGGATTAGCTGCAATTACTGAGGACAGAGAGAGTGCAGTGGATTAATGCACCAGCTTTTTATGTTTAGAGATCTGGATTCAAATGTTATGTTTATGTCATAAATAGAAGCTACCTTGATCCCAGACTTTTGCTACACACTTCACATTTGAAGTTACAGCATGCTCTATCTAGAAGAGGCTTAACATCTGGAAGAGCTGAAGCTGATTCATAGAAGAATGATCAAAATTAATTGGAAAGTGCATTGGGAAGATGACACAGTATATTTTGAAACTACTGATTGTACTACAGAGTGCTCAACTACCTCATGAATGTTAAGTTTACAGTGCTATTTTACAATAAAAGGAAAAGAATGAAGAAAAGGATGTTGATGAAGTACAAAGGCGAATTTGAGAATATTCCAGTAAATTTAGGATTGCTAACTCACAATATCTGAAAAATGGAGAAAAGGAGAGAAGAAAGCTATTACTAGGAACTGCTTTAAAATGAGACAGTCACTTTTTTTTCCACATATATTTTTACAGCTGAAAACAAACATAAAAACACACTACGAGGTGTGAGGTACACACTGATGAAAGATTTTAGACTTTAACTGCTCTGAAATTTACTGTACCTTTAATATTAATTTTAACCAGCTAGTTTAATACTCCCCAAATTTTAACCTTTCTCAAAGTTAAAACACACTGATTAATATTTCCACATTAACTTGCTTTGCTGGCCATTTCATTAAAACTGTACTGACAGTTCACTTTCTTGCATTTTTTCCTCCCACCATCCCCCCTCTAATTAAATTTTAATTAAATTTAGACTTGGTATTTTCTGGATTTGACAAAGTTGACCATAAACGTCTTCAAAATTAAAAGCAATGAAGTCAATTACAGGTAATGTCTAATAAACCTGAAGTAACGCTCTTCCTTTGGGTCAAGGGCAAAAGAATGTTGCCTGTAAATATTTACTCTTACATAAATCATTTATATGTTTACATAATATTGTTCTGCAAACAGAGTGAAATACTGCATCCCTAATTATCATCTAAATAGTCATGACTATTCATGTTTCTCCTCCAAAAGGAGGTAATATTCCATGCTAGCTTTGCACATCTTGACACTGTAAAAACAAAGAGAAAAAGGTGCCTTTAAAACACAGGAGTCTTTTGTGTCCAATTCACAGGAATAGAATTGCGTGATAGCAAAGGTAGGAAGTAGATGACATTAGAAAGATTGCAGTTGTTATGAAACCAACAGAATAAAAACTCATATTAAGAAAAATACTAAAGATGAATAAATAGGAAAACAAGTAGTAGTAGTTAGTATGGTTGTGTTTACTGGGATCTTCTTGCTATCTCAGGAAGATTTAAAAGCATTTTCTGTGTGCTAATACTTCTTAAGAACTCCACCTAAAGATTTGTTAAACAGCTTGGAAAGAGCAGCGCAAGAGCTGAAACTTGATTTGGAAAGATACAGAATAGGTGACTGCAACTAAACAGAGCACTTCTAGAAATCATTCTCTAACAATCATACATAGAAACGGGAGACCACAAGACAGACAGCACTGCAGGGCACAGGTAGTAGCAGTGAGGAGGGGGAGATTTATTATGTTTTATTTTAATAACTAGAATATCAAACTTACACCAAAGCTCAATCTGGTTCTACAAAGACCCTAAGTAAACAGGATTAATACCTGAGTGACACCATGTTTCCGAGCTCTGCTGGTAAACTGCGGATTTTATTAGAGGACAGGTCCAGATATACCAGATTGTGAAGCTTGGCAATGTCTGAAGGAATACGGGACAAGGAATTGTCACTGAGATGCAAAGCTGTCAAGTGGGTCAGTGTCCACAATGACGAACTTAAGCTTCTCACTTTCCCTGCAGAATGAAAATACAAAAGAAAATACAACATTTAAACCAGGTTTAGCAATAGTTACACATTTTATAAGTTTTTTTGTTTTTCTTTTCTTTTGTTCCATTCCACACACACATTCATTCAATTATGAACATGAAATGTTGCCAGGATCACCTAGATTCTTTCTTCCCCAGTCCACGCTGATGGCTTGGAAAGCTCTCTTTCTCAGAGTTCTATACAAAACAACAGGTCTATTCACTTACTGACAGCAATCTCAGGTATAAAAAACAGTTTTTTCAACTACAGTTCAGGTTTCGCATTTAAGATGCTCCTTCAATTTGCGTAACATCCCTCAAATCTAGAATCTTTATTCTATGTCATTAATCTCTCCAAGAACAGACAGAAGTACCAGAGTACCAGATTTAGGGTGACTAAAGTGCTAGATTGAGAACCTGGATTTCCAACATACAACTAAAAGCTGAAAAAAAATTGTTGCCAGAGATCAAAAAAAAAAAAAAAAACAAAACAAACAAAAAAACCCCCATAGTATCATTTTTGTATAAACAGAGTTGAAACATATGTATAAACAGAGTTGAAACATAGATTTGTGCTACAGAAACAAGATTTTTTTTAAATATTACTGCATGCAAGCAGTGTGAAATATCATTAGAAGGCCCTCCCAATTTTTTTTTTTTTTCCTCCAAGATTACTTCTTTTTCCAGGAAGGGCTCCTTTTACAGTTAAAAAGGAAATATTACTACCAACAGAATTGGAAGAGGAGACGAGAATTGATTTCTCAAAAAAGTAACCTGCTATAACTGTCCAAAAATTCACCATCACCACCATAGTTCCTAACACCAATGTTAAGAACTTTCTGATTAATATTACACCTACACACAAATATAATTCCTTTTCTTAAAGGCTTTTCTTCATAATAAAACAACTCATGTTTATTGTGTGGAGAAAGCTAGACTGAAGTCAGCTGACCTATTTTCTTTCTGCCTGCAAGTTACCTTTTTAAAATTTTACCTTTAATACAGTATGTCAAGGTTTGAGGGGCACATGGGGTAAAGAAAAGGAATTATTCATATTTCAGCTGATATAGACAGGAATAACAAAACTGCTGAAAATGCAAAAACAATAAAAAAATTAATTCTTAGTTTATCAAGTGCTTGTGAAAGTGATATTCAAGGTTCAATTAATAAAGCATCAGAGGATTTTTATGGAAGTAATTAACACATTTATGGCTTTCTGTAGCAGATGACGGAGTATTTTCCAAGGAGAAAAAACAGAGTGAGCATTAACAACACAAGAACATTGTTGCATTTTGCAAGGTATATTTCTATAGTTCCCAAGGGAATCATTCCACTGTAATGCTCATTCAGAAATTTTTATTTTCTGCAAGAGTTCCTTACATTTTTGTTTTTAAATGAAGATCTCCCCCACCACAATGGGAAAAGGTGACCGTGATCAGACAAAGCTTTGGAGCTGAGAGGACTGACAATCTACACCCTGATCCGTCCTCCTCACCACCTGCAGCTCGCCCAGCTGGAACGTGTCTCCAGCGAGATTAAGAGGCAGAAAGGAAAGAGCTCTCCCTGAATGCATTTCCTATGCATAGGCAGCAGATGACCACGTGGATATCCAAGCCTAAGTTAAAGCTTCTTGAAGCAGCATTTAACTGTGTTTCTGCATCTGTAACCTCGAGGAGGGAATGCTATTCACATGCAAAGGCACGTGACATTTGCAGCAAGACCCAGATTCAATGACCTGGAGGGGAAGACTCTTCACAACCCAAAGAGCTTCACTTGTACTCCTCCTTCCACATGTTTCTCTACTATGCAGTCATTCAGAAGCAGCACAGAATTTTTTGCAGCCCTACAAAGCAGTTCCACACTTAAGCAAAACCTCAGCCTAAATTTACAACACAAAATATTTTTTACCCCTCTTAAGATATTTGTTTAAATTTCCTTGATGTAAGCACAATTGATACAGCAAATTAAGTTACACTACAAATCAAGAAATACTAGTCTCTAGTTGGAAAAAGAAAGCCTTAGTCAATTTTATGACTACGAAATGATTTTCAAGAACACATCCAAATTCAAGTAGCATCTCAAAGTTTCCATTGTTCTTGGATTTTTTTTTTTTAATCCTTAATAAAACAAAAACCCTTCAAGAGCAAATATTTACACTTAAACCAAAAAACTTCTGCTTCAACAGAAACTACACTACCACACACTAGCATAATATGCTGTTACATTCCTTTAAGAAGAGCATGTGGCTGTATGTTAATCTTTCACAACGGGGCGGGGAAAACTTCACAGGTCTAAACATACAAGAGAGATTACCAAAACTTTTTGGATATGCTGGTATCACACAACAGATGGCCAGCTTTTACGGTTATGCCAAGTCACATATTCTCTTTCTGCATTTGTAGACTCATCTTCCTTCCCCTTGCCATCTTTACCTCCACCCTGCATCTCTTTGAGGAAGAGGCTAAATCCACGCTCTTACCGATCTCATCTTCTTAAAACACAATGGTTGCTGTTTATCCAGCACTCACATCCACCTTCCCCGAATTTTCCTATTGCTAGGGTTCCCATATGCACCTCAGCCTACCTCTCCTATACTCATCCCAACCCAACCTCTTCCCTTCATATGCCAAAGGTCCAGCTGTGGCTCCATGATGACATGCGGGCTCACCTCAAAGTAGACAACTCTTGCACCTATGACCCTGCAGAAGCCATGCTTAGTATTTTAGCATTAACTTAACATACAATCAAGAGTAGGAAGATCTCTAATACCTGTTATAGAGATGGACTCTGGGGCACCAAAGTGGTATATGATACGCTTTTCTGAACCTGAATCTGAAACAACTGTCCCTCCTGAAATGCAGCAGCCATGCCCTATCAAGTACCGGCATCACAGACTGGTTTTAAATATTTGGGGACAGAAAACATTTGGTTTGGGGACAGAAAACAGTAATTTGTCTGCCAAAAAAGCAGCAGGAATTCAAAAAGCCAGGCCTCAGTTTCTTCTTTCTCCTACCGTTGTGCTGGGCATCAGTTTGCCAGACAGAAGAACGTACCACACTGAATAACAGCCTCTGTCCTCATATTCTTTGCATTTCTTATTCAAATGCCGTGATTCTGCAGGTCACCCTTGGCTTAGATGATAATAACTCCAGATGATGCCCCAGCTTCTTACCACTTATTTCCAACTCCGCCCAGTGTGATTTCTTCCCATTGGCTGCTTCCTCTGAGGACATAATTGTGTACATCCTCCGCGGATCAGGCGGATCGTACTTCTCCTTGGGCATTCCTGGGGAGACCAAGAGAAAGAAAAGTTCGTGATACTCTACACTGAGGAATCTTTCACAGGTAACTGCCATTCAACTGTCGAATCTAGCATTGGGTGTTTGCTCCACGTGCTTTCCAAGCACCAAACCAAGACAACCTTTCTGCATCCACAAACTTCATGGTGCAAGACAGACTGCTATAAAGTAGAAAAACAGATTCCTGATGCTTAGAATGACAGATTACAGCTGAATTTGCCCAAATTGAATGAAATCTGCTTGTAAACCAATACAAGCCTTCTGTCCTGCCATCTTACATGACTATAACACTGTATCCTCCTAAAAGATCTTAACCCAGCTATCTACAGCCTCCTTTACTAAGGACTTCTAGAAATAAAAACACTAGCAACTGTCCCAAAACATAAACCAAATTTTGGATTTCCATTTTCCCAATATGTCAGAAAGCTGTTTAGCATAATAAGCATTTTTGAATTCTTTAATACATCTTTAAAACTGATGAACACCAACAAAAGACTCTCCATATAAACGCTAAGGAAAATATTTGATGTTAATCTTGTCTATCATTTCCAGCTTTACTGCAATTCTCAGCTTCTCGCAGAGTTCAGCATCCAAAAACAGCAGCAAGATTGCATAAAGATCAGTTTAAGCTTACAAAATAATCAATTTTCCATCCAAATCTCTCCTGCTCTTTTGGAAACACTACATCTGAGATTGACATTCCTCTCATTTTTGGCAGGTGTTTAACACTGCAACATTAACTTCACTGCTCTCACTCTCTTCCCTGTCATTCCCGCTAACTTTACCAGAAACATTTCTACCCTTCATCCCATTTTACTACATTCAGCGGTGAACTCAAAAAGGAGTGACAAAAATTCTCCCAGGAAACCTCCTTCCAGCACTCCTATGCACTGACATACTTGCACTGTCTCTGCAAAGAGGAGGGAGGAAAAAAGCCATTCCCACCTCAATACCAGAGCCCTGTGCTGTAACCCTCCTTGTACCATTTTTCCTCCACATCCCACGAGAAACACACACTTGCATTTCAGTTTAAATGAAAAGCAAAAACAGCTTATTCATTTACATATTAGGTTCACATTTTTAAGTTACACGGCTTTTTAAATTACATTTCTATTTCCAATATAAGTAGCAATTATCACAAATACCAGTAGTGCTTTTCCATGGCTCTACATGTATCTAAAAGCTTGTATTTCAAAGAGTCAGCCATCTGAAACTGCCACATCCACATACGTGCAGAAAAGTACAGGCAGCAAGGTATAAAATGGTCTATATACAATAGACAAGGCAATTCAACACCACTAGCTCAGACAGGATTTAGATATAAATCCCTCAGAAGTTCGCTTGGAGTTGATACTCTCATACTCAACATACAGCAACATTATAAAACTATCAAAAAAACACTCAATACAGAGGAAGCCATATGGGTCAAAACCAAAATTACTCCTAGATAATCTACCATGCTTTTATTTTTAAATATTTGCTACCATGCCGTTTTTGTTTTTTTTTTTTTCTCCATATCCTTGGCCAAAAAAGACTACAAGAGAAGAAATGTAGTACTTGCATACAAAATAAAGAAGCAATAATCCCTACTAGATTAGACTAACAACCAGATTTATTTTCTGTTTATTGAATTTGCTGGAAAATGTTTACTTCACACATTAAAAACAATGTACAGCCAATTATGTGTCTTAATTAGAATGAAGTTTTGAGGTGCCAAATGCTTACTTTAATACAACAGCTGCTTTCTTCTACTAATTCACACTCCTTCCCCTTTGCACTCCCACTGTTGGTCAAGAGCAGATTTACACAGTGAAATGAAATTCCCCTTGGAAATGTGAATTAGAGGTCAAATTATGAAATTAAATACCAGCTGGGTTCAGCTCCTTAAAGAAGCAAGATCTTGAGTGCCTAGAATACCAGAATAGTAAAATACAGCATTTACTCCTTAAACTAAATTGATTAAAAGAGATAAGATTCAATTCTGATCAGTAGAAAGGTAATACCTAATTTCTCCCCAGTGTCTAGCTACTGTGATGCTACATGGCAAAAATCTATGCAAGAAGCATCTCTTCCAAAATTGCTAGAAACAAGGAGGCTTTTCCACAAAGACAGTATCACGTAGCAGCACTTTCAGGAATTATTTAACCTCCTCAGTCACCAGACACTTTCTTTTCCTGCAGCTCCCTGCCTTAATAAATCTGTTCCAATTCTACAAGCAGCTACAGCAGAGCCCAAGCTCTTGCTCAGTGTGGAAATACAAATAATCCCTAGAGCACAGTCAATCACACGCACTAATTAACAGAGGTGCTGAGCAGTATATCTCACTCCTTGCTACGAGGACAGCCTGACACACTTTTCTAGTGGGTTTTGTTAGTGTGCGCTGTAACACTCGCACAGATTTAAGCACCCAAGGTTTTCACATCGGCTCATCACCACCCTCAGCCAGCACCCAGGCTCTGGAGGCTTCCACCTTTTTCTCAAGGCTGCCTTTGAAAGTGGGCAATTCACTGGCGGTTGGGATTAATAAGCAGATAAATAGCAGCAAATGCACGAGAGTCTCCTTGCTTAAGGACTGCCCAAGCAGCCACACAGGGTGGCATTTAGCTGCTCAGCTGCAGGCACCACTGATACCAGCCACTCTGGAAAAACAGGGCAATCGTTCTGCCACATTTTATCATTTTTATCCATCGTGCACAGTTCAAGACTTCTCAGGACCTGACAGCAAGGCCAAACATGAGTCATATTTCCTAGGTCTAAACAAAAAAAATCAGTATGGTGCCTTGAATCAAATCTCACAACTTCACACAGCATGGAGCAGTTAGAGAAAACCATCAGGCCCTTTTATGAGCCATCACTCACTCTTGTCTTTTCTTCAGCCCCCACCCAAATCCTCAATTTAAAACCTGCTGAGTTGCCATAGTATAAACTTAAGTGCTGAGGCAAACATCTGACAAGGAAACCATCAGATTAACTGATAAAACTGCTTTAGTCAGACAAAACTGTAAGTAAAAGCCATAAAACAGTGTTGAACAAAATTACCGGCATTAATAACTGCATATTTGAAAATGTCGCTAATACAATGACAATTTAGGTCTCTTCAAAAGAGCTTATCAGCTGTTATTTTCTGTTATAATATCATCTTTTCTGTTATAATATCATCTATTCACAGCCTGTGAAAGCACCACTGAAAATTAGACTGTGATTATGTGGACCAAGCTAGTTGTTAAAGGAGAAAATCTTTTTATAAAAGACACAGCAGAGATACCCAGAACACTTCCCAGATTATATGAGTTCGACAAAGGAAGATCTGAGTATGTTTAAATGCAGATTAAATTGTTTACTATCCTGCAACAAGTTATTAAAATTGTATTTAAATATCTGTGAAAACAGTAGAGATTAAGACCTTAAGAGATACCTGGCTGCCCATTCCCACCCGTGGTCAACACCTTAACACAGAATTAACCCTCCTTGCTCTGTTGCCCAAAAGAGAAGCCTTTGGCTGGGTTGCCAGCAGGCCAGCTCTTCAGCTACCTTACTACCGAGACAAATTAAAAAAGCTCAGACTATTGCCTGATAAGACTCTGGAACAGTTAATGGTCTTCTAACATGCAGGAAGGCAAGAGGTGGAAATTGGACTAAAAGGTATTTAATGCTCCAGGCAACTATATAAGCTGCTAATAAATATTACCTCTAAAATGGAGAGAGGATAGTCTGGAAAAGCTGCTTTGAGGGCAGGGAAAAGGGTATGACTTATTTCCTGTTCTCCCCTTATGCTATTTTTATGAAATTGGGGGTGGTAGAGAAAAAGAATTGATTAAAAAAACCTAGGTAGGTGGTACCTTTGGAGTAAGTCGGGAGAATTATTTTTAAGAACAGAAAAATACTACTGCCGTTCTTTGTACCTTGAAATGCTTTCTTTTATAACACAGATGAATTAACTCTCTCAAACTTAAATGCATTAGACAACTACTGTGAGCCACATGGACTATCAGTCCTTTAATTGTTGACTTTATTATAAAAGCACATAAACATAACAAGTTCACAAGAAAATTCTCTCTTCTATAAAGTTTCTTCTGTATCAGAACTTAAACTAGGCAAAAAGCGTATGCTAAAACACCAGAGAAAACACTGAGCAAGTGAAAGCACCCTGGGTTAATGTTAAGATGGAATTTTAACTTCATCTGATCTAATCATCCATTTAGAAAGAACCCAGAGTACTTACTAAGCAGCATCTACCTGGTCCCTCTTACAAACACAGGAACACCTTCAGACATCCTTCCTGTTCACTATGCTGAAAGAAACCTGCTTCCAGAGCTTCTTGACAAATATCGATTACTTATTTTGACTCCTGGGAAGAGGTTGGCAACACAAATATACTGGGGTAAATCAGAAGACAGCCAAGAGGAAGGAAAAACCAACTAGAAGTGCGTCATACCAAGCACAGAATTACTTCAACTTCTTGTTACTTTAATTTACTCCAGTGAATCACACACACAAATCCAGATCTAAAAGTTAAAAATTGAGTAATGAGATAAATAAAAAATGCACTTAAATTATCTATGCTGTGCCATATGATCTACCAAATGACTTCTGCACTGCTAAGGGTGGCAGGATAAAGAGACAATCTGCAGTATTTCCTATTTATTATAAACCCTTTAGCTGGCCAAAGGCTTGTCAGAAAATGATAGCTTATGACAAAGTTTCTTTAAGTTCATAGCATACTATTCATTTGCAGCCTTGTGCCTTCAACTTGAAGCTGTTTACATAGAATGCAAATTTCCTTTGAAAATGGAATCCAATTATTCTTCCTATAGATATAAGCGTTTCTTAAAATCAACTGCTATGTCATGAAATCAAAGTTAATTTCGGATCTTGCTTCACCTCTTCATCTCCCCAGCCTCTTGCATTGTGGTTCTAAAACAGATTAAGCAGAACTATTGGGGTCCTGTGGCAGTTCCTCCTCCTCAGGACTACGCATTCCACTTCATCTTGAACAAGCAATGACTTCTGACCAAAAGCAAAACGAGATAAGGAAGAGAAAGGAAGGAAAAAGAAGAAAAAAATATTCATGGGGGCCTAGCTTTGTGTATTCTAATAGTAACGTAAGTGTGGATTTGTACAGCTGTTGATTGAGTTGCAAACACAACAGCATGAATTGTCTTTCTGGCCACACCCACCCAAATTCCCTCCTTGCTCAGCAGGAAGCAAAATCTTGCTTCTAACTGCCTTCATCCATGCATTGGTTAAAGAGTAACACTGAACAAAGTCTAAAATCCTAACTGAAGGCAAAGTACACTGCTTTTTAGATAATTTAAAACTATAGCAATTTGCAAAATGTACATGCAGATGAGAAATGCTGACCTGTATTTACAGAGTTAAAAAAAAAAATCTACTGTTGAACTTTATTAGAAAGTGTAAAAGTTACTGCTTTAAAGAGGGTCATTACTTGAAGTTTATCTGGAACGCATGACAAATATAAAAAACAGGTACTACACTTCAGGAAAAGAACATCATGATAATATTGCGTATCAATGTTTAATATAGAAAAAAAAGCTTAAGGATTGCTAAATAAGTTGTTCCCTAAAGTACACTCATTCTGCTCAAGCAAATACAATCCATTATTTAAACAAGCTCTTTTTCAAAATGGATCAAGCTTCTTTGGCTTTCCTAGTCCTCTCACTGTTGGCATTTTACTTTAGCATGTTACAAATCTCAATGGAAATTTTATATAGTTCAGGTTTAATAGGCAAAAGAAGCAACAAGGACATGCAAAAGGACACTGTCCCTGGCTGGGAGGACAAGGTGCCACAGCTGCTTCCTCCTCACAAAGGACAACAAAAGTTGCACAGGCTGATGACAAAGCTTGCAGAACTTCACACACTTGAATTGCCAGGTTGAGCCAACAACTGTCTTCATTATACAGTCTATAAATAATAATTATCTTTAACTCTAAAAAGAGAAAAATGGCAGAAATATCTATAGGTAAGATAATATGAAGAAAAAGGAAGAGAAGTCCTCAACACAACCCAGCTAAATCTCAAGTGTCACATGGAATAAAGTTTATATACCTCAGTTTAGCCTCCACTTAGGATTATTTAAGAGGACAGTACAAATAAATGAACTTAAACTGTACATAGGACAATTAGATGTTTTTTCAGTATATCTGACAGACTATTCCTCCATTTCTTTCAAATTTCATGCTAATCTTTTTTTAGGAATGTGTTATTTAGAATACACTAAATTGAAACTTTACATTTTGAAATAAATCTTAACTTGCACCTATGGTTTTGGATTTCCCCTAACTATTCGCAGATACACTCATAAATAGGAACACTGCTCACATCCTGCTGTGAAAAATAGCTTGTGGTTGTATTTTGCTACAACACGTAACTGTGCAAGTAGATAAACTGAAGTTCAGAAATGCTGGCAGTAAACCATCTTTTAAAAAATAAAATCTAAAAGAATAAAAGCTTCTTCAAATCCAAGGAATACTTACTAAAGCATACTAAAATGGAATTTGTACATACTTTGATGTTGAACAGAAAGAAATTTGAAGACTTGTCTATGTATCGACACACAATCTTACATTTAATATTGTATGAGCTAACAGTGTCACTCTACTGAAACACACAATGAAAACATCAAGCGTTGCAAGAAAACATAGACTTTTTTCTTCCCCTCTATTAGCATGCTACTCTTAGGTAAATATCAAGCTCATTACATAAACACCTATTTATTTGCTGAAGAGTGTAAACACGGTTGGCATTGTTTAAAATACCGGTATTCAAGCAATTTTCCTGACACTAAATGCACAGTACTGAGAACACAAAATCAGGAAATGTGAGAGAGCGGACTATTAGCTACAGAGTAACACCCTCATCCTTCTTCAGGTGGCATACTCTGAATTAAAAATTTTCTTCAACCTAGAGTGGGAAGGCACAGCACACTGCAGCTGCTTGCACAGGCGAAACCGGAGCAGCTCGAGGGCGATTCCTGAAACACTCCCCCAGCCCCAGGGGATCCAACTGGGATGCGTGAGAAAAAAGCCTGGATTCCTTCAACCCAATTTACAGTCTAATGATGGAGTAACGTAAATAAATGCTGTTGAGTACCCAGCACTAAATCAATTGATTTATTGCAAGTGCCCTTTTCCCTGGTAGGCCCACATTTTAGGGGCAGTTAGTATAACGTAATGACTTCACTGGGGAAGTAACACTGCTTCATAGAATTTTGAGGGGTTCTAAAACTAGAATTTCACATGACTGCCAATACAGAAACCACAACTTACCCTTCCTCTTTTGCTGACTTAGATAATGCAGTTAAATGTGAATATGCATTATGCCTATGCAATACGTGAATAAAAGATCTTGGTGAAATCAATTTACACGAGCTCATGCAAATCTGCCTGAGCTATAACTAATCAAAAAAATCAAGTTACCTGTTTTCACATATCAGTAAATTCTACCACAGCAACTTTAAAGGTTAACAAAACCTTTTTAACATTCTTTCCACTATAGTGGAGTCCTGAAAAGTACTCAACCGAACTGAAGGTGACTAAAACTAGACAGAGTCCTTCTGTAAGGAAAGAGAAAGAAAAAAAAAAAAAAAAAAAAAAAAAACAAGGCATCTGCCTAAGCTTGCCTGGCCCATAAAAATTACAGGATACTTTTGCCATTTTTAAATGGAGACAATGTGATTAGACAACAGAACTGCAAGGCATCTTCCAGAACAGGCTCTAAGTTGCATTAAAATCAGAATCAGTCAATTCATATTTTTAAGACAATTCTATTACTAGCTTTTAACCTCTGGGCATTTAGAATTCAATTAAAGTGTGCTTGTCCTTTTGCTTGATAGAAATACAAGCCCCATAGTTACAAGGTGTGTGGCAGGGTAGGGGAACTGCCATCTTCCCAACCTCTGCTGCTGCCTCCCGCAGGCAGCACCACCCTCCACCAGCCACCACCATCTGCTCACACGTGAGCACCTTACAGGTCAGTATTTTAACAGAGAGAGGAGGGGAATCCACCTCTGAACTCTGGAAAGGGCACAAAACCTTACAGATCACAGTTTCACAAGTGCCAAAAGAGGCAAAGAAGCAATTTTCACTTCCACATGTGGTTGGTATAAGGCCACTTTGGGCTCAGAAGAGCCCCTCAGCTGTTCAAGGAGCACCAAAAGGACCTTTCCAAATACGGGCCCTCGACCGCTCCATCCTTACATCAGATCTACACGACAACATCCTAATTATGTCAAAATCACCCTGTCTCTTATCCTGCACAACTAATTATTAGAAATAGTGTCCAAACGTTCTCAGCATAACATATAGTCCAGATGACTTGAAGAGTTGTCTTAATTATCAGCAATTATACATAATTATGCCTATAGTAAGAGGCTGCTGTACACAAAACAAACACTAACACAAAACCAAACTGAAAGCAAAACTTGACCTTTAACTGGTATATCTAGAAACACTTTGGCTGAAATGTTAGAAGCGTACATTAATAGAAGTACTAGAAAACTAGGAAATTCTGAATGCTGAGTATTTTACCATATTCTGCAATATCGATACATTTAAAGACCAGGTTAACTAATTACATTAAGAATGTGCTTACATTACATAATTATATGCTGTATAAATAAGATGCAACCTAAAAGATCAGCTTTAAATTTAATTGTTTATATTAAAACACAGCCTCAAGTTTTAAAAATGTAAACAGGCACTTAGATCAAGGCTCAAAAGCTTCACTAACAAATATCCTCAGAAAGCCATTGGAAATGGCCTCACACTCTGGAGTATTGATGTAATACTAGCTCTTATTCCACACGTTATGCCCAGGATGTCATATTTGAAAATGCAATTATGATTATTCATGAAACAAATTAAATTTTTTGTTTAGAATAAAAAGAGCACTCCGTAATTCATCATCTTGGTCCAAATCACAATGTAAGCCACTGAATATTGGCATTTATACCCTGAAGTTTCCTTATCACATTTGCCTTTACCCATAAACAGAATGATTTTCATCTTCTGTTGGTTTGGGGCGAAAATATGAAATTACCACACAGCACCGCAGCGTTTATTCTGCTCTCTGACTCTTGCAATGGAACTAGCTTAGAGGGCAAGACAACACCAAACTTTTGGGTGAAATTCACTCATTAGTTCACTGTCAGCATTCCTGCCATAGACCTGAATGAAAGCTTGACAAAAAGACCTGAGCATCCAGCTTCAAAATACTTCCCCTTCCTAAAAAGGGATTGTCAGCTATTTAAATGCTTGTAAATATTAGAGGTGCTAAGCTAAGTGCAGCTCAGCGTATTGCAGAACTAGTTCACACAGTTCATGCTGTACCCATCTAGCCACATCCTGATACAAGCAGCCAAACTATTCATAGATTTGTTTTCACTTCAAATTCAGCCAAGGCTGTCGATGCTGCTCCACAACCACCCTCTCGAGCAGCAAAACCAATCTGAGATTTTTTTTTTTTTCCTATCCTCTATGTCCTGCTTCACCATGCCCTCAGTTGTGTCCATGCATCTGTTTGTGAGACAATGCTGTAAAGCAGAACTCTGGTATCATCCACATAAGGAAGGGAGTTGTGCTGTTGCTTTCTTTTTGTTGTTGTTTTTTTTGAGGAAAAATAAGGAGTAAAAAAATCCTGTCATGTCACTGGCTGGGTGTTAATAGTATTCCAAAGATGGCTGCCTTGATACAGCTTGCATGCAGGTAATGAGCAAGCAGCATAGCAATTTCCCCAGCTTAAACACAGGGGAAAAGCCTTCACATACTACTACTCTTGCTCCCTACTGAATCAGTAGTATCAAAAAACAAAACAAAACACCTTGCCCCTAAAAGTCCTTGTCTATTTACAGACCATTTATGGTCAGGGCAGCCTTGAAATTCCTCTCTTTGCATCTGCTGGACCTTTGAGTCTACTGCTCTGAGTCAAGCAAAGGCCCTCAGTTGCGCAGCTGCAGGTTACTGACAATTGCTGAAACTTCTTAAGAAATTATCAGAAGTATTAACAGTATTAAAAGTTCAGCATAAACTGTCTTAATATTCTTTAGTATTTAGTCATCTACTATGCAGCCTCCTTGTTCTAACAGGTGATAGAGATCAGACTGTATACACTCAAACAGTTTTGTTTGTTTAGTTTCAAGCCATCCTGTCTTTGTAGGTGTCCTTTCAAAGTGTTCCAAAATACATACAAAAAAAAAAAAAAAAAACTGTCTGTGAACTGCAGCCAGTTCTGAAAGGGCTACATCTGATCCCTGACCCAGCAAGCTCATCTGTGCGGAGGGGTGCTCTTGTGCAGCTCCACTTAAGTCAAATGAAATTGCAAGATCTGTGCTCATTAATATATATTTGCAAAATATCTAAGGCAGTAAAGCTACACAGATTATGTGCAATGTGCAGTACATTATGGTATGCATCATGGTCTAACTATGGCAATATGAAGTATCCTAACAGCATGAACCATCAGATTGGTTTAGCAGCTCCAGAAACCCCCAGTCTTCGAGCTGACACTGAGCTTCCCTCCTCTCTGTAATGAGGCAGCAAAGAGCTGGGGGAGGCCTTGGAGACACTGATATTGGAAAACAGTATAAAATATTTAGAATAGGCTTAACAGAGGAAGCTGCTTAACTTGCCAAGTTAAGCTTGCACATCAGGAACACAATCAAACTACAATGCACAGGAGAACAACCACAATGTCAAGAGCTCTGTCCACCTACACCCAGGTGACAGCCTTCAGAAAACAGCTAACGGGGCTAAGACACTACACTAAAACAAAACAAACAAACAAACAAACAAACAAAAAAAAAGGAACATTCCTTCTGCAGATCTCTATTATAGTATGAACTGCAGTCCTAAGAACAAGTACTTCATTTCCAAGGTAAACAATTATGTATATATTCTCTGCTCCTTGTCCCTCCTTGATTCTTCCACTAAATAAAGGCCTCTGAGGGATGAAAGAAAAAAAGTTGTGTGTTACAAAAAAGAAAATCGAGTTGTTGCCAAGTTTTTTTTTTTTGTTGTTGTTGTTGTTGTTTCTGTTAAGCGAGCACCATCTTAGGAGCACTATTAATGCTCAAAAGTGCACATTAAGCATTTAAGCAGCTTTTTCAAAGGGACCTGCCTAAGCATTTGTAAACGCTGCAAGGTTTTAATTGCAGAAATCCCTCAATATAGCAACTGTGCATGCAAGTACCCAAGTTAATGCCAAATTTTCCTGTTCAGCAGACTTCTACAACCTAATTTCAATGTGGGAACGTATTTTATGTGACTTGATACAACGCTAGTAATGTAAAAACAGGATACTTGTACAACAACCACACTTCCAAGGGAGCAGCACCAATACCGAAGAGGAAACACAAAACAAATTAAAACCTAAAGGTCAGTTAGAATATTGAAGTATAAAACTTACTTATCAAAAAAAAAAAAAAAAAAAAAAAAAAAAAAAAAAAAAAAAAAAAAAAAAAAAAAAAAAAAATCACACAGTGATAAGATCTCAATACACAGATTAAAAAGAAAAATCATAACAAGATATACTGTGCCACAGGACAATGGTGAAGCGCTCTCTCTCAGACAACTAGGACTAAAAACAGAGTCTGTAGAGATTATTCTTGTGGGGTCTGCTTTATTTTTCCAACTCATACCTAATTATCACCTTTGGGCACTGCACATTTCTCCTAACAAGAAAAATATGGGGCTAATTCTTGTAAAAATATGCACTTAGACTGTAAAGACTGAAAGCAGCTTTCATTGATAGACATATGGCCTGGGCACAACCATCACTTAAAACTGGCACCCTTTGAATCAGGGATGGTATGGTACAATTTGTCCATGTACACATGTATGGCCCAAAACATACAGTGTAACAAGGGGATAATTTTAAGTTTCAAAAGCCTGTTAGCAAACAAAATAAAGGGGCCTACAACCTCTGCAGCAGAGCTGCCGGTTGTTCCATAATAGGTGCTGTACAGGGGGAACACGGAGTTCAGGTTCACTGCCTGGCCTCCTGAGCACGGTGGCAATCCAAATAATAAGGCACACTGCACTACAAACCAAAATACTCAGCATTCTGGTGATCCTAGTGACAGATTCCAGCCTGTTTCTACTTCCACTACCATGCTTTGTAAAACATGCTTTTGGAATTGAGTTGGGAAACAGTTTTTAGCTGGCTCATTCACTTTGGGGAGCATTCCACCCCATTTCTGGGGAACAATGTCTCACTGTAAACATTGCACTTGTTTAGAAGAACAAATCCTCCTCATATTTAGGACAGTTCTACAGGTACCATGCTCAATTTGTGACCTTTTGTTACATGATTTTAAGTCTTTTTATAGAAAATATCAGAAGTATTTACCTGCCCATGCAGTATTACAGTCTCGTCTATCTTTAAATTTCACTTCTTCCTCTAAAATTCAGGCAAAATAAACAGCCTGAATACATCAGGACTGTACTCAGAGTTCAACTTGAATATGCAAACATAAAAGAGATGCATGGTAGAATCCGTTTTACAAATGGACTGCTCCAAGCAATTCAGATGCAAAGTGAATAAAGAGTTAATCCAAACACGAAGGGCTCCATTTCAGTAATAGCATGAATAAACCCCCACAGAAGGCTTCATTGCTAGCAGCAAACTCCACAGAGTCCAGATGAACCAGCAGGAAGAACAGAGGGCGGATAATCCTGTAAAATTACCCCAGTGGAAATGTTGATAAATTCCCAATTACGAGACCTGCTCTAGAATGGGGGAAAGAAAGGAAGAAAAAAAAAGAAAAAAAAAAAAAAAAAAAAGATCCTGCAGAGGATTAGTGCAGGATTGCCTGC
>VZSV01000015.1:9577046-9622116 GCA_013398735.1 Nothocercus julius
GGGGCGCCGGGGAAAGCGGGGCTTGGGGTGCCCTGGGGTGAGGGGGCTCCCGCCAGGCCTGGCGAAGCCGCAGGACGGAGCGTTCGAAGAGGAACGTTTCATCCGTATTTCAAATATTAACCCAGTAACATATCAGCCCATATCAGCAAAACAGCTCCCAGCGCAAGCCCAGGAGGCCTACTTGAAACAGTCACTTATTTTATCAATTTAAACCTCCTCCATCCATAAGGACCCAAACCTGCAGCACAGTGCGCTCAGATGAAATGCAGATCGCATGTCGAACGACGTTTTGAGGGGAGTTTTCCTTCTACGTGGGCATCTCTGGCAACAAAACAGTGCCCTGTGTCCTTTGCTGCTGGCATCTGCATGGACAGTGTTCACCGCAAACAGCAACCAGAAATGCCAGCGGCACCCTGTGTGCAATGGGAGTTAGGCCGCTCATTGGGTCATTAGAAGCAGTTAATGACTACACTGAGATCTCTGGAAAAATAAAGGGTGTTGTTACTACCACCACGGTGCCTGAAGTGTTTACAGTGAGAGTGGAGATGTGGGGGACAAAGAATCACTGGAGTAGCACGAGTCGAAATTGTAAATGGTCTCAAAATGGAGTGGATATCCTGTGATTATCATGAACTTAAAATGTGAAAACATTGATAATATTTTGGGCACGCACACCAAGTTGCTGGTGCATTTGTTCCACAACACCTAGTCAGGAGAGATGGTAAGCAGAAAATGTTGATACAGAAATATGACCTTTCTCTGCAATGGCAAATCTAAGAAGAATTGAAGCCTCACCTGTCTGGGTATAACTGGGTATGTAAGTGAAAGTAAAAATGGGGGCTGTACCTCATCGTGCTCCCGAGGAACACCAACAACCAGCAAAAGAAGCACTTGGCAAGGAATGACCCACGCTCGGTACCGGACCCAGTGACAACATGGACGCAGCTGAGGAGTCTTCTTGGTGCTTCAAATAGTCCCGCTATGCTTCGGATACCTGCTCGGCCTGCTCGGATGGCGTCTCTGCAGTGTTCTCGGAGGCTGAGGTGTCCCCATGCTGCATGATGCAGTAGGGTTTCCAAGACATCCGCGCTGGCTCCGTTCCTGCATGCGACGCTGGCTCGGCGGAAGAGACGGACCTGCTGCCAGGGCTGACGCTGGCTCCTGCAGAGCTGACCGTCATTTCGAGTTAGCTCGAATAGCTCTACGTGTCATTCTCTTGTACTAGATATGCTTTATTTCTGATAATCAGCTGTCCCACACATTCTTCAGTTAATACTTTCTAGTTCAGATACAGCCTCAATTGACTGGATCATTTTGCCTGGAGCTAATTCCCCAAAAGCTGTAGTAAAGTCTTTGAATGCACTGCAGGATTTTCCAAGAATTGCTTCTCAACAAAGAAAACTCAGCTGATGATGAGTCTTTCAAAAAGACTTGCAGGTAAAATTCATTTCTTGGGGATGGGTGCTGGGGTAATATTACCGTAGACTTGGAAAGGTCCACAGGCGAGGGCCTTCATGGTTGCAAATGGAGACCAAATAGCAGGAAATACTTGTAATTCTCAAATAATTGAGATAAACAAAGAGTTTAGAGAAAATAATTTAAGAGCATTCACAAAATAGTTCTGTATTATTGGCCATTATATAAATTAACAGGTGTTCACAGCAATTTTCTGGTAACCTTTTAGGTTATTTATAAAAAAAAAAACCAAGTATTTGAAGAGCCTACAGTTATGACCTTTTATGTCAATATGTTTTGTTTGACTACTCAGTTTGATTGTGTGGTTTGAAAAAAAAAAACAGAATGAAGTAAAAACATGTATGTGGGTTTTTTTTTTTTTTTAGAAACTGTTATGCTGCACTGAATTTCCTGTGCAAAAGCACTGTTGCTCATCTATGCATACGATTAACTTTTGCTTCATGCAAGTGTCATCAGAATGGTAACCAGGCAAACCCTGGAGCAGATGGCTAGTGCCAGTATTAGTGTTTCTGGTTTGGGTGCTTAATGAGATCTGAGAGAGTAATATGAGCCTCCTTCATTTTGTCTGTCTCACATGGCAGATATACTTTGTGCAAGTGCTCTTGTTGCTCAAGGTCACAGATTCATCAATCAAGAGAGCCCTTCCCATTAATCTTTTACCTGCCCGCGAGAGCTTCCGTACATCTCAGGAGCTGCGGTGTCACACGAAGTGCATCGGCCACTGTTGCTGTTAAACAGAGTCAAATGCAGAATAAGTTAAATATAAAATTCTCTGAGCTTAAGTTTTCTTTCGTAAATGAACCAATAAAAAATACATATTTTTGTGTTGAGAAATGGATGTCTTCAAGTGGCTGCCTTTGGCCAAACCTGGCCGGTCACACACAAGCAAATGTCCAACCACACAAAGGTGGATGTCCTTTAACTTTTCGGATCTATAGCTAGAAGTATTTACTGTGACTAGTTTAAAAACTATTACCAGCCCACTGTCTCGGTCACATTCCCTTCCCAAGCATTTCCCCACGGTAGGAGCTGGGGTGCATGGGCAGGAGGGGGTGTGGAAGGTTATTTTGTCCGTGCTACAAATAATTACAGCTCTTTTGAGAACCTGTTGCCTCTGTGTATTGACAGAGGGATGTGAAACTTGTGGTAGAGAGTTGCCTTTGTGGCAGAGTTATGGTGCTTTTTGCTTTTTCCCTTGTTCAAATGGCCAAATTTGGTGAAGTTACAATTGCTTGAAACACCCATATGGAGTTGTACAGTAAAGACTTTCTTGACTTTAAATTCTTTGAAGTAAAAGACAGAGTCCTTCATCCTTTGTGACTCATGGGTGATGAGCAAAGGGAGGAGGTATTAGCCCTCCCGCAAGAGAGCAAGCACAGAGCTGTCCCGGCTTGGTGTTCATGGGAGAGGTGAACAAGGAGCCTTTCCATGCTCTCTGTGCTCCCACGTTCTGTGCTCGGTAAATGTAAATGTCACTGCACTGAACGGGGTGAGAAATGGAGCAGAGAAGGAGAGCAGAACTGCAGCAAAGCGGGGGAGATAATGAGGAGGAGGGAAGGGAGTGAATTAGTAGAAAAAGGATTCCAGGTAGGAGGGCAGAGCTCCATTAAAGGCCAATCTTCTGCATTTTCAGTATAGCCAGGCAGAAAGACACGGATCTGCCTTGCAGAAAAGCTTCCAAGGAGAAGCTTTTTCTCCAAGTGGAGATCAGTGGCATCTCTGCTCTGAATGTGGGACATTGCTGCAGTGACAGATACCCTGAAAAAAATAGGTTTTGATGCTCTGAAAAAATAGGTCTTGGGGCACTCAGATCAGGCATCTCAAATGACTGCATGCCTCATGATTTCAGCCTTTAGTTTTATGGCCTGTTCTCCGTTTATCAAGTGAACATAATAGCATCTTCTGTCACAGTTGGATAGTAAAGATAAATCTTTGATGTTTATTGAGCATTAAAACTATAGTGAAAGCCCCATACTAAAAGCCTTGAGGAGATTAATGTTCCTGGTTTCCTCTGGGTGGAATGGAGTGAGGCAGTTTCCAGAAGACTTGGATGTGAGAAGACGATTGAAAATTTCCCTTATGCATATTCACAATAGAGCTGAAAAGAATTCTAATCCTGGATGCCACAATTTGTCGGTACTTAGCTTTGCAACCCTAGAGTTACTTTAACAAGAAATTGAACATGATGAAAAGCTTTCAGCTATTTCTTTCTTGAAATACTTGCTTTTAGTAAGAAGACTTCCATAGTAAGAGAGGGATTTCTAACTCCTCCTTGTCAACTAGAGATACTAATGCTGAACTCTCCCAGCACCCAACATGTTTGTGTACTGTCTTTAAATGACTGTTATAATTACTTTGGTATTTGCTTCATTGTTAGGTCTGTAACAGTTTAAACTGCATATTAAATTTTATTATCTTCCTTAAACTTGCAGGACTAGGGGAGCATTTAGCCATTAATATTATCTAATGCATCCTTTTGGGCTATACAGGAGTCATAAAGCAACAGATCTCAAGAACCCATGATTCTTACTCATCCCAGTCAACTATTAACATCTGAACACAATTACAAAGCTGACTTGGAATTATTAGCCATACTATTAATTTTCTGATTATCGTCTTTTACGTACACATTGATTCTCACTTAACTTTGTCTTCAAGATTCCCTCCTCACCTCTAGGATAACTTTCTCCTATCAGATGACACTTAAAACTAAGTTAATGATACAACTGCAAAAGTAAAAGGCCAGAATGACAAGTATTCATTATACAGGGAGAAATCCCGGGGTTGTGTTCAAAGCACCACAAAGGGAGAAAAATCGACTTTGCTTTTCAAGGCAAGAGCTTTTATGTATGTGAGTTCAGGGAGTGAATAGTAAGAATTGTGATGCAATATTTGAATAGCCGATTACAGTGTCACAACTGAGAAGCCAAATGCAAAATAAAGGCATTATTGATGCAAGATGGAAGGATTTCCAGTAGTGAAACCAGCTTCTCAAACTATCAGTCCACCTTTTGGGCCCTTTCTACAATATTCTCTTGTCTTTGTATCAATATCCATTTTTTTTCCTGTCTTCCGTCAGCCTGTTATTTTTCATCTTTATTCGCTGTAGCCTTGTCCCCTTCCCTCTAGCAACAGAAACATATTTACATGCAAGCTGCTCCCATCTGTGCTCCGCGCTGTGGATTTCCCCCCGCAGCGGCACTGCGTCTCCACTTTCGTTTCGTCCGCCTATGAGGAAGCTCCGATGGGCAGAAGTGCCGAGAAGTCCCACGGCTCTGCTGCCTGGCGGGGACCCTTCCCTGCCCAGGGCTGCACAGGGTCAGGCAGGGCGGCTTTTCCTGTGTGAGAAGGTGCCAATGTTTTTGCTTGCAGCCCTTGACAGCTCCGTGAAATGGAAAACTTCCCAACTTTTAACTGAAATGTACTGTTTCCTGTTGACAAGCCAGAGTTTTAGGGGGGAACGTAACCCAGAAAAGCCATTTCTGCTGCAGCCGCCTGCCTTGCAAAGCCAGTAGGGTCAGGGCCTGAGTGAGAACTAAGGAAGCCTATATCCTGGAGGAAATTACAGTGAAGAGAAAAATGATGTTTTTTCTCTTAATAAAAAATAAACTAATGCACCAGTGTGACACTATGGAACTCTTCAGCTTATAAAGGCACTATCTTTGAGGAAATATATATGTTAATCCAGCCGTCATGCATAAATTCTCATGCGGGGCCTGTCTAATTCCCATTGAAGGAGAGATGGACTCCATCTACTTAAATTTCTTCGTGCAGTTTCACAGCTTTGCACTATCTTCATCTGTTGTATCGCGTTACTGCGTGTGGGTAGAGTTGCCACATTCCACCCATGGCACAACTGTTTCAGCGGCAAGTGAAGTGATATGTGCATATGGTATATGCAGTCCATACACAAACCATATGCTTTTAGGCGACTACCTATCTACATAATTAGGGGAAGTTATAGAGGTTTCCTGAATATAAAGTCCAGTTGCTACATTATTAGAATACTTTGTGTACTCTACTTACCATGGGCATGACTCGAGTTTTGATATGTCAGATACAGAGTGAGTGATATTTTCTGTTTACTCTTTATAAATTATTAACTCGGTTTAATTACTTTGAATAACAAATCAATATGCATGGGGCTTTTATAATAATTCTCCAGAATTTTCTTGTATCTTGCACAAAACTTTAGGTACAAGTTTGTGTCTAAAATATAAAATATTTTTTTTCATTGGTAGTTACCAAAAAGTACAAGATGACTGAATAGCTAACTAGTGGTTAAGCTGGGGTGTTTGTGTATGACCTCTTCCCCTCTTCTGAATCAATAAAATGTCCTTAAGAAACCTAATTCTGAGTGAGGGGAAACAACACAACGTTGGGTGAAACCCATTCCACAAGAGGGATAATTAAATATTGAAACTCCCAAACATATACTTTTCTTGGAGGTGTGTGTTAAATCACCCCTCTGCCGTAGAGCTGGGTCCATTACTCTAGGACACCCAAGGGCTGGATTCACCTATATAACAGCATGTCTGTATTCTGCGCGTCTCTATCAGAGCTGGCCAGAGGTTCCTTTTACCGTGCGTGAAGCTCAAGGCACCGTTTCGTTTAATTCCTGCTAACGCAGACGTCTAAACAGGGTTGGACAAGTAGCCATCCTGACCATGCTTGTTCCTCCACGCTGTTGAGCATGGAGATAGCTTCTTGAGAACCTCAGCGTTGCACGTGCCGACAACCATCAAAGATGAATTCCAGTCCCTGGCTTTCCCACTCCCTTCTTCCGGTGATTCAGTCTTCCCATCCTTGTTACTGTGATTGCTGTCTGTCTTCTCTGCGTTTGCCCCGTCTCTCTGAGGTACCCTGGAATCTCTGATGCTTTTGCTGGGCGCCTCATGCATCTCCTGGGTATTGCAGTCACTGCAAAGGAGTCGATGGCTCGTGTTGCGACAGCAGGGCTGAACTCGCAAAGGTTTGTTCTCAAGCCCTGAGAGACGTCAGGAAGCGGAACAAAAGCTGGATATTTGCTGTTGCAAAAGGGAAATCGGTGAATCGTGTTTTGTAGCTGTGCTTTCTGGAAGGCTGTTCAACTAAGCTGTGTTTGCTCAGAAAAGGATAAAAATAATTGCCTGCCTCTCAGGTGGTCGCTGTAGGTGATGGGAAGAAATGGTGCCTGACATTTACAGCTTGCAGTTGGTTTTGTGCATTCAGGTTTTTCCACCCCTTCCAAAATATCACACACTTCCAATGAACACCTCCAGTGAGGGCAAAATGCCAGGCTAAGGAGGCACCAATCTAATCTAATCTGCTGTTGTTTCCATTGTGCCCAGAATGGTTGGGCAGCAAGATGAAGAAAAAGGACAAAAAGTTATAGGGAAAAAATAATCCAAAGTGCTTGAGACTAATGCGACCTAAATCATGTTTCCAAAAGCGTGTCCTGCGGTACAAAGGCTGCTCCCGAGGAACTGGCAAGTGCTCAGCTCGTGCAACACAGAGACAACTGGCACAGTGAGTCCTGCTTGCATGTGACTGCCGAGCGCGACAGCTTGCGGGGAGCGAGGAGGAAGAGTTCACGCCAAGGTGAGGGGACGAAGAGTGCCCGCTTGCTGCGCACTGCCTGACGGCCGGACTCCGCCTGCCAGCGGGGTCCTGGCAAAACGGGCTTGCAGCACCACGTTTGCTCTCCTTACTCATTTTAATTTCATCTTACATTGTCTGTTTTTGTCTTTATGGTAAAGAGAAGCCCCTTGGAACATTTGCAAACCCTGAATTCTGTCATTGTCCATTTCAGCTTTTCTCTGAGCACCTTTTGCCTTCTTTATGCTGATGCTGGCTTGGCCTTTTTGTTCCTTGGCAGTTACTGCTCTGCACGTTGGATAAACACAGAAGGCTTCAGAAGAGCACAGGGGCAGACCTGCTTGTCCGATCGATCCCTTCAAACCAGTGGGATGGAAGTTTGTTTCAATGCAAACCAGGAACAGGCTTGGAGAGACCAGGGAGGTTAGTGATGAAATCTGGTGCTGCCATCAAACCTTCTGGGACAACTGATCAAAATATGACTGATTTGTTAACTAAATTTAGCCACACTATATTTTCATACATGTCCTTGGAAAAGATAGTATCTCTCCCAGTTCCTTGCTTGAAAACGTTTGACGTGGGAGCTTTGCGAGGGCAATCGCATGTGTAGGTTGTCTGAGAAAAACCTGCACCATCTCTGCCCAGAGTTGGTATTTGAAGTTTGCTGCTTTGGCTATGTGATAGGGAGGACTTGCTGGCTCATCTTCTGTAAAATAGTGTGCTTGAATAACGAGTTGTAGAGCTCTATGGTGCTGGGAGGAGGAGAGGCTCCGTGGTCCAGCAGCACCAGTAGCATATCGCAAAAGAAACACACGTTGAGTCTTTGAGATGTCTCCTTTTTGCATAGGACTCCTGCATGCATAAAATCCGTGTGCTGGCCGAGGAAGAGAGAGGTGGAGTTTTGATCTGTCCAGAAGTTTTTCCCATTCTTTTTCTCCTGTAATATCTTACTTCTAATTATGGGTTCACAACATATGTTGTGCTGGTTGCAATGACTGGAACCAAATCTCTTTTTTCTCCTTTAATTACGTATTTTTCAGATTTGGGGATGGTAACGATTCCTCGGAGCCCCTCACGTGCAGTGAATGCTGAGTACCCAGGCCGAGTCCAGTGGCCTCCATTTGATTTTACAAATAATTATGGCTATTATGTTAATCCAAGAGGGGCCAGGACCTTTGCTGCCTCATGCAGGGTGGACTGTGCTTGCTCACCACCGCAACAGGAAGGGATTAAGTCCATTCCTCCTATTGTGAGCACCAGGAACCATTAGCCTTGTCAGCCGCATGTGATTTAGTTTTTTTTTTTTTTTTTTCCCAATCTCAGTTGCTGGTTTGGAGTTGATGAATTGGTGGAAATGTATGGAAGCAAAAGCGGCCCGTGTGGCGGTTTATTTCTCTAAACTCTTATTTACCGGGCGCATCTTTGGCTGCCGTTTGCTGTAGTGGCTCTCGGGGTGTGACGGTGGCTGCCGCACTTGTGGGTGCAAGTCCTGCCCGCTGTCTCCATCTCCTAGACACATGGGCGTTGGGTCCATGATATGTGAGAAACTGTTTCAAACTGGGGCCCATCCAAAATTTCCTTTTGACCTTGTCTCTTCTTTCTCTCCTTGGTGGTGTTCCTTGTGGAAGGCACTTGCAAATTTAAATAACCTCCAACTTGGTCTCTTGGCTGTTGTGATTTCCTGACTTTTGGCGGTGTCCCTGCGCAGACTTAGCGCCCTCTTCGCGTGCTGGGACATAGGCTGATTCGGAGAGGGCTGTTGCTATGTGGCCTGGGCTCCACTGAGGCTCCGGCCGGGTTTGGAGCCGGTGCTGGGACTCGCTGGGAGTGGAGCCGGGGCAGCTGCTCTTGCGAATCGTGGACAGCAGGTGGTAGCACACGTTCAATACTTCCTTTTATTTATTTTATAGAATTAGTCTTTGCAAAGCTTCACCTCACTTTAGAAAATGGGCACGGGAGGAGACCTTGCTTCCAGAGAGGATGAGTACCCAGCTTGCTCCCAACTTCTTTAGTCCCGGGAAAGGTAGAGTCACAGCCTGTGTCTCCTCTGGCATTCCCACCGGTCCTCGCAGCTCCCGTCACGGTGTCCCTGGACACGGAGCCCCTTCTCAACCGCGTGGTGTCCTGCGGGCCGGATTCCGCCGTGGGAGCGCACGCGGAGACGCCGAGCGCCGGGACGCGGGCTGCACCGCGCAGCTGCGTCGCTGGCGTCGGCCAAGGCCTTCTGCCCGGCAGGAACCACCGTGTCCGGCCCGAGGACCGCGAGCAGCAGGCGCAGCCGGAGCCGGGACGCGGCAGCGTGGGCTTTAGCCAGCACAGAGCTGGGCAGTTGGCCGCGCCTCCCTCCGGCTGGCGCACAAAGCACACGCAGCGCTTCCCTGCAGAAAATCGACAGGAGCAATGGAGACTATTTTTGACGTGCACACCTGCAAATTTTGCAGTAAAGTGGTGCTTTGTTTTGGCCTTGTGAAAAAGTCTGCATTGGAATGGAGAAAGATGCTTTTTTTCTTTTTTTTTTGCATCTTTGCAGATGTTTTGCAGCATTCAGCCCCGTTAATCCCTACGTCAGTAATGTGTTCATCCTGTGATTGATTCAATACAGACATTTTGTTTACTATTGACTTTGGAAATATTTCATCTCAGTAAGTTTGCATGCTTGTTTTTCTTTTTAATAACCGGGGAGACATAATTAGCTTACGTGTCATGACATTCTCCTGGGTCTCAGATCCTGAAAAGCACTGCTTCAATGAAATGTTCTTAAATAAAATTAAAGCAACATAATTGCAGGTTTCTCCCTCATCTGGGTTTATAATTGCTTTCATACTGCCCTCAAAAATGCTTAAATCTGGACAACAACATCCGCAGCTTGGCCACTGTGATACCAGACTAGGGAAGACCTTTTCTAGTGAGATATGGGTCAGAACATAGCTGAAGTATCACGGAAACCTTAGCCCTTCTCTGTGGTATCTTCAGGTCTATCTGGTTGTATAAAAATACTTGCATTTCATCTCTTATATTTGTGTATATTTATTTACAGTTATGACTGCAGCAATGCCATTCATGCTATAGGAAACAGAGGGTCTCCAAAGAGTATGTGACCCACTTTGGCTCTGCTTGTTGTGAATCCTGCAGGGTTTATGCGGGATCGAAATAAAAGCCGCTTGCAATTAAGCTGCGCTTGTGGTCGGCAGTCTGCGTCGTGACAAGCCAGAACGTCTCTTCTGCAGCAGCCTGCTGGGATCCTCTTCCTGACTGCAGAGTAGGAGAGGTCTCAGGCCTGGGAAGAATTGGCCCATCTTCCAAATGCGCCAAAAAAATTTGTAGTTTAAGTGCTCAATACACTGAAGTCACCTGTTTTTCAGTACAGACGTGTCTCAGGCAGATGCTTATTACAGTGTGTGGCAATATTAGCTTTTCTTTCGTTGAAGTTTTACCAGTAAAACCTCGTTAGTCCTTATCTGGGTAGCCCAGCACATGGATTCTTCTTTCCCAGAATAGTAGTGGCACCAGTTCCCAGATTTTCCTGAAGGCTGGATATTCATTCTGTGTCCCTGCCATGTCGTCAGTCCTACTTAGCCAAATGACAATAGCAGGAATGTGTCTTTAGCAAGAGTTAAAGTAGGAATGAGTGTCAGAGGTGGCTTTTATGGCTGGTGACGGAGGGAGCCAAGCTGCAAGCAGCCCCTCGCGTGACAGCAGAGCTGGGACAACCTTTATGGGTTTGCTTACTTGTGTAAGAAAATAAAAAGGAAAACTTGTTGAGAGGTCCCCAAACTTCTCCCACGAACTGCCTGCAGGAACAGAGCTGCTCCAGCCACTGGCTCCCAGGCTGGAGCTGCCCTCATTTGGGAAGCCACTAGGTCATGGGTCACCCGGTGCATCCCCAGGTCCCTTGGCCACCCTTGGATGTTGCCTCCAAGCCTTGTGATGCAGCACCAGTCCAGGAGCTTCTGATGAAAAATTCCAGGGAAGCGATCAGACCTGGGGCCACAGGGACCATTCTCCTGCCAGGGGGCAGAGAGGACACTGGCCCCAGCCCGCGCGGTGCGGAAGCCAAGCTGCAAAACCAGCCTCTTTGCAGGGGGGATTTCAGGATTTCAGGCAGCAATTGCTGGGAAGCAGGCGGCAGCCTCCATCCCGCTCTCTCCAGCTTCAAAGATGGATGGATCCAGCTCAGAGGACATTGTTGGAGCTGTTTTGTCCTTGCTCGTCCTGAGCCTACTCTGTGATTTGGTACCCGTGGCGAGGGGCAGAATTTCACTGGTGAAACTACTTGTGTATTTAACATGAAGTGCTGGAGGGATCTGCTTGGTTATAAAGGCCTCTAGGAAAGAGAAAAAATGATCTCATGGAAACATTCAAGTGCTTTGCAGAGAGAAACTCCTCCCACAGCGTCAGGTCAGATGTAAAAAGCAGGTAATGCAGGGCAAAAAAGAGTATTTCCAAAATAAATGTCTTTCTTCAGCGTTGGTTCCAATAACCGTGCTAATGACGCAGTAGTGCTGGGTGCGTCACAGGGCGGGCCGGGCCACATTGCGCCCCATTATATGATGTGGAACTGTTTGCGTTTGGCAGCAGCGATGCTGGACGGTGTTTTGAAGGGCCTGCAGCTTGTCCATAAAAGACCTTTGTTTTTCTGCTGTTGCTCTGCTGTGTGCAGGAAAATGACGTTCTGTAGGAGCAAGTTGTAAAAAAGCTGAGTTTGTTTTAGCATTAAATGATTATCATATGCATCCATAAAAGCTCACTTTTTTTAAATTAATGTTTAAACGGATTGTTTCATATTCATAAATGCATAGAGAGATTACAGAGGTGGCCTGTTTCCAGCCTGGCCCCAATCTGAAAGGAGCTCCGAAGTTTGCTGGCTTTGGTGGTTCTCAGTTAAACCCGTTTCTCCCATCTAATCGACGCCTGTGCCAGCAGAGTCGCTTGCTAAAGGTGCTGCCCCTGCTCCCTGGGCACTTAACAGCTCTAAAAGGGGCATTATAATGTGCTGCCTTTGGCACGGTGCGCCCAGGAGATGTCACACCTCTACGTGCCTTGTCCCGTGCTTCGGGCAGAGCGAAAGGGATCTCAGGTGCTCTGTATCTCCGCAAGGCAGCCCAGAAGCAGAGAACAAGCAATTTAAAAACAGACAGCGTAAAACTGCTTGTCCCGTTGGTGTTTTGCAATGCGCGTTGCCCGCAGCTGCCATGCTGCTGCACGGGGCGCATGCCCGGGGTGGTGTTTCGTGCAGGACCTTGGAAATATCTAAGTCTCGTTTGCAGTAAACACGCTGAGGGTGAGTGAGAAGAGCACGCGCAGTTCCAGCGCGCTGGCACGTGCGGTGCTGCAGAGACCGGCACGCTCCTCACACGGATGGGCTCAAACGGGCCAGCCCTGGCTGGAGCTGCCGCGGGTCACCTGGTGCCGCGCAGCAACTTTTGTCAAAGGCAAAGGGAAGACGGCTCTGTTATCGCTGCCGCCTTTGTAGGGAAACACCACGGTGTTTGTGCCCTTTATTACAAACTTTTTCATACTTAATAGCAATTCCCAGATGTTTTGTTTGTTTCAGTTTCATTTGGAAGCAAGATGGTTTGCGGATGAATACCTGTTTTTCAAACATCAGATTGGAAAACGTCTTCATTCATGCCCATAGCTCCCCACCTGCCCGAGCGTTTGGCAAACAGCCCCTCTCCCTTCTGCTGTTGGGTGTTTGCAGTGATGCCGCCTTCCCGGGCTCGTGGTGCCCCTTCTTCTGCACCTTCCTGCCTGCTTTGAGACTTGTGTCTTCATCGCTTGCCCTGATTTAGCTCAGAGACCAGGACATTTCGCTCGCAGATCCCATCATGATTTTCATTATTGTTGCAGTGTTGCTTAATTGCCCGGCTAATGGAAAGGTCGAAGCAGAGCTGATGTCTATTTGGAAAAAAACAAACCCTAAGCCTACAAATGTCACAAGTTTTAAACACATTGTTATGTTTTATGCTGTCCGCTCTCTCGGCACTCCCATGTGCAAATCTAAAGCTGTTTGGAAAACTGTGTTCCTTAGCACAGCGCAATCCGGATTTGGTCCTAGTCGTGACAGCTGGGCACGAATGCTGGTTTAGCAGCAAACTGCACAAACCCATGGCACTGAATGTGAGTCAGTCCAAAATGAGGAACCAGGTCACCCCGCAGCTGTCCCTCTCTCGCCCCTCTCTGCATGAAACACATTTAAAATGAGGGCAGTCGGGGCAGGATTTGCAAGCGCTCAACCTGTTTGCATATGAAACCTAAAAGGCCACGTTTTGCTCCCTTAAACCCAGACCTAAAGCCAGCAGGGTCTTGCAGGGCCTGAGTGACGCCACTAGAGGCTGCCAGGAAGCCACTGTCATCAGCTGCATCCCAGCTCCCTCCACGGAGCCGCAGAGAGCGGTTAATATCCAAGTCCTGCTTCCCATCGCAGTGGGGACTTGCAGATGGTTTTCAACCCTTTCAACCTGGTCGTGCCCTAAATTTTTTCTAGTGGAGATCCAGACCTTTATAGCAACTTCACATGTGTAGCCTGCAGAAGAGAACACAGAGATTTACATCTGTATCTTGCAGCCCACAGTCTATAAAACCTGGAGATTAGCGAGCCAGAGGCTGAATGCAGCTAGGAAACACTACATGGCTTGCTGGCAATCCTCTAAAACCTTCCTGCTCTTCTTCCCAGAAGAAGAGACAAGTTATCTCATAGACTTTCGCAATTCTCCATCCACATTGCAGCTGAGCACCCCATTGAGCTCCGTTGGCAGCCCTGCGGCTGGGCCTGCCAGAAAGGACCCCCCGGGTAATCCAGTCTCAGCGAGACAGATCATTTTCAGTTCTTATCAGCAGGAACGCCGGAAATGCGTGGTTTTATCCTCACAGTATTATCTGTTTGCTTAGCTGTCCCAGAAGCGCAAAGCAGCAGGAGGCTAGAGATCCCTCTCGCTCCCCATCACATCGGGGAAGGGAGCGCAGCCTGGGAATGCCAACGCTTGCTGAGATTCTGCAGGAAAATAACCCAGAACACAAAAAGATTGGAAGTTTTGTATTAAAATAACTCCTGGGATGAATAACCATAAGGGCTTCTAGTGTTTTTCCTTAAAAAAAAAAAATCACTGTGCTCTGGAGTGCTCCATTGTGTGGGCAATATTGCTCCTGATATCAGCAGTGTCCCTGCTCACGGCCCTGGCTCCGGCAGCTACGTGAGTGATGGATGGACAGGAAGCCAACGTCACCTCCTCGGAGACGGCCTCCCTTCTCCAGCACATCTAAAGTGGTGACAAAGTGCAGGACTTCCACTATTCTGTAAGCCAAATTCCATTTGTTGGTCTTGTGGTTTGTATTTGAATATGAAGGTGGCATCGGATCTACAAGAAAAGTTGACTGAAAGCCTGTTGTAATCATAAAATCCGGGAAAAAGCTGCAGGATGAAATATCAGACTGGGATTTTGAGACTAAAGCTTTGTGGGTGCAAGAAATGGAGGCTCTGAATTAATCCCTGCTAGAGCTGGGTTTGAATTATCCAAACAGATTGGAGCACCCAGCCACGGTACTTGTCCCTCTGCGGCTTGCAGAGCTGCTGCCAAGACGTGCGCTGGCGCCTCCGGAAGAGGCTCTTGCGAGCGCTGCGGCCCCAGCCAGCACCGGGGACACCTCTGGCAGGGTGTCTGCGACCTCAGAGACATGCTAAGTCATGCTGGGTTTGCTTTGTGCTTTTTTAGTTAAAAAAAATTAGACATCAACTGCTTTAGATAACACATGTAGGAGGACATGGCTGGTTCTGGGATAATAGAGTGGAGAATGTGAGAAAAATGAGGTTTCTGCAGAGTAGCTTTCAGTTTTTAGCCTTTTTTCCCATGTCTTTTGACTGAGGTCATTCCCAAAAGGATAAGGCCAGGAGTTTGCTATCTGCTGACTGCTGAGGATGTCTCAATTTCCTTTCTTCGTCCATCTTGCCCCTGTGCATTGAAAGCGCAGAGGTGAAGTCAGAGCACTCCTATCAGCGGGGTTTTCAGGTTTCTTTATGTGGGGGGCTCACACGTGGGCCTCAGGTGAGCTGATATTCTTGGCAGCAAGGGGAAGGAAAATGGGAAGAAGATTTGCGGATAGATAGATGGAAAGGGAGAGGAAAAACAGCAGCTCCCGGCCCCGGACAAGGGTAGCTGCCAATGGCAGCTTTGGGGCTAAAACTCCCCCTGTGAGGTTTGCAGCGCACAGGGAACGGCTGTGACAGCAGCAGAGCCACCTCGGTGGCGTTCCAGGGACGGCCATGTCCCCATCGAGCGCAGGGTTATCACCGGCCTTCCTTTGCGTTGCACAGGGTGGGGTATTCCGCGCCATGGGTGGAGCGGGGATTTTTGGGTGTTTTCCTGATTTATGATTGGAAATACTTAAAGAGCAACTTGTGTTTTGCAGAAGAATAGCTATGTCATCTTCCTGTGAATAACGCAGGGTGTTCACGTCTCCATGGCAATTGGACATGATAAAGCAAACAGATGTGCGGAGGTCCCCCGTGGGAGAAGCCCCGCGAAGGCTCAGGGTTATATAGCACATGTATCCACTGCCCTCGTGTTTCTTAAAGCCAGCAAGGTTTGCCGTGGGGCACGCTGCAAAGCATGGGAGAAACAAACACAGATCTGAAGGGAATTAAGTCTGGAAAGATTTTTATTAACTTTGTTTTAAAAATATTGGAGAAGGTTTTCGGAGTAAGGCGCTTGACTCAGCGTGCTTACCCGTTATTTCCATCTACCTTAATCCTGTCTTCAGCTTTCATTTCATACCCTAATTCCTCTCCTCTCGCAGAAATGAGCAGAGGCATCTCTTACATTCCTCCCCTCTCCGGCTCATTCTCCGGCCAGGCATCTCCTCCGCAGGCTGCGAGGCAGAAATACCTCTGCGAGACGCCCGCTCCTGCCCAGGCCAACCACGCGCTCCGCCTGTTCCGAGGTGTTTTGGGGGACATGGGTGCACGCACACACGCACACAAACCTGGCTTCCCACCAGGGTGGCACTCGCGGGGATCTGGCTGAGGCTGGAGCAGTCCCGAGGCCTCTGGATTCCCAGACAGCATCTCGCTCACATCATTTCTTATCTTTCTGAACCTTTTTAAACACATTTGACGGGCTGCAGCTGCTGAGAGAGCCCAGCGCTGTGAGAGGCTCTCGGATGGGCAGCTGGAGACTGAAGTGTGAATGAAATGGTGATGTAAATAAAATACGATGGTCCTAGATGGAAAAAAGCAACAGAATAAACATCATTTTAGCAGCTAGCCCTAGGCCAGCTCCTGCCACGCGCCCAAGCCGCCTGCTCCAACCTTACGCTGTTCGAGGTTGGCCCTCCTTCTCCCTTAATGTACATAAGGATTTTTTTTTCCCCCTAGGAATTAAATGAAATCAAATGTAATTAATTTCTTTATTTCTAATAAACTTTTAAATAATTTTTGTTCCACGTTAGCTTATAACAAAGCTCTCAGAATGGAAATATTTTCCTGGCACACTGAACCAATAATATATTTTGCACTTAAAACATTGGCATTTGTCTGAGGGTCACAAAGCATTTTGCAAAGGTGGATGAATGCAAGGGCTGGCATGTGTGTATATATATACTTATGTGGGTATATATACATATCTATATGTATATATATGTATAGGCCATCTGTCACTGGCATTTCCATCGCCGTCACCCATAACCCCAGGCGCAGCTGTTTCCAGCTGGGCTGAAAGCTGACCCTCACCCAGGATATTTGGTAACTTCCAGGCCTCTGAATTCTTTCAGGGAAGTTTAAAAAGTTTGAAAACACCCATTCCACCTCTTTTCCCCATCTTAAAAAAAGAATAAAATCTGATATTTTTTAATTCTGCTTTTGCGTATCCCCCTGCGGAAAGGCTTGGAGCGAAGAGCTCGCTGGGGGGTGGATTCGGGTGGGCCCAGGAAGGGGGTTGCTGATTTGGTTCAGCGGTTTCAATTTCATCCCTAAGCTGAAAGAAAACAAATGTCGAAACCTCCTGTTTTTTTTTTTTTTTTTAATAAAAGCGATGCGGTTTTGCAGCCAGCCCTAGGTTAAAGAACAACGAACGGAAACCAGAGAGACGCGACCGCGCGCGGTAAGGAAGAGCCTCCCCAACAGGGGGGCACCCGCTCCGGGCGCTCGGAGCAGTCGGGGGGACCTCGCGGGCGATCGGCCTCTGCCCCGCAGCCCCTTCCCCGCATCCCACCCCGAACTCGGATGCGCCCAAGAGGATCCTCCTCCCTGGGCCGCTTTGCTCGGGGTCCCCCGCGGCTTTGCGGGCAAGCGGGGCAGAGGGGCCGAGGCGCACACCAAGGCAGCTGCGCCCGGGGCAGCCCGGCCCCGCTCTCTTCCCCTGCGAGGCCCTCGCTGAAAAGGAGTTTTCCCCTTACCGTGATGTACAAACCTTCCCCACCAACCCAATGGTTGGACCCCCTTATAAATATATTAAAATATATATGGCATTAATTGCAAGGGCTGCCCGGGCTCCAGTGCAATCTTCCCTCTTCGGGGCAGACTTCTTTCGTTCATGCTACAGACGTTCAGCAGGGAAAGTCTCCCGGCTCTCCCTGATGAGAAATGACAAACCCACTAATAGGAAATTCTTTCCAGTTGCTTTCCAGCAAGTGAAATGAATCCAAGCCGGATGGGCCCTATGAGCCCTAATCACCCAGCCGTGAGCACCCCCCGTTGCATAACGGATCACTCAAGGCTGAGCCACGTCCAAAGTGAGGAGATAAGGGGATATATCACATTTAGTTACGCAATCAGCAAAATCACTTCAGAGACTGAGACCTAGGAGCAGCTGGGAGTGTGGAAGTTAAACAGACCTATTTCAAAATACCCTTTGAGATCCTTTGCCAAACATCTATTCACCTTTCCACAACTGCCAGCCTTTTTAATTAAAAAGGCAACAAATTGCATTAATATGAACTGCTGCCTGTCAGTAGGAGAAGAAACATGCGTCTTGTGTTAGTTTCAGAAGGATTATATTGTCCCAAAATGCCTCCTATTTATAGGCTTTAGCTTTATTAATACTATAAATGCAACAAATTGTATCAATTTAAATATCCACCACATTTTGTTCAAAACGAGCAGTACACCTGGATTTTAATAGCCGTGGACGTAAGCCACGGAGTGCAATCCTTGGGAAACGCAGTGGCTCTGGGAGCTTTGCTGCGGCTTTGCTGGAGGCAGCATTGCCCTTCTGCTATCCCCCTGTTGTCATTCCTGACTCCAGGGCATCCAGCTCCTTCTTTAAGGCAGCTCTGGACCTAAGCCAGGCTGCCCAGCCCATCACTTATTTTCCGTCCCTCATCCTCGTGGTGCTTTGCGCCCTCCCAAAGCTGTTCCCTGGGCTACGGCAGGATTTACTGCAGGCAGGTCCGTTAGGTCTGAGGCTGCGTCTACACTGTGCGAAAGCAGCAAAGCCATTTTGGGAGTGAATCTCCCTCATGCCAAGGCACCCTGAGCATCCACATCTGGCAAGGGATGAGCTGGACAGAGCTTCTGTCCTTCTGGGACTCATCCATAACCTCCGGCAAAGCTGCTTTTCCAAACGCCGCCGCTGAAGAGCGCTCTGTGCTCTCTTCAGCAGCTAAAGAGTCACCACTTTACAGGGCATTTCCCCAAATGCAGAAACCGAGATGCTCCGTCACTGAGAAATGGAGGTTACAAATGTTGCCTGGCTTGGCAACCATCGGTCCTTTTGTGTCTAAACCCCATTCGTAACGCTGACTACAGCAACAGGGCATGGGCAGCCTGACTCCCCTCACCAGGAAAGATGCCCATCACCTAGAGCCTAGGAAAGACTCAACACTTTGTGGGGAATAGCACGTGTTTCTACAGACCCACAAAATGCCAGGTTCGAAGAGTTTATTTAGCTTGGTTTGCTTTCCAGTTTCCACTTCAGCCCGCAGAGCTAGGCTGGTTTTCACACCCGGCCTCGCAGAAGGGTCCGTCAAGCAGCGCGGGACGCAGGGAAGGGAGGAGAGGCCGGCAGAGAGGACCCAGGTGCTCTGCACGTGTGGAATTATTTAGGCACCCAAAATGTCACTGGCAGGAGCACTGATTGGAACAACAGGCCGGTGTGGGAAGAACTGTTTCATGCTGAAGGAACTGGATTTCTTCAGCAAGCATCACATTCACCGACGGAATTTCTGAAGTAAATGGAGCCACTGCTCTGCCTCTTGTCCCGGGGCCCTGATCCATAGCCTGCTGCAGCCAATGGGAGTCTTTCCATTCACTTAAAAACACTTTGGCTCAAATTGGAGGTAAGGAAACACTAGATTTTCTGCACAGAAAAATAATTAGAAAAATTCTGTTGGCTAGAATTATTACGGTCTTGCATGTTTGTGGATTTCTCTGGCCGGACACATGGTTACAAAGAAAGAATTAGGACTACACACATCCCCCCCTAGAGAATTAACTTCCCTCATTCCCATCTGACCAAACCACCAAACCCAACAAACATCTTGACACCAGACTCCTATTTAATCTGCAGTGGAAATAAGGATAAAAGAGCCAGATTCCATTGTTACTTAAGCTGGGCAGGGTGGACAGAGCATAAATCAGGGGCAAAATCTGCTCAGAGAGCTCCAGATAAATCCGTGTCGCCCACAGAACCAGTTTAGCTGGGATGCTCTCGGCTGGGGCACAGCTTAGGAGCGGATGCGGGGTGGCCGGCGCAGCATCCGCGCTGCTGACACGCGGCGCCGGCTGAGCCTTGCGGATCTTGGCTCTGGTTTGGCCACCGGCCCACTGGGTGACTCGGTCACGTCACTTCTGTTACATCCACTCTGCAATTAGGCACTTCCTGGCAGCCCAGGTACTTCACAACTCTTGCTTTCCTCCCCTCCCGGCTCCTGAGCAGCCCGGGGTGAAACGTGGCACAAAGCCAGCTCTGGAGGCGCTCGCTCCGGTTGGAAGCAAATTCTGCAAATTCGGAGTGTCTCCAAGCCTTTCCTAAAAACCTCCTACTTCTGCTGACAGATGTTTTGCTCATGCCCAGTTTTACACCCACTTAATCTGCTTTTTTTATTATTATTATTATTTGGCTATCTACTGGAAGAAATGGTCTCTCATCAAAAAAATCTGCATATGTGATGAAATAGTGACCGTGCTGGTAAAGCAGCCATTAGTCAGAGATCCGAGGTATCGCTGCTTGTTACTCATAGCGAGTCCATCCTTAGCTTCCCTGCTAAGGGTCAAGCTGAACAACTGTGTAATCAGTGCATCATCAGTGAGTTTAATGGTGCTTCACCTGCTTGGGCTAGAGCTGGATCCGCCCCAGGGTCCGCACGGCTAGTAAAGAACCAGATGTCTTTTTTTACCTTGGGCTTCAGCAAAAGGCAGTTAGTTTCAGGAGAAAGGTTAAACTGACATGTATATCCTCAATCCTCAGTCGCCTTGTGCCAGTGAGAAGCTGTGGTTAACTTTAATCCTTTAAATGTTCAAATGCAAATTCAGAAATCTGCATTACTTTTTTTTGCTGGGATGCCTAAAGGATTGTGAAACAGGAAATTAAGAGCACAATAACTTAAACAAAAGCTTATGAAGACATAATAGCAGTGGGACAGATAATGAATCAGTGTGAAGATTGGGCTCTTCAAAGGCGCTTGTGAGAGCTGGGTACAAGTTCAATGGGATTTAGGGACCTACTGCCCTTTGGGTTTCGGGAAAATCCCAGCCTAAAGCAGTTGCTAACATTTCATTGCAAGTTATATCCACATAGGAAAAGAATATAAAAATTCTTAATGGAATTAGCTTTGCTCTGACCTTGTGCTGAGCCCCAGCTAGAGCCTGTTGCATGCGATGCCTGTGGGTATTCCCGGAATGTCTTGTCCGCAGCTGAGGCTCTGATTTGTGCTGCAGGGCAGAGCAGAGACGGTCCTCGCGAGCAGGACGGAGAGATGCTACTGTGTGGTGGCTTCTCATCCCTAATACTGAGCTGCCATCTTACAAAATGTGCAATGTGAAATGTATCTGGGTTTTTTGATGCTGTGCGTTTTGATTATACGCCGGCAATTGATCCCTGCTGTCATTCATCACAGTGAAATGTGGCCTAAGTATTGCTTATACATGATGGTTACCTTTCTAATTTACTTGCAGAGATGTAGTGATAGATGTTATCATGAGGAACAGGTAGAGTACACTCATACCAACAAGAAGTAGCGAGTCATGAAAGACCATCTCTGCAGCAACAGATTAATCACCATTAGCAGCATTATATTTATAATTGGAAAGAGGTCATTGGTTTTCCACCTACAACCAGCAACGGGTTAACCAACCATTTTTATTACTGAATTACACGTGGGGAGGCCTGAGTGTGATACGGTTTGCAGTCCCACAGGGCATGCCAGGGGTGGCATCGCTCCAGCCCCTGTGAACGGGGCGCTCCCAGCACGGCCAGCGGGGCTCCTCTGTCCACAGCACAGGCGGAGGATGTGATCCTACTAATATCCCTCTAATAAAAAATAAATAAAGCTTTTACTAGCCAGTGAGCTAGCCTGGGTCCACGGGGGAATGAGTTCTGCACTTAGTAATGTCTCCCTTCTTCACGGTGTCAGTCTCCGCCATCTGTAGCCGTCTGTGATTACGTCTGGGCCGGCGGAGCTGAGGAATTTTGGAGCCGTGTGTGGATGTGTGTGCGTCTGTGTGTGTGTGTCAGTCACTGCCGGAAATTTGGCATCTGGAATCGATTGTGCCACAGTCATCCTGAGCTGGGCTGCAGGCCCAGGAGCGGCAGACTGCACTGCTGCGTTTCTCCCTCCGCGTCTGTGGCATTATTAAAGCACAGAGCAGACCCCCGAGCCCCAACGTCCCTAATCCGCACAAGTTGGCTTCACATTCTTCGGTTTTAAGTGTCAAATTGTAACTCTTGCATGGGAGCTGGATAAACATGCTTGGCAGGAAACTTCCCTCCTCCCGCCCTTTCCAAATGCACCCTCCATTCCCAGGTGCACAGCACCCACAAAAAGCAAGCTTGGAAGAGGTTGCATAGCCCGAGCTGCCACGGAGGGAAGCATAGTTGCGTTTCACCTCCTTGCACCGCTCAGGTAGCCAAAAGGACTGTAGGGAAATGGAAAGCGACCCCTCCAGAAGCCCATAGATATCTCTGTGATACACTGCACCTCTCTCATATCTACATCTTAATCCTCTTGAGTAGATGGATGCACCCAGGAGGCTTTGGCTGCCTCCAGAGTGCCAGTGCCACACAGAGACTCTTTGGCTGTGCTGTGTTCAGCTTTGCAGCTGCTGAGCCCTGCAGGTGTTTTGCACTAGCACTGCAGTAATTTCACCAGTGAAAAGGGGATTCCAGAAACACAGAGGTGGTGTCTTCCTTCCATGGAGGAAGAGCAGAGGTGGGAGCGTCTCTCCAAGGTTTGCAGAGGCTGCAATATGATGCAGGAGGCAGTGGGCAGGTTGAGCGGCTGTTTTGGGTGCACACAGTAGGGCGGTGGCAGAGTAGCTGGAGCATCTCTGCTGCTGCCTTTGAAAATGCATTTCCTGACCTGGTGATTATCTTCAAGAATAATCAGAAAATAAGTATTACTTGTACATGTGAATTGCAGAGCCCTGTGGGCAAAGAGAGGTGGCAGTTAGTCTGTCTCAGCAGCACACACAGAGAGACTTCTGTACCGTGGTAAGAGAGGCTTCTTGCCCTGGTGAGCCCTTCTCTGCATGTTGTTGCTGTGGTGGTCTCAGGCTGGACAGGATGGAGTTCGCTATGGCTTTACAGTATCTTTGAATAGAAAAGTACATACGAAGCAGTGAAAAGGCTTTCACAGCCTGGAAGCTTGGTTAAGTTCCTTACACGTCATGCAGTTTTGTGGGGCTAAAAACAGCAAGGCGCCTTTGTGGCACATGCTGCAAGGACCTATGGTGGCAGAAATTAGGGTGCTAGTAATTTATCCTATTGCACAGTCCTCTTCTAGTCGAGTAATGCCACAATAAGCAGTGTAGTTAGTTGGTTTTATTTCCCTATTAGAGTATTCCAAAGCTGCATTGCTCAGATGGTTAGAAGTCCCTGGATTCCCAGCCTAGCCTGCTCAGTGGTCAGTTGACCTCAGTTGTTTCGGTGCCAGCACTGCTCTTAAAGAGCTTTTCTCTCTCACAGGTGTTATTTCCCATGTATTTATAGAAAGCAATCAGCGCCCATTCTCCGTTGTGTGGGCTGAAGATGTCACTTCTCAAAATTTGTCTTGGAGGAAGTCCCCTTGGGCCGTGGGGATTCACTTTGTCCCTCTTCTGCGGCTGCTTCAGTATTTCCCTCTTCAACACAGAACTGGTGTTTTCTCATTAACCAGGGGAGATCATTTACATAACAATTCCTTGTTAATCATTGTGTTCCCCAATTTATCTGGACTTCCTGGTGATAGCTAATTGAAGGCTCTCCTGAAGTCTTGGTAGCTGAGGTCTACCCTGTTGGTCTTCTTTAGAAAATCACATACCAAGGAAAGATTCTGTTAGTGCAACCTGGTTTACCTTTAATAACCTACAGTAAGCATTTATCATGTTTTTCTACATCTGAATATGGATTAAGACTTCAGGAACACTCAGGTGTTATAATGGTTGATCCATGTGTGAAATGCAGCTATGATTCAGTTAGCTGTATAATTTCTAAAGGCAAAGGAGAGATTTGAGGGAGATAGATCTGTATTTTCTGGAAGCAAAATGAAAATGCCTTGTTAAATCCCAAGCTGCCAAGCTGAGGGGTTTGGTACCTGGCAGCAGAGAGCAAGGAAGACTTCTGTAAAGAAAAGTCAGAATACTGTAATTTCAAGACACAAGAAGTGGAGGCTCAGTCCATGCATGCGGGAGAGGACTCGATCTGCCTGGCTGTGCTTCATCCAAGCGCCCTGGGCACCACGACAGCTTCAGTGTGGGGCTTAGAGAGCTCAGCACAGTTTTGCTAATCTGGAAATTGGAGCTCTTGGTGGGTCAAACACTGTGTGTTAGGTAGGACTGTCTTCTGCCTCTCTCCGATGCTGCTTTCGGTGGCAGTGACTTTGGCTCCGCTGGGAGCGGCAGCGAGTCGCCTGCAGAGCTGCGCCCGACGGCGGGAGCCAAGCAGCGTGTGCCCAGCCGAGCCGAGCCGCGGTCACCTCTCGTACGCTCCCCTGACCTATAGGCTAATACGACTGATGAGCAGGAGGGAACTGCCCAGGTGCCAGCATTGAATTTCACTCTTTTTCAGAAATGCGAGAGGACGATGGCAGTTCTCAAGCGAGGCCTGGATTTGGCTGGCTCATCCATGGCTTTGCCATAGGAGTATATCCAAACCCACGCTTTTTATGGGTAAAACTGTGCTGCACTTTAGCCAGATATGCTAGCCAAAACTGAACATTGCAAATTTCATAAGAAGCTGATATAATTTTTCACTTTATTTCCTTCCAAGTTGCAGGGGTAAAATACCCCCTGTTGATTTAGCAATTCAAATATTCCTGAGCTATCAACCCCCCTGATCCTGGCACGGAATTTGTGCCAAGCTAAAGGCAGTAAGTGATCAGTTAGGGATGTTTAGACTGAAAAAACAAATAAGTCCTGGTGTGTTCCGAAGAGGTGCAGATTTTCACTGAGTATGAATCTTCACATACATTCAGCAACAAATCTGTTATCTGCTCGCCTCAAAAACATGCCACAGATGCAAGTCACAGAAAAACAGCTGCTGCAAAAGGGGGATGTGTAAGTAGTTGCCATCAAAAAATCCACGAATGTAAGCAAATGTGAACTAGGATAGTGTCTCACTGCTTACCACAACAGAGAGAGCAAATCTGTTCTAGAAGGGAAATGATGCAAAGCACCAAATCAGGAACATCCTAGCAAGACCTCCCACAGCAAAAAGAGAATTAGAAAATAGCAGTGAAAAAAGGGGAAGGTAGATGGCACGACTTGAGCTGCATTCTCAGCTCGAGAGCCCCACACTGTTAGACGATGACACCATTTACCGAATAAATCAACTTTCACCGCCAGACGTGTGCACCGCTGTGGCTGGTACTTACAGCATCACTGCCACACGCCTTAGCTTACCGTGGGCTGCTAGCCCAACACAAAGTGGACTCCTGGAAATGGTCTTCTGCACACTAGCATGGTTAGTTAGGGAGATAGATCTGGAATTTAACGGCTTTTGGCTTCTAATTTGCCCACTGGGAACATTGCCTTGCAGTATTGCAATGGGAGCGACAGTCTGAGAGGAGGCTGCAGACTCAGGCTGGGACTGGCAGGAGTTACTAAGTCACACAAGCTGCCATGTAAACATGTGGCTAGAAATAAGGAGGCCCCTCCATCATATAGAAATTAGCCAGCCTACAGCATATAGGAATTAGCCAGCCTACAGCTACAGGCCCATTCTTTGAAAAGCTTGAGTTGACGCAGTCAATATTAGCCATATTCGTGTCAATGGGAAAAAAAGACCCAGTGAATGAGCTCTTTGACACTGTACTTGTTCTGATAGCTCATCAAAGTGGGTTAAGCACTGGGCTATAAATACATTATGAAGCATTATTCAATAGACAATGTATTCCAAGTCTTGGTCTTAAAATCTCAAAATATAGTCAGCTATTTGTACTCTTGGCTTTTAGATTTCTTTTATTTACCTCAGCCCTTGCCTCTCCATGGACACTCCTGCTAAAAGGATACGACAGGGAACACCCAGCTCCATTTCTGCATGGAAGTGAAGTCTCCAACTATCTGTGCTTGGATATTGGAGACTTGGGGTTAGGAGCTCTGTGGAATAGTCTGTGCAATGATGATTTTGACAGCTGCAATGTCCTGTTGGACTCTACAGTCTTGACTTCTTCCTCTTTAGAGAGGGTGGGAATTTGCCTCCCAGCCACCTCCCGCTCATGTAGTGAGGAGTTTTCTGCACAAGTCTTTGTGGACACAGGAAGTTTACAAACATGTGAAGAAGAAGATGCCATATAACATTCTCTCCTGCCTAAATATTTACCACATAACTCTGTAATGCTCAGCGCTTTGCAATATAAAAAGAAAAGCTTTTCAGACGAAAAGCTCCCCAATCCCCTGAAGTGAAAATGGGAACAACATCTTCTGAAAGTCCATCCTCAGCAGCCAAACTCTGATCCAACACAGATGTAGCTGAATATTGTGCGTGGAGAAGATTATTGTTTTATATATCATTTCTCTTGCTTTATCATTCTCCACATTTTTATGGGCTAGCCACATCTTGCTTCATGTATGAACGTAAACACATATATAAATGAATGCTATTGTGCAAAGTTTGGCTTCTTCTGATATCAACCCAGGCTTGGAAGTACAGCACACTAAACTGCACACTTTTGAATTCAGAGTATTATACTATTTCCTAATAATAAAAGTATGCAGCCCAAGTTTATTGCTCTCCATTTAACAAAGGAAATCAATGTTTATTTTGTAAGTCTGAAAAGTACAAGCTCAATTAAAGAAATGACTGTTGAAATACTGACTCAGGAGCTTGTACACAGACTTAATAGCACAAGTGGGAGACCCTCCTGCCCCTGGAAGATTGATTGTACTGCCCATTGAGAATGAGGCCAAAATCTATTAAGTTCAACAGGATCAAGAACAGGCCAACCCTCCAAAAGCTCAGCCTGCATCTCCAGACTAAGGCTTGGCAAGAAATTTCCATGCGCTGCTGCTGCAGGATCCTGTCTTCTGCTGTGGAAACGGAATTGCCCTTTCCACAATGGCCCGTAGGCCTGAGGACTCCTTGCTGCAGAGGGCAGCCAGCTGGATCAGCACGCCTGGTGGTGCATTGCTCCGACCCCTCCAAGAATTCCTCCTTTTTTTGGTATTAATTTTACTATATTTGAAGAATGTCCAAGAGTGGACAGTGGTTGCAATTGAAAATGGCCAGTTTTGCTTTGGAACACTGGAAGGTGCAGTATTTCCCATTCAGAAATACTGCAAGTTTCAGAAGTCTCCAATACTGTTTATTAAAATACGTCTGGCAAATTTTAAAGGCCTAGCTCTAGCAGTCCTAAATCTGACTTTTAACTTCAGAAAAACCTCTTTTGGTGGGACAGACTGTGTAGTCTACGAACATCATGGGTACAAAGTGTGACAAACTTCTGGTTGTGAAATTTTCAGTGTGACTTAGGCACAGCCACTTTCACATGAAAAAGACATTAGGTAGCACCAAAAAAATAGTATTGGATTAGCCCACATTAACCATGAGGGCCAGTACCCTCCCCTGCGACAGATGACTTGCGTAATTTGTGTAATTTGATGGTAAAGCCTATTAAAACTACTCAGCATACTCTGTTTTCTCAATTTCATAGGGAGTGATGTCACTCCAAACAGAGTTATGATTAATGGAATATCATTCGTCCCACCCAATGCAAGAAATGTCACGCTGCTTCATACTTTGCTTTTAGACTGAAAGCGCCTCTGTAAGAGCCTCTGCAGCGCTGGTTCTGCCAGAAGGACAAGGCAGCTGGTCTGCACCTCCAAAGTTCCACATAACATGGTAGGGATACTCTAGGTGCATCTAGAGACTGTCTCAGGTGGTTGCAACTGTGTAAATTATTCCCCACTCAATATCCTCTGGCCTCAGTCATTATATGCACTAGTTTTAGTGTTTTCTTTAAACAACAAAAACAACAACAAAAAAAAAACAGTTGAATTCACTTTTGTCATGCAAAGCCATAGCTATAAAGAAAACTGAGATACCGGAAGAGCAAATCTATGAATTTGGGAATGTCTCATTTTGTGGAGAGTTGACTCTGTCATGTCTCACGCATCAAAGACTTTCTCATGAGTGATGGCTGTGGGAAGGATGCAAGAGCCCTGGACCAGGAATTTCCATGGAAACCTCAAAAGTTCAGATAGACTCGTTCATTGCTCAGCTTCATCATCTATTAATTCTCCCAACCATGATAAAGTAAAAATATATGAAACAGAATAACACCCAGTAAAGCTTCCTTTAAATTAACTCATACTGAAGGAGTGAGAGATGAAAAAGCAAAGGAGAAAGATGAAAAAAAAGTATAGGAATGCCCAAGAAAGGTGCTGTGAGGAACAGGTGCCCACTTCCAGGGCCTTGCAAATCAGCAGTGTATATTTAGATAACCTATTGTGGTTATAACTTGACATGTTGAAGTCCCTTAAGAGGGTAACAGTAGGTATTTCTGTCACCCAGTGAAATTTGTCCTCCACCATGATGCTAACACCAGTAATTTAAGATAAATCAGCCTCTAAAACACTAGAGAAGGGACCCTGAAGGTAGAAATCCCCCAAGAATTGGTATTATTTGGGGATTTCTTAAGATGCCCCATGAGGCAAAAGACAGTGCAGGAATACAGAGAGCAAGATGTTCATGTCACTTCTTTCCCAGGTGAAATAGCTACAAGAACAGTTTGCTGAGGAGGCAGTGGGGCTCTAATCCGCATGGAGGAGGAAAGAGGATATGGCTGCAATGGGCACAAATGCCTCGTGAAAGAATGGACACTCATCGAGTTACTGGGTTGAATATTTTGTCACCAAAAAGTGGCGATTATTTCTTCACCAGCCCGGTATCTCTCTTCTCTTCCTCCAGGCAATACAGAGAACATTTACATTCCTCCCAACCACGTGACAGTGACACAATAGAAATAAGAGAAATAGCCTGGATTTGAGTAAATCTCATTCACTGAAGAAATGGAAAAAAAAAATCAAGCAAGCAAGTGGAATCTGAGGAGGAATTTCTTCAATGTCTTCATCTTCCCAGAAGCATTTTTTCGGTTTGGCCCTGTCTGGGGTAGCATGGAGGTGCCGAACTGGCAGGCTGAGGGGTCCCTTGGTAGGATGGCCCCACCAAAAGCACCACGCTGAATAAAGAGGCCTGACCTATGGCAGTAACCGAGGGCAGAGACACAGCAAAGATACAAAGTCAGCCTTGAGGTCCATTGTCAAGAAATCCTTATTTCACATGAGCAGTGTTGCTCTTTTGAAGATGCACATTAGGTCTCTGCTCACCTTCGATCCCCATGTGTCCTTAACACAACCGCACAGGTATGAGTCTAAAAGCACTTTAATTCTCCAATGGGTTTAATCAACTCTTCCCTTAAAAAAGGATCATTTTTCTAGCCCTTCTCCTGCCTCCATAATGAAAAATACTGTAGTAAGGAGAGGAATGCAGCAGCGGCTCCTGCTTATAATTAAAACCACATTGTGGCAAAGCCCTGAGGACTGGCTGGGGGGAGTGGAGTCAAGGGGGGCTCTCTGGCTCTGCTCACAAGTATGATTCAATAAGTCATTTCCAGGGTAAACATATAAATCTCTCCCTCTTGAACAGAATCCAAGCAATCAGAAGTTTATCTCTTGCTTTTTTCTTCTTTCTTTTTCTTTTTTTTTTTTTTTTCAAAATGTCTCTGCTGCTACTGAGGAAAGAAAAGGAGCAGATAAAAACAAACACACTTTGGTGGAAGTCGAAAAAGCAAACATTCAGCATGGCTGTTGAGATATCCACAGAGTAACTCTGCTGGGAGGCTGAAGTCCTGGCTGCTGCTGATGCTGCTGATAAGGGCCCTACCTCACTAGTGGCGTCATGAACACGCTGGGGTTGTTCAGGGTGTTAGGACTAATAGATGCCCTAGAGAAAAGAAAAAAAACAGATGGGAATGAACAAGAAAAATCAACAATTCTTCTCCTACAGCAAATATAGTTTAGCTAATTTGCAAGTCTGGATTTGTACAGAAAGCAGAACTTATATCACATCCTGTTTCCATCAGTGAGTCTTGCTGGGACAGTTGAAGACAGGCTCAGTAGAATGGTGTAGATCACCAAGAAAGTTCTTTTTGTGAGGGTTGAAATTACTGTGCAAACTGTGTTATCAGTTTAAAAATAAAAAACAACCCCCAAAAAACAATGCTGATATCTTTTGCATTGCAAACGAAGGCCGCTGCGCAGTCACAATGCAGGGTCCTACACCCCCAAAATCTAGCTCTGGATATAACAATTCAGACTTAAGATTTTCCAAATTGTGTTATTCAATGCTTTAACTTGCAAGGACATCGTTCAAATACAAGGCAGGATCTAGGCTGCTAATGTGACACGGTGCTGCTGAGTTGCCATGAGAGGCTCAGGACTTAGAACTCCCAAGCTGTTGCGACACAAGGCATTACCGCACCAAGCAAATGAGTACCTTTATTGGATCTGGATTTATGTGACTTTCCTGAATTTACATAAAAAAATCAGTGGTGGAGCATGGGATGGAAATAGGATCTGCTAAATCCCATGATCAACATCCAGACCCTAAACCACCTTCCTCTGGTCTAAGTGATACATTAGTGCTAAAGGAAAATGCCACAAACCTAAGCTTATAGAGTACACCTTTGAGACACTTCTAAGTAGAAAGCAGACGTGATAGGTGTTTCATGTGCTGTAAGAGGTACATTCTGTTTTGCAGCACTTTCTGAAGGTCAGGAAATTGGCTGCTTAGAGCCCATTCATAACCAACAATTCACAGACTGGAAGCTTCAGCGTTTTGGCTAGTAGCGTCTGTGGACTGTGCTTCAAAGGAAAGTCGGAGGGGGGGGATGTTATTGCAAAACTAGATGCCTAGTTTACATCCATGGATACTTATTGTCCATTATTGCAAATTGCTGTTTTATTTCCTGCAAGAGTGACTGCTGAAACACTGCATCCAGCTGCTAACAGCTGGGGTGGTGGGGAATATAATGCATGTGCTAAGCCAGTTTCTTGGAAGCTGTTTAGATACCTAAACAGAGTCTTTAGAGGGGAACTATTTTCAATGAAGACACCTTCTTTTGTTAGATTTTTCTCCCAAAGGTGGTTTTCTGGAGTCCCATTCTGTGTGGCTTTTTGCAAGCAGCAAGGATACTGCTTTACCACAAAAAATCTGGCAAAAGTGTTCTGTGGGCTTTTGAATAGTAAAGAATGAAACAGACTGGCTTCTTTCTGTTCCTGAATTAAAATAAGGAAAACTCAGAGGAATCTAACTCTTTCCATACACATAAAGACCAGAGCTGAATGAACACAACAATATTTGATCAAATGCTGCATCAAATAGACGGGATGAATTTGCTCAGTTGCTATCAGCACAAATAAAACCACTCATCTGCCAAGTATTGGAATGGCTGAGCATTGATTTCTGGAAAAGTTTATGACTCCTCAAAGTAGTACAAATGATACCTCATTAGAAAATTTACACAGGAGCAGGTATATTGTACTGTTTCTGCATTCTATCATTTTGAAATTTATTAAAAGGCATTGCACAGAAGCCATTTGCTACAAGCATTGTACAGCAAATAGTGGAAATAAACATTCTCAAAGGCATAGAAGCTGAAGTTTCTTTGCATGATAATATGATTTCTCATAACTATGTCCATATAAAAAACAACCAGCTTGCAAGCAATTCATCAATAAAAGAGAGAAAATAGAACTAATATCTATGGATAGTGCATTTCGTATCTAACAATCCTACCAGCAACCTTAAAGTTTGTGTAGCTTAGGATAACTAATTTGTTTCTGAAAGAATGTCCATCTGTGTAACATGCTTTGTGAAATCTAAGCCAAATTTGGTAGAAAGGATAGAAAGGATTTGTATTTTTGCATGCAATAAAAGGATGCATTTCCTGCTCATTTTGCAGACATGCCTTTAAATTTTCTGCTCAGTGAATGTGGCTCACATTTGTTAGAGAGAGACATTATTGAAACCTTCCCTGAGTTGTCACTAAAATAAGAAATAAAAACTATTGAGGGTGATCTTTTAATAAAAGGGGAAACAGAACCCAAATGTAACTTACTCAGGGAATAATATTTAGTTCTTTCTAATCAAGAGATTACCGAAGAAGGGAAGTTTTTATTGCATTTTTCTACTGATTCATTAGCAACACAAAACACAGGCCAGTAAGAAAGGATAAAGAGAAGAGAGGTACTGGAATTCTTTCTTTATTTTTGTTGGCTGTAATAAAAGCATTCAGCGTCCTTTCAAGTATGTTTGGAACATACTTTCTTTTCTCATGCTCTGAATAGCAGAATAATTCAAGGATAAGAATTGTAAGGTAAGAAAGCTAGATTCTTGACAAGCTAAAATCACGAAGGACGGGTCTAACTGTCCAAGTCATCTGGGAGATCTTTTTTATGGAAAAGTGAAATAGTTCATTGCCTTTTTTTCCCAGTTTTGAGCTGAGATGGACTTGTGGCTGGGACAGAGATACTACAGGGACTGCACACAGCATGATGAACTGCCTTGGCTTTCTTTGGTGCCTTTGGAAAGTCCTTTATCCTATAACCAGGGATAAGAACATTCTTTTTATTTTTTATCTCCTCTGCAGATGCTGACCCTGTTAAAACTGTTGATTTGCAGGTGCTGTGAATAATCCCTCCTACGCTGAAAACCATGTGTGCAGCTCTGAGATCATAACCTGTAAGATATGGTCCATGTCCCAAACTGCAAGACGTGCACGCTGCCTTCCAGCGCTAAAGGCTTTCCCTGTGAGGAATTTTCTGTGCAGCTGACTGCCCATCTATGGAAGATGGATAGGCAGGAGTGCAAACAGACACACATGTACTGGATGCAAATTAGCAGCAGGAAAGGACTCTCTAAAGTCAGCAATTAGGCTTGGGTAAGGTAGGTGACCACCTGGCCATGAGCTGATAAGAAGCAATAAAACCCAAGAAACCAGCAGTCTGAACAAGAAACGGAAAAAAAATCAGCCTCATCTTCATTCTCACTTGATGATACTGAAAATAACCCTGGGGCCAGCCCCTGGTAGCCACAAGGCGAAGACAGACGGTTGTTGCAGCAGAGAACAGCATAACCCGACACTGGTCTTGAGCCTTTCCATGAGAGCTGCTCTGTTTTGAGCCAGTTTACAGAGAGGTGCAGTTTTCAGAAGAGCCTGATTAATGCAGTGTTCACAAATATACCTCACACTCCTAAAAATTCAGCTCTCATCCTAAATACTAAGCAATCCGTATGGAAAATGAAATTAAGGTTTCCAAAGCAGCTGGGTGTTTGACTTGTCCTTGAGAAGGTTATTCCCTGTATCTGTAAATTAACCCAGCTTCTCTTGGTGTAGAGGTGGCAAATTCCTCTGCTGTGCAGCTGAACTTTCGTTATTACTGGGTGAACCTTAGCTGTATTCAAGGGCTCTAGTCTTCATCCCCTCTAGTCTGCCCCTGGCTGGATATGCTTATGGAGGAGTGGTTTTTGCATCTGTGCATCTGACAATTTAAAGTGTAAGGAGGAAGCTTAATTTATTTCAGTATCAGCAGCCAAGTGGGGACCTGCAAGGTTCAGGACATCCAATAAAATGTGGTTCATGTCATTAACAGAGTAAGGTGAGGAATAACAAGATTTGTTTCTTGGATCTTGATAGTTTGCAAACTAAGGGAAATAACTGTTATTGCCTTTCACGAAGCTTGATAGGAGTTCTGTCCCTAGGAGGAAAGACATGCTCTGAGCTGTGCATTTCCCAGCTTACCTGAAAAAAAAAATATATATATGTATATATATGCAGGTCGGCTGTAACCATCTAATTACAAGCTATTTAGGCATTGCTGGATATTTCCATCTTGAAACATTACACAGGCTCTGTGTTAAACACAAGTTTTTGAGCTTTTAAATGTCTGCCTCAAAGTCTCTCTGCCTTTTTAAAAGGATGAAAGAGAAGAAGTGAGAGAACATGCAGTTTAAAAACTTCATAAAGGTCTGCCCAGAGAGAGGAGTAGGTAGATCTGCAACATATCTGTTTTCCTTGTCCCTCTTTTATTAGTACATTGAAATTGCTATAATAACTCAATTGACTAAATAGTTTGCATTTCTCAAAGGTTTGCAAATGAATCTAGGGCTTTCTGAGGAAGAAGCTGCACTTAGGGACAGAGTTTTCTAAGACACGGGTATTAGACAGAGCTTCACCTGCCTAAGGATGAGCTCTCCCACTGCCTATCTGACTCTGCAGTCAGTGTGGATGAGCTGTTTTTATTGGACTGAGTGCACAAAACAATCACTTCAGCTGTGTCCAAAGCAAGTTCATGTAGAAGCTGCTTTGCAGAAGCAGTAGCAGAGGCAAAAGATAAATGTCATCCCCCACTGCACAAGAGCATCAGGCAGGCTGGCATCAGACAGGCATTCCTGTCCCCAGGATCAGCTGATAAAAGCCCTGGTGGGACCTGTTTCGCCATCAGCTGGCTCTAATTTACGATCAGCTCTTGCTAAGAACAGTGAAGATGGAACATCTATATTACCTGTTGCCCCAAGCAACCAGAATAGTACTGCTGTCTTGCGCAAAGTTAAACATATAAAGTTCTGCACAGAGCAGGATGAGCTTCTCTAGCTTATTTCAGTAAACCCGCAAATGTTGGGCTGTAGAAACACAAGTACCTGTATAATATTTTGTTGTCCTTCATACAGCTATGCTTGGTCGTTGAGTACAGGACTTGGGAGAAAGCAGCTGATTTTGCAGTCCAGAAGTCTGGAATTTATTAGTGGAAATTTTCAGACTCTCCCCACAAGTTGGCTTAGCTGCCAGGAGTCAAAGCAAACAGAGCTGAAAACTCGTAGTGAGGGGTGTGAAAGAGTTTTTGCTCTTTAACCAAAAAACTGAATCAACAGAGAAGTCAAACAGTTTTAATTTTTTTCCCCACGGTTTGCTTTATCTGTAAGAGAAAACCTTTACTGAGAATCTTAAGAGCTTCTCTAAAATACAAGTTTATTTAGAGAGCATCAACAGGGTACTTGCTACTAAAGACTGTAGTTGCACTAACCTCTTAAAGGAAAGGGGAGGAGGCGGCAGAAGTGATGTTAATTTATTCACTGAAGAGTTCAAGCTATGTGCTTTACCCTACAAGGATCTCTTTCTCCTACCAAAAAAACATACTGGAACCCTGTATAGAAATCAAAACAGCTCAGTGAATGTTAACCTGTGACACTGTGATTTAAGATGGCAGCAAAGTTCCTCATTTACGTGTTCTGGCATGTGGTGCTGTGTCTCAGAAAGGCTGAGTTTTCTGCTTGGCCTTTTTATTGGAGGAGTTTGTTCTCGAGGTCCTTAGAAAGAGCAAATTGCAGCGCTTCACTAATGCAACCACCTAGAAGAATTTGGAGGTGGAATCAGTTCCGGAGAGGACGATAAGTTATTCCCAGGAAAGAAAGCACATGAATCCCACAGAGCACCAGCCAGGTCCTGCCCTGAGCCTTCCCTGCTCAGGGCCTTGTCTCTATTTCACCCACTCTGTGGATTTTCCACCCATTCCCACTGTTTCACGACCTGCTCCAGGGTCGCAGTCCCCTCAGGAGGAGGGAAACAGCATTTTCCTGCCTTCTTGCCAAATCATTTCTGGATTTGGCAAGCTGTTCTCCTCGAGGTCTTGTGCCCCCAACCTTCCTCCCACACTGTTATTTCTTTGCACAACAAATATCCGTATTCCCCAAAGCGCTTCCCTATCTTGTTACACTCCCGGATCCTTCACCCTGGGAGACGCTGGGCTCTGGTGCAGAGCCAACAGCCTTCTGACAAGCACAAGCAGAAGAGTACAAAAGCAAATGACTTGGAGAGCTTCCCGTTCGATAAGTGAAGGGGAGGCAAAGAGAAGAAACGTGTGTGTGAGACCTCTATTTCTAAAATCTTTAGTGCAGGCTGTGGTTCTGATACAAAGGGTGATTCAATGGGAGCTCCTGAAAGCTGGACTGCTCTGAACACTGAAGTGGTTTATACACACCTACAGTTCTCGAAATCCTTTAAGCCTTATATAAATACAGGCTGACAAAACTACCTTGTCTGGGACTTAAAGTGTTAGGTAAACTGGAACTGGGAGACTTGGATGGTTAAAAAAATCCCTGTTTCTGCTTCTTACTCTTCGTCCCCTTGAACCAAGGATTTCCAAGCCAAGTTAGGGGTTACCCCCTGCAGAGGCTCGGAGGGGAGCAGATGCCGCGTGTCCCAGTGTGTCCCAGCGTCCTGGAGGTGACTTCGTGTCACAAAAAGCTGAGCCCCTATGGGGACAGGACGGGGGCTCTTGCAAACTGGAGCGACGGCCTGTGCCTCGGCAGCCCTCGTCTCTGCTCTGCGCTGCAGAGCAGCGGCTGCAGCTCGCTGCTCCCGTTAACACGTGCGCTCCCCTCTCGGGGGAAGCCAGCAAGCCACAGGCCTCAAAAAGGCATTTGGGGGTAATTTTTTTCTTCTCTTCCTGTAAACTGGAACATGTAACTGTGGCACATCAAGGCAGCAACTCGTCAGTTCATCCGCTCTGGGCTCCTGGCGCTCGCTTGCCGTATAAACCCATAACCTCCCCCGGGGAGCGGTGCCGTTCGCTCCCGGCGCTGCAACGGCCATTCCAGCCGCAGCCGCAGGTGCTGGCGGATCCTGAAGCTGTTGCGTCCTCCTTTGGTTACAGCAAGGGATTCGGAAGTATGTGATATAAAACGGGATGCCTACTGAAAAGTTGCTTGGGAATGTACGATGTTTTCAGCACTTCCAGGTTAAACCTGCATTCATTTAGGCTGCTTAGAAATAATTTCATTTTTTTCATGCCAGGCATGTTTGTACATGCACATATTCTGGTTAAATATCGGCCATTCATTCCTTAATTTAACACCAATCTGTGTCTGAGTAAGTTTGATCTAGTCAAACCATATTATCACAATGCACCACTGTGTGCATTTCTATGGTGAGATTTCCCTTGACAACACGGGCAGGATTTTGGTAGCACATGAAGCCGGCGAAGACTTGCGCTCATCCCGTCTGACCTAGTGCAGGAGCCGGTGGCAACTCCCTCCCGCAGAGCCCGTGCTCTGCCGCACGAGGGTTTATGGGGGGCGGAGGAGTCTGGTGCTCGCAGCTGTACAAATAAGGGTTTTAGCTGTTTTGGTTTTAAGTTTGCCAGTGAGCTTGGGTCAACGGAAGTGAAAACTGTCTGGGTTGCTGGCAAAAGGCGCTGCTTAACAAAAAGCTTTTGGATTTGACTCGAAATGTTAAGACGGGGATGAATAACTTTTCAAGAGTGAAAATACTTGGTTTTAAAATCAACTAAGTAACTAAGATCTGGAAAACATTAATATATGGTCTTTATTTGTTTATTTATTCCTGACAACCCTCATCCTATATTCTCGTCAAAATTTGATTCTGGTCACAGTGATTATCTTTAAATTACACTAGCAATAGTAAGTGTTGAAGAAGTTCATGTCCTCAGTTTCAGAACAAAAATTTAAGTACCAGAGTTAAAGGTGAAAATACTTCTTTATTTAATCAAAGAAGGTGCCCAGGGAAAAAGTCTTCCGGGGGGAAAAATCTCCATTACCCCATCCTACAATACATGCGGTGAACGAGCTGATGCCTTGCATTATTTCTGGTACTTTCTAAGCCCTTATACAAAGAAACTGTACAACAATTGTACTAGTTTTGCATATGGTTGATGATGGAAAAGTTTCTCTTGAAATCCCATGCGTGAAATGTCTTTATTTCTACCACTGCAAACGTGCCCAAACCTGATTTAGCAACTGTCAGATTATGGCAGATCTCATAACCCCAGTAACCTATGAATGCAGGTATAAAGGGGTCACTGATCAGCAGGCTAAGAAAATGAATGTTTCTGTTTAAATGAATTAAACTGAATTAAACTGCTAAAAGAACAAATTTGTAAGCAGCTATAAAGACAGCTTAAACTGTAGGTGTAATTGGTGCCAAGCATTAAAAAAAAAAAATATATATATATAGAAATAGGGGGTATCAGTAGGCATTAGTGTAATGGCTGCAAATCCAAGACTGGTAGGTGTAAAATTAATATTTGAGAGTGTGCTGGGCAGATGCTATCTCTGAATCACATTGTACCCTGGATCTGTTCTCCCTCATTTATTTTAACCACAAAGGAGAGGAATAGGGGTAGCTTTAGTTCCCACCATGTCAGACTTTCATGTCTATCTTGATTGTAGGAGGAAATGATAGGGACAGTGGAGCTGAGTATGTGAGAGAAGCCAGATGCATCTTATTTGGATTGTTTTCACAAATTTGGATTTGTTTCCTTGCAGTTCAGAACTGCAGCTGCTGACGGGGTCTGCAGTGAAGCATCTTGTATCCCCAACACCTTGGTCCCTTTCAGCTCCTTCCATCTGCTTCTGCAGCAGCATCTTGCTGCCCACGGTGGCAAAGGCAATACTGGGAGGTGCGAGGGGCTGAGAAGTTGGACCTTCCTTGGCATCCCTTTGCTTTGCTCCTGTTTCTTGGGAAATGCTAATATGTGTTCTGGAGAACAGCAGGTTTTGATTTGCAAAATCAGAAGCTTCTTGCCAGAGAACTGTCTAAAGGGCAAGCCAGAGGGCAGCCAGCGGCAAAACTATTTTCTAGCTTCAAAGGTGTTCCTTTCAAAGGCCAGTTTAAATCCTTGAAATATTAAAGCTGAGAAAACAAATCAGGAGGGGAATGGAATGAAATTATTCTCACCAAAATAGCAAGCCAGGTTTATATGTGCAGAAGTGAGAATTAACATGAGGTGGGCAGAGCAGTGCAGCAATTGCTCTGTGTGTTGCTCTGGGGTGCTCACGGGAGCGGAGCTGCCACCCTCGCACGGTGGCTGCTGCCACAAGGGCTCCACGGGGGATTTTATTTTTACACCAGAACTCAGTAAACTGCCCAGTGATGTTTAAAATGCAGTGCTTCAGATAAATTAAAATTTAAACGTGCCTTAGTTTTTTTTGAAGTATTGCAAAGCTAGTTACTTAGGCTATTTGGTTTTACATTACACATGCTCATTAGGAACATTCTGTTGAAAAGCCATCACCGAATTAAATCTTGGTTACTTTATTCTTGATCATAGGTGCAATGTTAAGACATATTTATGCAGAACTTCTCATACACAAATCAGTGCTTTGATTATGATGAATGATGACTCTTCCCTTCTTGCAAAAGAAAAGCTGTTAATTACTGTTACATACTGTTAAACAGAAAATATCAACTCCCCATTCCCAAGAAAGGCCTAGGCAAATTGCCAGCTAACACCTTCTCCCCCGAGGACTCTCCATATGACACACGTGCTTCCTTCCTTTGAACTCGTCAGCCTGCTGCCTGCAGAGCAGAAGGAAGGTATCGCTGTTCTCATCTCAAAGTCAGGGGTTATTTTCTTCTAAACTCTCCGCGGTGCTGAGGTGGATGCAGAGGGGCCATCAGCCTTTTGTACTTGGCTGTGTCTTGTCCTGAAGCACACACTGCCTTCCTTTGTGCTGTAAACCCGCCTGTTCAAACCAAACAAACCCATTTGTAAATATATTACTCTCTAATACACTTCCAAAGCACAATTCCAAAAGTGGTAATAAAAAGCCAAATGGCAAGAGACAGATGACTCCAATATCATGAGTCAACATTTCCCCAAAAATGACACGATAACCGCTAATTAATGCAGTTCATACTTCAAGCTGGGTCTTCTTTTTTCAATTTTCACCATGGGAATGTCACATGAAACATGAAATATCCTACTTGAATGAGATTTTGGATTCTGACTTGTGATCTTTGGCAGTTCATGCAACAATTTGAGATCAATAACCATTTAATGTAATGCACTGGCAGCTGAGAAGATGGGCTGCCTCTAATATTACGGCTGCTATAAAGGTGGTAATTTGAGCAGAGTCGGGGAGAACACAGCTGAAAGTGGTAAAATCTTGTAATTCTTCTACCTTTGTACTTAGAGAGCTTTCTTAGCCTCTACAACTGAACATGTTAACAAAGATCATTATTTTTATATGATTGTTAAAAAAACACCAAACCCCCAAAACCTCAATCTCTAAAATTCATGTCACACAGGGCCCAAAAAGACCCAACTATCATCTTTACTACTTAAATTCCATATTAATAGCAATACTACTTAACACAGCTGAAATCAGCTACCTTCCCCTCCCTTTGGGTTGAACAGAGGAAACACATAATCAAGGATTGCTTCAGAGGAAGCACAATGTAATCTAAATGGACAAAACGAACTGGAATGGAGTGGCAAAATGACTTGCCTGATGCCACACAGCAAGTCAGTGATAGAGCTGGGGCTCCAGCACAGGGGCAAATCATGGACCTGTCTGATCTTGATCTGGGGAGAAAAAAACACACAAAAGAGCTTGTACTGGGCATGGTGTGCAGAGCTCTCCAGCAGGAGCAGCATAAAATACTCAACTATTCCTTCTTAAACTAATTTAAAGCAGTTTCCAACTATAAAGGGTTTTTATTTTCTAAATTTGGTGTCCTCAAAGTATTTTAAATCAAGATTTTTGAACTAAAATTGAGATGTATGTGCCCATTCTTCAAGCGACACAGAGGTTTACACAAGAGGTTGGGGTTTGGGGTTATTTTTTGGTGTTGAGGTTCCAATCTTTTTCTTGAATCAACTTTAACATTAAAAAAAATTCATGCAGTCACTCCCTTCTTTAAGTTCATGTAAAAAAAAACAAGAACTACAAAAATAAACGCAAGAGAAAACGAGAAGTTATACTGTAGTTCAAATAAAATGCTCTGCCCTTGTCAATATCCAGAAGTAAGGAGTAACTTGGGTTACCGATACACACTATTTTGATACTCTTAAATAAGGAAATAAAAAAGTAATAGAAACTATGCAACATGCTGAAATGTCACGAAACTTAACAAAATCTTGTTCATTTGAACAGCGTCCTTAGCCGTCCTGCGCGCGTTCCCCATACGCCACGAGGTCCTCGCTCTGACAGCCACCATTCCCACTCCCTTTGTCCAGGCAAGATTTTCTGAGATACAAGATCAAAAGTTCCTTTAAAAGCAGATAAAGTGAGAGTCTCTTCCAAAACAAGGAATGGCCGGAGGAATAAATAGATGGAGGCTGTCGGAGCAGGTCCATTGCATCTTCCTTGCAAAATGGAGGCTGGAGAGCGGTGACAGGAGGGGCCACAGTGACTACCCAGGAGGAAAAACGGCTCCCTCGGAGGGGATGTGATGGCCCTCGCCTTTGGCCACCCTCCACCACAGCGCACCAGGCGCGTTCGCTTTGTCTCGGGGATTTCGAGGACACTCTTGCCCACACGCTTTAAACGCTCGTGGCCAAAATCGCGGGATGGCAGCAGCCTGCTGCCCTGCGAGGCTCCCTGAGGGGCAGCCATGGCGCCGGCCAGGGGCTTCCCGCGCGGGCACGTGGCGCCTCACGAGCCCCGCGTGCTTCGTCCCCCCCGCGGCCCGTCGCGGAGGCCCCGAGGCGAAGCCGCTTCCCCCTTTCCCGGTAACGAGCGAGCCGGGCGCTTCCAGAGAGGACGGAGCGCGGGCGGGCCGGGCTGGGCAGGGCTCGGCGGAGGGGCAGGGCGCGGGGCGGCCGCAGTCCCTACGCCCCGCCCGGGCGGCTCTGCCCTCGCCGCGCACCGCTCGGAGCCCCGAGCGGAGCAGCCCCGGCGCCCACGGCCAATGAGCTCGGCGGCGGGGGCCGAGCCAGCCGCGCTATAAGAGCCGGGGCGGCCGCGGCGACCGCAGTCGCTGAGTGAGGCTGCGGAGGGGGAGTCGCGCTCGTTTCCTCTGAGCGGGAAGGGCCGGGTGGCGCGGCGCGACCATGTGCGGTGAGTGGCGGTGCTGGCGGTTCGCGGGCCGGGATGGGAGCGATGGAGGCGCCGCCGCGGGCAGCCCCCTGCCCCTGGGAGCTCCTTCCCGCCTCGTTGCGGGCGGCCCCAAGGCGGGAGGCGCCGGCGGACAAAGCGCTCTGTGTGCGGTGCCCCCGTCGGGATGCGCTGCGGCCGGGACGGCACAAGAGCCGCTTTATTTTTTCTTACTAGCGGCGGGCTCGGGTGCCGGGGGGAGGTGTGAGGCGCCCGGCGTCCTGCCCCTCCTGGCAGCCGCTGGTTCCGGAGCCTTGTCCACGCTGCGTCCATTTTGTGGGGACGTGGGGAGTGGGACTGGCTCTGGGCTGCTCCTGTGGTGGTAGGTGATGGTGAAACCTCCACCATCCTTTCAGAAAATTGCCCTTTTTTTCCCCATAGTCTTTCTCATTTTCCAGTCTCCTGCTGGCTTGCCCAAGCTTTTGTGAGCAAAACTTTGGTGGTTCCAACTGCCCCTTTTTGGGGATGTTTAGGCTGCTTGGTGATGTTGGCGCCCAGGCCAGCATTGCCACTTTGGCCAGTGTGTGAACTTCCCCATGCTCTTGGCTCTGTGTTTCCTAACCAAGTGTTGTGGGCTCAGTGGGAGTAGGACTGAGCTGCGGTGATGGGCAGCTTGTGGTTTCAAACAAAGGCTGCTAAGTTTAATTGTTGGCTGATGTGAGTTAATTCGCCTTCCTTTCCCCCATAAAGATGAGATGGGGAAGGTGATATCTGTATAGTGCATACGTACAATTGCTTAGGTGTGATCTGGTGAGATGGAAATCAAAGCAATGATTCAAAGGCTAATCCAATATATTATCTTATGGAGGAAACTTTAGTGAAACCATACCTATCCCTTCACTTAACCTTCTTCTCGGATCTGAAATAATTTTTCCACTGAAAGGAGAAAAAAAGTCTCTTAGCAATTTTGGTGAAAGATCTTTTGTGAGATGCCTACTGAACAGGAGCTAATTTCTGCTCCCAAAATCTATCTCCAGAGTTAGGTTTCTCTTCTCTGCTTTCACATCCTTTAATCACTGTAACTTCAAGAAGACTAAAGTATCTAGCAAGGGGCCTCTGCTTGAATAGAAGTGCAAGATGATACTGTTTGAGCATCAGGGTGGCTTGTAACTTGCTATCAACAAAAAGCAAACTTGGGAAGAGCTTTGTTTGTCTCTGAAGCAAAAGCTCTTCAGGTGAGAGACTTGGCTCCTTGCCTGAGTAAGCCAAGGGTATTGATTGCAACTGCTAGGATATATAATGTATAAAGCTTAACACATCTGGGCTATATTGATTGAGAAATCAAGGTGTTAGCAATGTTAAATGAGTAGAACAGCTAGCCTGGGGTGGAATAACTCAGTATGAAATGGAAAAGGATAATTTATGAAATGCAATGAGTAGTGTTAGCTTGTTGCTGACATTAAGATGCTTTCAATGCTTGAAGGCCAAGGACCTTCAGTGCTGGCAGAGTGAGTAAACATCCAAAGAAAGGGCCTAAGATGGTACTGAAAGGAAAAGTTTTGGGGTTTTGCTGATCTGATTCCTGGACACTTCTTAAAAATCCAAGCTGGTCTAGATGAGGTTTCTTAAGACAGACATCCCCTATCTTCATGCTTTATTGAATATGCTGTAGGAAGTGTAGGAGTTCTCGAGGTCCTCTGTGCAATCAGCAATTTAAAAATCATTCTTCTTAATACCTTTTGAGGTTTAAATATGAAGACTATACCCTGTTGTCTCCATGTGCTACCTGAAGTCAAAAACTTAGCTTTTCTGTTTTGAAAATACATTGGTTATTAAATCTGACATAAATACACTTTTTAGGAAACAAATTTGAAATACAGTCTCATTTATACGTGCAAATGCAGTATAGCAAAGGTGATGCAGGGTTTAGAATAAGAAACAAGAGTAAAACATTCTTAAACTCATTGCCAATTTTAAATCAAAATCCACATCATCAGGAAATGAAACTGAATCTGGGACTAAGTTTGTGACATCAAAAGTATGCTTGCCTCAATACTGAACAAAGGCTTCCTTTTATTTTAAAAATTCCTTTTGCTCAGACTTTAGGTATAGGCTGCCCTCTTGATTTTTGGCAAAATTTTGCAATTACAAGTGTTCTTGTGGAACCTTCTCACAAAACTTTTTTCCCCCCCCTTCCTTTCCTTTGTTCTTGACCCTCAGCTTTCAGTCTTGGAGGGGAAAGGGGAGTCTCTAAACTCCCACTGTGTGCCTAAAGAGAGAGTCTTACTTTTGAGTTAGTGTACCTATTTAAAGCTGGCTTTATTAGTGTCCTAATGACCTCTTGGTTTCCATTTTGATTCTCGTATTTTAAAGGTAAACTGTAACCCATGATAGGCCTGTTTGATGCTTTAAGGCAAACCCTGGGATTGTGGAAAGGCATTAGGTTCCAAAGTCACTTGAGATCTCTGTGGGGGAATAGGGATGTGAGCTCTGTTGAAAAGGGCATCTAATAGCTTGGGGAGGCCATTATAAAGTAATGTATTAGTATCATCAGACCTCTCTGAGTATGATTCAACTAAGATTCAGTCATGTTGGTGTGCTTCCAGAAGGAATTAAGCTACAAGAGGTCTTTATCAAATGTTCTTGCTAAATGAGTTGAGCAATGTGCTTTAAATCTGGCCAAAATGATGGAGTAGGGAAGAAAATATGCAACTGGGTAAATCATGAAGCAGAAGAAGAAAATTATAAAGGAAACCATGCTGAGAGTAAGATTTATTTCCTTTAACTGAAAGAGCTTGTAATATATTCCTTGACAAGTCAAGCTCAGCTATTGCTTTCACTGGAATGGCCTCTAGTGACTTCTGAGTGTTCCTGTCCACATGTGTGGAGTCACAGCTCGAGTTCCCTAGGAACAAGGATCCTTTAACAATTGCAGCACACTGGTAGCATTGTAAAGACAGTCCCAAAGGAAGGGTTTTCCTGGAGCTCTGTGGAGTCAAAGATGCCACATGGAACATAAAAGCGTGATGTGTCTTAAATACATTGTGAAATTTGGCCTAGAAAGTAGCACTGGATTTGAAGTGAGGTGTGTAGCAATGTTTTGGAATGATGTCGAGAAATTTGTCTGGAAGAATGCTGCTCTTGAGGTCTGTGGTTAGTGCCAGAGAACGGTAAAGGCTGGTCTGGAAAAATGATCAACAAGCTCTCAGTCTAAGGTGGCTCTATATAACTGGAAGCATTTTTTTTTTTTGAAAGTATCCATGAACAACAGTATTTAGAAGGTGCTCAAATGCCTAAATACAGCTTTAAATGCAATTATTGTCTTATAGCTCTATTAATATTGGACACTCTGGAAATTACTGGACTAGACTCCTCATTAATCTCAACTCTGTAACAGGAAAGGATTTTCCACTGTGAATACCTGCAAGATATATTCCAAGACTAGTGTAATGCTCTTAGGCTCTCTGTCATCTCAACAGTCTGTTTTTGCTAATGCTGCCTCTTCCCCCCGTGTTATAACAACCCCCCCCGCCCTACCAAAAAAAAAAAAAAAA
>VZSV01000015.1:9622511-9635843 GCA_013398735.1 Nothocercus julius
CTTTTGACTTCTGCCAGTCCTTTATATTTTCATGTCTTGTTGAAGTGACTGGTGTGTATCAGATTAAGCTGGAGCCTCGCAGAAATAGCTGTTTTGCTGACCACCTACTTTTGGCCATTCAGGGCTGTGACTTTGGTTACAGAAGTCTCCTTGTGTTAGTACTGGTGAATATATTCCTTCTTTGAATGTCTAGTTTTAGATCTGGATATGAAATAGATCACACTGTTCCCATTTTCAGCTGTGGCTTTTATGAAAAGTAGATTTTTAAGTGTTCTCAAATGCTTAACTCTTGGTAGGTAACATCAGGAGGAGAGTGAAACCGGCTATGAAAGCTTGTGTGTTTGCTTGAAGAAAATGGTTGACATTCATTTATTACATTTTTATTTGTCTTTCCATTTTAAAACGCTATTATAAGAATTACAATAAATAGGAAAGTAAGGTTCTCCTGGGACATCTTTATGTTCTAATATAGGAAGCTTTAAAATTCAGTTTGAAGGGCTACAAACTCTAAAAATCTTTCTTCTCCTTTCCTTCCCTCACCCTTTCCTCTTCTCTGTTTTAACAGGAATTTTTGCTTATCTGAACTACAGAGTACCTCGGACTCGGAAGGAAATATTTGAGACCCTGATAAAAGGATTGCAGAGACTGGAATACAGGGGATATGACTCGGCAGGTATTAAAACTTGCCCAACAAATTAATGCCAGCAACCAATATCTACTTATGTGACTTTTCATGGGCTTTTAACTTCTGCATCTTGGGGTTTGGTTTTGCTTGCCCGTGTTCTATAACTACCAATTGAAAGCGCCCCTGACATTGATTCTTGGAGTTTCTTTGCTTGGTTTCCTTGGGATTTTAAATCAGGTGTTTATTTCTTAATTGGATGGTGGTTGAGAATTTGAAAGAACTTTTATATACATTTTCATCTATGTGTGGGTATTCATACATATGATGTAGTTTAATTTGAATGTATATATGCAGTAGTCCAGTGACAGGCTTCACTTTGGAAGATCATTTTGAAGTTACTGTTGTATTCGTGTGTGTCTGCCTTCTCAGCCTTTTTTCATCTAGTATCTTTCTTGGTTTTAAAAAACACTTGTAATTGTGCCCTAAATTGTAGGTGTGGCAATTGATGGAAATAATAATGAAGATAAAGAAAGGTTCATCAAACTAGTTAAGAAAAGAGGAAAAGTAAAGACCCTAGAAGAAGAATTGTACAGTAAGTGTCTTAACTTATATCTTCCCTTGGCTTTCCATTCATAGCATCTCAGCATCTCAGCAGAAATTCAAACTGAAATTAAAATTAGGGTTTTATACCAGTAATAATTGCATTGTATAATTTAATGACAGCTGTAAATTGCTTTTTGCCTCCCAAATCTGCATTTGTAAAGCAAGCTAATCTTCAGCTGCAGTACTGTGAAATTATTGGTCTGTTTCCTGCCCCCCTCCCCGTCCTCCCCCCCAGCCGGTTACTCCCATCTTCTTTAAGACCTGGAGTCCCTTGTTATGCTGCTTCTGTGATTACTGTGCTTGGTAGATGAAATATCAGAGCATGAACTCTGAAAGAACTTATACTAGCATTTAAACAGCTGGCCATCATCAGTGTGCTTTATACAGCACTTCCATCTATGAAGAAAAAAAGCTGTGTTTTAATGCATTTATATTTATATTAATGTGGTTTGTTAGCCTATCTGTTATTGGCTGAAAATGCTGAATTGGCTAAATGAAACCAAGTGTTATTCCCAGGAACTTGAACTATCTAAAGTGTAATGTCAAGAGAGAAAATAATTTTAAAGGAGGGTGGAAGATAGCTTTTAAATCTTCTACCTGTAAAAATTCTTGGGGTTTTATTAGTTGAATTTGCCTCACCCAAGCACACTCACAACTTGAAATATTTAGTGAATTAATTTCTTGTGTGTAGAGCAAGACAGCATGGATTCAAAAGCGGCTTTTGAAACACACTTTGGAATTGCTCATACTCGCTGGGCAACTCATGGAGCACCCAGTGCAATAAACAGTCACCCTCAGAGATCAGATAAAAAGAATGGTATGTATTTTCTCTAAGATGTAATTCATCTTAAACTGTATGAATTTGACATGATGGAATTTGCATAACACAGATAGTCTGTTGTCTTACTAAGATTATGGTATCTGCCCTGTATACTAGGGCTGAGCTGTTGCAATACTATTGAGGTCAGATGCTCCTATGATAAAACTATCTCTTCGATGGCTAAAATAATATTGTAAAAGATGAATGAGATTTATTTTCTGAAAACTGGTACCAGTTTTCTGGCCAGCGGGCAACATTTTTGCAACAATAAGACATTGCAAATGAGAGTGTAAGTGCATCAGACTGTCTGGGCTGGAAAAGGGAGATTCACATGGTTTCTCACCTGATACATGACTTTGTGCTGTTCTGCTAGCTGTAGTTTAAAACTGTCTTGATGCTTAGGAACAACCTTTACATGCCTTCAACACTTCCAAACTTCTGTTTTCTTCTATGCATGCTATGATAAACTGGAACCTTACTACTGTAGTAAGTAGTTTCTAGTGTATTTTTAAGCTCTTCTGTTGTTTCATATGCGCTGTGTTAAGTATCTTAGCTTTCCATTACTTTTCTTTCAGAGTTTGTTGTAATCCATAATGGAATCATCACAAATTATAAGGATTTGAGAAAATTTTTGGTGAGTTTGTAGCAGCTTAACTATAAAACTATAAACTTAAATACCCTACCACCCACCTCCAGATATTTCTTTGTTAGGATCTGAACTGAAGTTTTTCAGTCATCACCTGTAAAATGGTAGCATGAGGGAGGCTGTCTCAGAGATACTCAGGAGCTGGTGAAGTGCAATGTGTTCTTGTACTTCTAAATGCAAAATTCTCATAAGTAGAAGAGTGCTGTGCTCAGACTGTTTCCAAGTGTGTATATGTGTTAGCTTCTGCTAAGCAATGAGTCAGGAGGGAGCCCAAGCAAGTCTTACTGCTGTCTTTCCAAAAGACTAAGCTGTGGCAGAGTTAAGTCTTTACTTACTGTGATATGTGTGCCAGTCCAGTGTGAAGCTCTGAGTAGAGAGTTGAAAGGCTCTGTTTCTTGCTTGAAGTTGAAAATACTTCTTACTTTCCTGTATGGCATTTCAGGAGAGCAAAGGCTATGAATTCGAGTCTGAAACGGATACAGAAACAATTGCCAAATTGATCAAATACATATATGACAACAGAGAGAGTGAGGATACCAGTTTCTCAGCTTTGGTAGAAAGAGTTATTCAACAACTGGTAAGTTGTGTGGTTTTGTGTGTGTGATTTCTCCCTCACCTTGTGCTAAAGGGAAAGCTATCTGTGGGGTTTCTTAATTCTGCATTTGTGCTTTTGGACCGTCTTCAATATTCCTCAGAAGTTGTTGCAAATAATGCTTCTTGACTTTTGAATTATGTTTAATAGACCAAGAAATTAGATTGAAACTCCTTAAATATTTTGATAGATGCATTACAAACTTAGCGTAAATGCTTTCTGCCTCAATCTCTGTGTGGACGTGTGTGGTTTGTTTGTGGTTGGTGTGTGTGGGGGGGTTTTTTTTCCTCCTTCCTCCAGTCTCATATGCTGGAGTGACTGTGACCTTCTTTTGTCCTTTGAGGCAGGAGGGCTTTTGCTCTTGTTGCAGTAATGTTTGTCTGCTTTACAAGCTGCAGTAAGGTTATGTTATGCTTGATTGATCCTGTTCTTGGCTGAGGGCTTCTTCAAACTAGGAGTAATGCATGATGTGATGAGGAAAACCTAGCTGCATGTTCTTATTAAAAGCAGTTTCCAAACACATATGTTATGGTTCTTACCAGTAAGAGTGCTGAGATCTTGCACTGGAAGCTATTTTATAAATAAAAGAATCTGAAGTGTCTTGTCCAAGTGTTCACTTCCTGAGTTTTCAGCTGTTGCCTCATATCTCACTGTTCTGCTCCTTGACTAATTCCTTTAAAGGTGCAGTCTGCCTTCCAGGAAGAGAATTCCTGATAATAGTCATGAGCTTTTCCTTAGAGGTGTCTCAGGAAGAGGGGCCCCAGTTTAAGGAGACATGGCTGAGAAGTTGCTTAGGACTTTATTCTTACCTGTCTGCCTGATTTCAGGAAGGTGCTTTTGCACTGGTTTTCAAGAGCATCCATTACCCAGGTGAAGCTGTTGCTACTAGGTGAGTAAAAGTCCCTCTTACATCTAACTCATGCTAGTAAAATATTTGCTCTTGCTAGTATCTCTTATCCTTAAAACATAAATGTTTTAATGTCTTATTTTTAAGTAGACTTATAGTGTGACCAACTTTTTTCACCAGGGAACAAAAGAAATATTTGCTTAACTTGAATTCAGTAGGTGGGTAACTATACTACTGCAATCTGTATGAAATCTAGCAAAGCTCCACAGAGCTAGTAAATTGAACTTAATTTGAGCTTTATAGACTTCAGATCAGAGTTACAGTGATTGTGTGTAATGATTAGGTTTCATAAAACACCGACTCTATTGAGCAAAAACAAAGTGAAAGATTACACAAATTAAACATGATGCCTCACTCCTGAGGATGCAAACACAGTAATGAAAACAAGTTGGATGTTGTATTCTTGATTAATGCAAATAACACTTTTAGTTGGAGATCATCTTCTGAGTGTCAACCAGAACTTACTACTGACAAACTCACTGCTATAGTCTGTTCTTCTGTCCGTTACAGCTTCACAACGGAAAGTTTTTTTTTTTTCTTTTTTTATCACAATGTGACCCATATAATTCAAAAAATGATCTTAAGATTTCAGTTTCAGAGGGGCACTGATGGAGGTTGACAGTTCAGAGCTTAAAAGGCTAAAGGATGAAATAGTATCCTAGCAGTAAAGAGTGATGGGCTATATTGCTGGCTCACTTGACAAGCAGAGAAACAGCTTTTCTTTGAACAGTTTAGCAGAGGTGCAACTTCCTCTACCTGAATATAGATTTGGGGAAGAGGAGGTGGGGAGCATGACTCACCAAAGCATGTGGCCTTTATTTAGGTAAGGTTGGAGAATTTTACAGAACAAGACAAAACTGTGTAATTTTTGCAACATAATGGAGTTAGGGTGAACTTCTACCCTCATTCTTTAGGGACCAGATTGGATGTTTTCCTTCAACTTTGCAGATGTTCTTTGACTTCCCTGCCTGAAGCTGTCTCTTTGCAAACTTGTCAATGTTTCCTTTGTAGGAGAGGAAGCCCTCTGCTTATTGGTGTTAGAAGCAAGTACAAGCTTTCCACTGATCAGATTCCTGTTTTATATAGGACGTGTAAGTTGATAAACTCAATTACCTTATTTCTAAGATTATTGCCACTTTATAATTAGAAGCAAGGCTAATTAGTTTCTGAATTATAGAACAACTGGATGATGGCCCAAATTGGTTACCAAGATATTCTATTTCTGTACTTCCGTATATGTATCTCCAAAGTCTTTGCTTGGTTACCGTCTCCCTAAAATACTGTGTAACTACATAGCTGTGATGCCTTGAATCTGTATGGTCTGTAATCTAACAGATCTGGGTCTGTGTTTCAGATTTCTTATTTTTTATTTATTTTTTTTAAAACAGGCAACATTGAGAATGTGAAGAATATATGTAATTCCCGAATGAAAAGACTTGACAGCTCTACCTGCCTGCATGCCATTGGGGATAAGGCAGTAGAATTTTTCTTTGCTTCAGATGCAAGGTAGTATAGGACTTAATTTTCCTTTTTCAAAGCATTGCTTTTGTCTACAAGTAGTATAGTTCTGGAAGTCTTATGTTGTCTTGCAGCTGTTCTCTGACAGAATAGCTGTTTCCCTAGGTGGCTTTATAAAGCCTACAGGCTAAGATACATGATAAATGCAAAGGTTTGACACCAGTGCTTGAGTTGTGAGCAGCTGCAATATCTGCTTATCACTAATCTCTGCCTTCTGTGTAAAACCAATCCCACGCAGGAAGGCAAGGTGAGTGCAAACAGCCATCAGTAAAGCATTTGGGCAGCATACAGGCTACTCTGGAGTTTTGGGGCACTAAATCTGCTCTCTGAAGTTCAGAGGAGAAAATAATGGTGTGGTTCCATCTTAGTGGGAACTGGACACCGGAGAGACACTTGTCTGTCTCAAAAGCAAGATCCTGGCCTCAGGTCTTGGTGGGAGACCCTGTAACACTTGGAGGCAGGATCACTAGGAATTTGCTGCTGTGAGGTGGTGGTTCCTGAGCTCTTTTCTACGCATTCCTGTGAGTGCAGGAGGAGCAGCAGATGGAGCCATTTCCTTTAAGAAATTCTATCTATAGTTATGTTGAAGGGAAAGTTGTATAGTTATAGTTCTATCTATAGTTATGTTGAAGGGAAAGATGGAGGACTCCTGAGTGGCTTTGGGTACAAATTGGCCTTGAGGAGTGTTGCTGTCACCTCTTACTGAAATGGCACGTTTGCCTCACTTGGCTTTTCTTTCTGTAGTGCTATCATTGAACACACCAACAGAGTAATTTTCTTAGAAGATGATGATATTGCAGCAGTAACTGATGGGAAACTGTCAATTCATCGACTTGAACGTTCAGCTAGTGATGATCCTTCCCGGGCCATTCAGACCTTGCAGATGGAATTGCAGCAAATAATGAAAGGTGGGTTGAAGTGTCTGTAATTCAAAGATGACTATCTTCAAAGATGAACTACTGAGTATATAGGTAGTAAAGAGGCGTGATTTGTGATATTTGTACTGGGAACTGGTAATTTCTGGACTTTCAGTTGAGGAGAAGGTGGGCAGAATGGGACTCTGGCCATTTTTTCTTAGGAGAGAGTTCTAGGTACTTTTTGATCTCAATATTGAATGAGAACTTTAACATAAATATGATAATGTTACCACAGTTGGACTATAAACAAATAACGGAGATGGAAATTGAATAAAGAAGCTTTTTTTAAGGAAAGCTTAAAATACCCTGTCAGTTTTGGGGGAAAATGAAAGCAACTTAATACATCAAACTACCTATCCCTTCTTTCTTCTTGTCTATCATTAAATCAGTTTGCTACCACAGCTTATCTTAAAAATTTCTGTATGAAAGACTTGAAATAACAAACTGTACATGAACTTGACCATGTAATGTTTTCCTAAACAGGTAACTTCAGTGCATTCATGCAGAAGGAAATCTTTGAACAACCAGAATCAGTGGTCAATACTATGAGAGGCAGGGTGAATTTTGCAAACAGCACAGGTAACTTAGTGTAACTTGAAGCATTATTCTAAGTCAGCAAAACTTGAACATATTAACTAGAAAATGAAATTACAGCACTAACGTATGTTTTTCTTTTGTTTATAACTGTAGTTCTGCTGGGTGGTTTGAAAGATCATTTGAAAGAAATCAGAAGATGCAGAAGACTGATCATTATCGGCTGTGGGACCAGTTTTCATGCTGCAGTAGCTGTATGTTCAGCTTTACCACGTGTCTATTAGATGAGCTCTTCATCTGTGTGTTTTTCCCCTTTCTATATCTCATACTTGGCCTTGTATCTAGGTCTGATGCTATTACACCTTTAACTACTATGTTATTATTACACCTTTGCCTTTTATGCCACTGTTGACACTTCTGTTACCTGCTATGCTATAGATATTGTCTTCACCTTGATGATAAAGCTCTGGTGACACTGCTAAAAGAAGATCCAATTAGATCCCCCTTGCATTATCACTCTAAAGACATCAATATTTATATGGGTGGCAATATTAATAAATGTGCTGATTGAATTCAGACTCGACAAGTACTGGAAGAATTAACAGAATTACCTGTGATGGTGGAGCTTGCCAGTGACTTCCTGGATCGAAACACACCTGTGTTCAGAGATGATGTGTGCTTTTTTATAAGTCAGTCAGGTGAGTTGCTTCTACTGTTTGTCTTTAACTGATGAAAAATTTTAGAGAGAAGAAAGGAGGGGCGGAAACTGTGTGTGTTCCCTTCTCTTGCAGAGGGACAATAGTAATGGGCTGGTCGTCTGTCTTCCATGAAAATTTTGTTTCAGACTTGATTCAAAAATGCAGACAATGAGGGGTAGAACATCATTTTAGTTATATTTTTGCATTTTTCAAGTGTGAAAGCAGTTATTTCTTTTCTAGAGTTGCACAGAAACTTCAAGTGTAGGTTTTAGGTTTCTTGGGCACCTTTATTATGGTGTACCAGCCTTAAAAGTCAACATGTAAATATTTTCTAGGTGAAACCGCAGATACACTTATGGCCTTAAGGTATTGTAAAGAACGTCGTGCTCTAACAGTTGGCATCACAAACACAGTTGGAAGCTCAATATCCAGGGAGACTGACTGTGGTGTACATATCAATGCAGGACCTGAGATAGGTGTGGCAAGCACAAAGGTAATGGCTGTTCCCTGTTTGACTTTCATATTTCTGCCACTGTGGAATCTAGTTTTAATTGTGGAACCTCAGAATGAGGTCATGCTAACTCTCTACAGGTGTAGCTGCTAAATGTTTTGCTTTGTCTGCAGGCTTATACCAGCCAGTTTGTGTCTCTTGTAATGTTTGGCCTAATGATGTCTGAAGACAGAATTTCCTTGCAAAAAAGGAGGCAAGAAATCATTAGCGGACTACAGTCACTGCCAGGTATATTGACAATTTGGACATGGAAGGGGCTGGGAGGGAATGTTTGAAGAATTTAGAATAGGATTTGGAGATGCTTAGAATGTTTCTTCCTTATCTAACTTTAACCTCCTTTTGCCCCAAGCCCCCCAGAAGTAGACAATGTAAGAAAATCTGTTAGCTTTAGGCTACTTACCAGCTTTGATTCCTGTTGCAAGAAAATTTGTAGGAAGACTAGAAATCTCACAGGCTGTGTTTTCTGATGGTAATTATGTTGCCTGAGAAATATTGCTTGAACTAATTTGATAAAGAGAAAATTAAAGAGTTACCAATACTGATTAAGTGAAAGGCTTTGAAAAAAAATTAAGATGGTAGAAACTTAGATTCCATTTTTATTTCTAAAGCATGGATACTGCTGTGAACAAGTTGCATAGAAAATTTTGTTAGTGAAAATGAGGCTGGGCACAACAATTTAGCTGTTCAGCTTCAAAGTTGCACAAGAAGTATGTTATGCATATTTGCTGTAGCAGATCACTGAACAAGCAAATTAGTAGTTACTATTTCATCCAATTGATAGAAGTGTTTTTTTATATGTACTTTTTAATGTGATCTGATAGAGATGATTAAGGAAGTCTTGTCCCTGGATGAGAAGATACATGATTTGGCTCTTGAGCTGTACAAACAGAGATCACTGCTGGTTATGGGTCGCGGATATAATTATGCCACTTGCCTAGAAGGAGCTTTGGTATGAACCTTTTGAAATCTTGAACACTATATAAAAATCAGCTTTTGTGCTTTCTCCAATATACTTTATTTCTAACACTTAATTCTGCTGCAATAAAATTGCTTTCTGTAATTTAGAGCAGTTAGTCCTCTTGAACTCGTGTATCAACTGAATCTGTAGACAGTACCAGTCTCTTGTTCCTTTCCTAAAACAAAGGCAGTGTTTAAGTGTGTTTGAAGAAAAACAAAACCTTAAAATGCTGCACTGTCTGAAAACATTATCATAAAAACAGTGAACTGGTGTTCAGATGAGATGCTCATGCAGGGAACTGCTAAGTTGGATAACTATCTTTTACAGCAGGATTTTCATTATACATGTCTCATGGAAGATTGAAAAGCTAAAAGTAGTCTGTGTCTGTCACTGAAGTTTGTGCTGGATGTTTAGTTTGTAAAGTTTCTGTTGGTTACTCCCTTTCTTGCTTATCTATAAATTCAAGTATATGGGCAAACCCTGCTTTGTGTCTGCTTTTTTTAAGTAGCATATGTGTAGCCTTGATGCTTTTTTGTTGCTTTTGTGGCCTTTATTTCTCATTTGATCTATTGGTAACTTGCTGGAACTTTCTTTTTAGAAAATCAAAGAAATCACCTATATGCACTCTGAAGGCATCTTAGCTGGTGAGCTGAAACATGGGCCACTAGCCTTAATAGATAAACAGATGCCTGTTATCATGGTGATAATGAAGGATCCTTGCTTCACCAAATGCCAGAATGCTCTGCAACAGATCACTGCTCGACAGGTAAGCTGTTTACTTAACCAATGTCACAGGGGAAAAAGAATGTGCCTGTTGAAGTGTATTGCTGCTGACTGTGCCTCAGAAATAGGACATTTTTAGTTAAACACTTCTTACATGCAACCTGTCTACATCATAAGCTGCCATTAAAGTAATGGAAAAATTGCTGCATGTGAGTGGACTCTTTTGTTTGTTTTGGAGCAAATGGAGTAATGTTAAAACTCAACAAGATGAAAACATTAAATTCCTATTTACATAATGGCTTTTGTCGCTCACACTGTGCAAGACTGACTGTTCTTGTCAGCTGTTGCGTGTTTTCAAACATACTACAGGCATGCTGTTAACTAGTATCTCAAAGGAGTTCTTTCCTCATCTTTAGTAATGCTTTAAAACATTGTTTTCAGGGTCGCCCAATCATTCTGTGTTCTAAAGAAGACACAGAAAGCTCAAAGTTTGCCTACAAAACAATTGAGCTGCCTCATACAGTTGACTGCCTTCAAGGAATCCTGAGTGTTATTCCTCTCCAACTGCTTTCGTTCCACCTGGCTGTTCTCAGAGGTTATGATGTAAGTACCTTCTATATTTAGGCAATCCAGTTAAAGTTGAACTGCCTGCTACCAGTGTAAATTGAGAGGTAGACTTGAATAGCATTTCTAACAAAGAATTACGATAGTAGCTAGTGGCACTGGTAGTGACTCTAATAGATATGACACTTTGGTTTTTCAGCTCGTTCTTTTTTTTTTTAATTGGCATCCTTAAAAACACAAAGTCACAAGTACAACTTGTGTAGTTGTAATGTTGATTGAGAAAGCAGTTTAGATTTCTTCAGACGACTAAATCTTAAAATACGATGTTGCACATCAACTTGGATTCTGTGTCTCATATAGCTTAGTTTGACCCTTGCTCAGTAAGAATTTAGTAGAACCTCTTTTGAAAAGGTACCTTGTACAAAACAGTATTTGTCAGGAGGGCTTTGGAAGCAAGGATGAAGTCAACAGTGAGTCATTATCTGTGGATCTGTAGTCTCTTGTGTGTGTTAATGAGCTCTGCTCTCTCTAGACACATTAGGAAGTCTTTAAAAAAAAAAAAAAAAAAAAGCATGCATGAAATGAAGTGCCAGATGTAGAATGTCAGTTTTGCTCTGTCATATACTGAAGTCTGTCTTTTCATTTTAGGTGGACTTCCCAAGAAATCTGGCCAAATCTGTTACTGTAGAATAACAGCCAAGAATACTGATGTTTCTGTCACCAGATGTCTAAGTTACACCTTTATAAATGTGTCTTTCTGAATTGATAGGTACACGTTTTTCTAAGAGAAGGATAGTGCTAACTGGAAAGTGTCAGAAGCCTTTATCTTCTTTTAATGCAGCTTTGAAAGCTTTTGATGTGCCTTGTACCCAAGTGCTTTTTGCTCACAGCAAACTTCTTTCAAGTTCTGAAATTGCCAAAGGAGAAGATAAAAATCATTGTTTACATACAATATATTAAATGGACTCTTCTACTGTGCAATATATATAGCTCTCATCAGAGCAACTGTGAACATTTTTTAGCCTACACTACTTAATTAGTTTTAAAGACATAGTATTTATAAGTACAATTGTATAGCTTTTTTAAGTTATTTTTTGTATGTTGCTTATCTGTACCATTGATGAATGCTCAGAATGTAAATATCTGAGCAATATGTTGACACTTGTGTGTGGTTGTTAGTTTTTCTACTTCAGGCTCACCCTGGAAATCTGTTATCCCTCTTTCCCCTCAGCTTGCCCTCCCACTTTGCATCTGTGTTGTATTCAACCAGTCTGTTCCAAACCTTCTCTGGCTGTAAATTCCCAGCTATGTTTTTAATTCCTGCTTCTTTCAATGAATTATTTGAAAAACCAGGGCACCATCTTGCTTTGTATGCTGCCCTGGCCCTTACTTGTGTAACACTTGCAAGGCAACAAAATAAGGGAACTTGATGTCTTTCAAGCAGTATTTCTGTTTGAAGAGTGTACAATGGAACTGCTATACAATTAAATACTCTATGTAAAGTCTCTTGTAGTTTCTGCTTTTTGTTCCACTTGAACCCTTTCAGCTCTGAACATAGACGCAGTACTGCAGTACTTGGTCACTTGGGGAGATGGTGGCCTTCTCATTTTGCCTCAACCGTTGCACGAGGAGTTCTTCCTCCTGTGTTCCTTCTACAGGAGTAGTAGGATTTGGTGACTGCTCCTGAGTGGTTTTCTCTGCTTACTTAGCAGGCTCAGTGGTGTGAGCCCTGTGTTTTGGGGCACCATAACTCAGATTATTAATTTTACTGGGAGAATTTCATGCTAAAGTGATGTAGAAGAGGCCTTTGTCCCACTACCCCTGACTTTTGGGGCGCTGCATTTTAGTTTTGTCATTTGTGATGAGTGGAAGAAAAGGACTTTAAACTGAAGAATAAGAGCAAGTCTAATACTTGTAAACAAGTCACTTATGCAACAGGATTTATCTAAAGGCCTTCCTTCTGGAAAAATAACTCAAGTAGTTTAACTGTACAGCATTCCTCGCTAAAGGCTTCACCAGACACTAGGAAGCAATAGGTTCCAAAGAACTAGGGCAAATACCTGCCTGGGCTTCTGCAGCCACTTCTGACTTTGGAGTTGTGAGAAAATCTAATTACTTTCTCTTTTAAATCAATTAAACAAAGAGTGCCTAACCCTCCAGGCTTGCTTATAAACTGAAATACTTAACCTACATGGGCACTAGCTTCTTCTAAAAGTGTAGTTTCTAGTCCTTCATGTCTAATCCCCCTCTAAGAAACCCCACCCTACCTTAGTTATGTGACTTGGCTACCCAGCCTCTGTAACTCAGTATGTAACATGTAGTGGTAGGTCACAGAAGCCTCTTCTGCTCCAGATTTATTATCCTCCTCATGAAAAGTGGATCTGCTACACAAAGCTGGCCCTTGTGCAGAGGCAAGCTGACCTGCTTTAGTTTATTTAAAAAAAAATAAAAAAAAATAAATAAAAGTATTTTAAAATAAGGGGGAGGATGAAAAGAAAACATTTTCCTTAACTCTCTTGGAATTAAGGGGAAAAAAAAAATCCCTCAGGTTTATTTTAGGCCAGCACCTGCTTTAAGAAAACAAGCACTGCCGAGGTCAAGGCAGAGGGGAGAGAGAAGCAGGGAAGGGGGTGGGGGCCTGGGCTGCGCACAAAAATAGGGGAGGGGGAGGTGGTTGACCGTGCAGCTCTGAGGGGACAGGGCGGCCGCCTGCGCT
>VZSV01000015.1:9636888-9668921 GCA_013398735.1 Nothocercus julius
TTTTTCCTCTTCAAGGACCAAACAGATACGTAGTATTTGTAGCCTTCTGTGGCGTTAGTTACTGTTACGGCGCAGTTAGGTTTTGCGGCAGATTTGTTCAAGTAATAAGGAGCAACTTGTAATGGTTCCATAGCTGGCCTTATACCTGTTGATATGTTGCTATCAATGAGGGTTTTTACCTTTTTAATCTAAATGTGCCTTAAAAGGGGGCATCTAATTTGAAGTGCCTTTGGAAATGTGAATAAGCAGATTGGGGAAAAGGGAGATTTTTCTGCACAGACTTTCTGTCTCTTATCCCCCCACCCTCGCCTCTCTCTGTCACTGGTGTCTTTATCCAGTTCATTTAGAAAAAGTAGACCTGTTTATAAATACATACACACGTGTATGTGTTTATGTTATGCAGGCTTTTCTCACTGCCAGTGATGGAATTTTAGCTCAAGGTTTAAAAACCTAGCTGAATACTTAGCCTTGCTTGTCACTAACACCGCGTTGTAACCACAACAGTGCTGGGAATGTGTTCCCAACTGCTACAGCCTGTTTGTTTCATAAGCTTTTGACTTGAAGACATCCAGAGGACAGATCTGGTTAATAAGAAGTTGCCATTTGGATAAATGCTTTTTAGAGAAGTGACTGTTTAATGCAGTATAAATTGTAATGCAGCTGCATTCAATTCTTTATTCTGTGAAACACTTCTCCCTCTCCCCTTGAATCTTGGATTTTTTTTTTTTTTTTTTTTTTTTCCCTTTTGTGGACTACAGGCTGAAAACAACTCCTGTAAATGTTTGCGAGGTCACAAAGCTGAATTAGCTTTGTGATTCTTTCTTGAGTCTTGAATCATTTTAATTCCTACCAGTGTTATCAATATGTAGAAGTATGTTTGCTGGCCATGCTGTGAATGAATGCTTTGCACTTTTGTGCTGTTCCTGGTCATAGCTGCAGTTAGGAAGCTGTAACTGAAAACATGTGTTTTTTGCATTGAAATACGTCTCCTTTCCAAAGATTCCTCTGTTGGAGAAGCATGGAATTTATGTGTCCTTACAACAGGAGTGATGAATCAAAGTATTTCAGGTGGGAGAGTAACAGCTCAGGGTTTGGCTTGTGAGCAAAGGAGAACTTGTTTCAACTCAAGAGGTCTGGCCCCCAAAATAGCATCTGTGCCTTTAGGCCCTGTGAAGACCTGCAGTCCCTCGGCACCAAGCTTTGTATGAATGGCTGTGTCCGGAACAACCATGTCCTGATGCTTCCCATCAGCTTGCAGCCCAAGGAAGAATTAGGGCTCAGCTTGCTGCTTCCCCTGCGCTTTTTATGGACAAGCTGGATGCTCAGCTCCATGAATTCCAAGGGATGACAAAATACATAAAAGTGGCACATTATGATGTGCATAAAATCCCTCTTTGGGTTGTGTACTAAGAACTTGTCCTGTTTTCTAAATGAATTATTTATGTACAGGTTCTTCTAAGTGAGGGGCTTCTCTGAGTCAAGTTAATTTCTCTTTACCCAACTTCATCTTTGTTACAAAAAAGTGCTTCATTAGTTCAGGAAAAAATACAATCTAATTTTTCAAAAAAACCTGTTTATTAACTTGAGGCCCAACTTATTCAAAACTTGTAGTTTTTTTTTTCCCCTGAAAATCTTTGCACAAGATATGAAGAAAGGCCAAGATTCTGTCTTGACTCTCCAGCCATACCTGCCTTCTAATGTCTTCTAATGTATGAAGATTTGCACCAAGGCTGCTCAGTGACTGTTAATCAAAAAAATTGATACTTTGGAGTCTTCAGCTTTGCAGTAATTTATGTTTACGTGTGATTCCTGTTCTAGTGGGTACCTCAGCTGGTTCTCTGAGTTATGTTCTGTCACCAGCTGAGCTTCCTGTGCTTTTTGCTTCAAGAGTCCTGCAGTTCATGCACACAGGGGATGTTGTAAATCTTACTGGTGCCTCTGTGGTCTTTGTGTGCAGCCCCCGTGCATCTGGCTGCACCTGCAGCTGTTGTATGCGCAGACTTGCATTTCTCTTCCTCCCCACCCACTGCCTTTAGGTAGCTGCTGGCACAGCAGGGAATTGGTAGCTCACTTTTTTTTTTTTAACTTAATCCTCCTCACCATGCTTGGTTAGATATCTGCTTCTTAATGCTACTTAGAGATACTGTAATTTATAAGAGATTCTTGATGTTTCTTTGGAGTATTGAAGCTCCCTTAAGTCTGACCATTACTAGTTTAAACCCAGCCTCCATTAGGATTTGCAACCTCTCTGTTTTACTTGCAGAGCCAAAATGATAGGCTTTTCTTGGAATCGCTCTGTGAGATTAGGCTGTGTGGAAGGTGCTCCCCCTTGCTCACAATATCCTGCAGCTGGGAAGAGAGACATCCCAGGTTTTACTGCTTCATCCTTGAGCTAACGTAAAGCCCCTCCTGTGGCCCTGTGCCGGTCCAGGGTAGAGGTCTGTGTTGCTCTTGAGGCTATTTTGTTTTGTGTTGGATCGCAAGTGTTCTTGAGACCCCTGAGAAAGACAAAAGCTGCTCTTTGTCTAAAAAAGACCCTGTATAGACTGGTGGTTAGGACAGTTGCCCAGCGGGAAGGTGATGCAGTTTCTTTCCTGTTTGAAGAAACACTTGACTATGCATTTTACTGTGGTCTGTGTATCTCTCTCTGTCATATGGATCGTGAAAACAAAAATTTGAAAATGTTAGAGGCATTTTCAGGAATCCCTAGGGTAGTTGTTCTGTAAGCCTTGAAGGAGGTGTGTACTCTGGAAGCTGGATGTCTTTGCTCTTGTTGCTGTGGAGCTGAAGAGGTTTCATCCATTCCTTGCTCTGAAGTGTAGTTGCCTACACCTGATTCGTTTGTGACAGGTGCTGCTCTAACACAGAAGCCTACAGTGAGGAAGAGTCCACAGTTTCCTTAGATATCTACTCTAGTGCTTCACTGTTCCTACCCTTACCAGTGGATTTTGTTTGTTTTTTCTCCCTTTCCTGGTTCCTCTTTCAGATTTCTGTGTTGCTAAATAGTCATATCCATCATGCACATGGAGAACAGGTTATTTCATTCCTGCTTTCTTCAGTCTTCTGTGCACTTGAAAATTATGTTCCTCATCTCCTTCCTCTGGAGAGATAACCTCAGTTAATTTGACACTTTTTTCTTTTAGGTCTCCTCTTAGCTTTTAATCAGGCTCCCTTTTGTCCTCTGGGCTCTTTCCATTTAGCCCAGGTCTTTGTAAAAGTTCAGTTGAAGCTTTGAGAGCAAAAGTATTTGGGAAGTGTTCGAGGGAGGTTGACTTCAGAAAATAGCTTCACAAATGATGTTTCTTTTTGCATATAGTTTCACAGTGAGTCTCTAAACGTAGTGGTTAACAAACTAGCCTCTCCCCAAATACCCTAGTGCATATGGCTGGAACTTACTTTATGTTACGCCAGTACATATGGGACTAAGGGGTGTCATCTGGCAGAGCTGAGGAGCTAAAGCCCTGCTTGAAATGTGACGCTTGGAACTAGTTTGAGGGAAGAAGAGTGGGACCTGGAGAAACTGCAGGAGGAGCTACTGGGATTGATTTGTTTCAAAACTCCCTTTGCTTTTTTAATTGTTTTGCATGTTGCTTCCTGTGCCCTTGACTTCTGTATGTTTCTGGTACTGCTTTTATATGTCTTTAAAAGGAATTGTTTATGGTTTTGCTATAATATTGCAGAGAATACAGTCCTAGCCCATAGCACTAATTCAATAGTAAATAGTACGAAATGATCTTTTAGTAAGTAGGGAAAGGCACCAGACTGGGGATGTTTTTTGCCTTTTTTTTTTTTTTTTTTTAACAACTGTTAGTTGCTATTTCTTTTGGAGTGTGAAACTAGAGAAACAAATTTGCTCAAAGCTCTGAAGGCTATAGTGGCCATACACAAATTTGAAAGAATAGTTCTTTAATTACTTTAAAATATGTGAAACTTTCAGTATTGTGCATTTTCTAACTTTTCTGTCTAGAATTAGAGAGAAATTGAACATTTATTTTCTTTCTTTTTCTTTAAGATCTTGAAAACTTTACAAGGTCCATGAGAGGAACCTACATGACTCTACACCATGAGTGACAGTAAATGTGATAGTCAGTTTTACAGTGTTCAAGTTGCAGATTCAACATTCACTGTACTAAAACGTTACCAGCAATTGAAGCCCATAGGATCAGGGGCACAGGGCATTGTTTGGTGAGTAAAAAAAAAAAAAAAAAAAAAAAAAAATATTTAAACATAAATGCTAAAAATTCAAAATGAAACTTGAATGTATTTCTGACAGAATAAAGAGGTGCCAGGATATCACATACTGATTATAATGTCTCTGTCTCTTGCTGCAGGGTTATGGACTACATAGATTCTAAAATACTTGTTTGCTGTAGTTCATGTGCTTTTTTCTTTTGTTCTTAGTGAAGAATAATACTTGGATAACTGTCTAATTTAAGATGGTCAACACATTTCCTTCTCCTTAACCACCTTATTTTTGTTTCTAGTTCTCCCATTCCCTGTGTAGTTTGCTATTCCAGTGTAAGGCATGACAATGAGATGGTGAGAGATTCTGGGTTTTACTCGTTTCTTCATCATGGCCCCTTTCTTCCCCCCCTTTTATTCCCGATCACTCCTGTCCATTTCTAGGAGCCATCAGTGCAGTGCCTTGCCGTTAGCTGGCAGGACGAGGCAAGTCCATGTCATTGTCACCCCATGGATTAACCCGACAGGGATGCTGTGTGAGGGGTTGGGCTGGCCGGCTCTCCCTTGGTGGCACCTCAGCTCTGTGTCCAGCCTCCACTGGCCCAGGACGTGAGAGTCGTTAGTGTCATCCTGAACCTTAGTCTCTTGTATGGCACCACACCTCTGGGCCAGCTCAAGGTAAACATTTTCAAACGTTTTCTAGCCTGCAGCTATCCGTTCTACCCAACGTACTGCCAGCCCCTATTTTGTTGGGCAAAGCTTGCTTGGTACCAGCAGAAATGGTTATTGATGTAGTTTCACAGTTCCATAAACAAGGGAGCAAGGAGTGTGAGAAACACCCTAATGAGTGACTTAATGTATGTGACTGTTTCTGTTTTAAACACAGTCTGCAGTTTCGATTCTTCTGTAAATCCTGCAGAATAAGTGAGGTGACTCATACGCTATGAGCAACTTTTTGTACATCACGCCATGAGCCCATGTCCTTTTCCCCTTTTCATAACCTTAAAAAATAGATCTGTAGATACAAGAAGTGTATTTTCCCAGGAATATAACTTTTTACTTTTAAATGATTTTGATATTCCTATTTCCCTGCTAATAGATGTGGAATAAGCAAGATTAGAACACCATATTTTATTCCTCTTTAATTGGCTGAGTGATGAATGAGTAGGCACACTAGGTCTTGGCTGTTAGTGTTTGGGTGAGATTTAATGTAGGACTAATATTTTCCTGCTACAAATATTGTTAACATTATATTAGTTCTAGAGGGCATCCAGGAGTTCAGGTTGGTTGTGATTGCTCCTTCTTTCAGAGGAAGTATGTAACTTGTTTTCTGTCTTGAGCTAAGCTTGCTCTTCAAAAAGGAGTTAGAGTAGTGTTAAGGTCAACAGCTTGGAAAGAAGGGGTGAGTTGGTGAATTTGCATGCACTATTTAAGGAACAGCAGAATATAAAACATTGCATAAATTTTCATCTTTGAAGCATCTGAAGACTTTTTTGTTTGGTGAGGAATTTCTAATACCAAGTGTGTCACTTCAGTTAGTGTGGATGTTATTTTTTTCTTAAAATACTAATGTGGAACTCATATCTCCACTTCTGTGAAGAATTGGTATTGTTTATTTTTTTCTTTGATATCAAAGTACATATTAAAAAAGCATTTTTTTTCCTGAGTAGATATGAAAGAACAGTAACGGAGGTAATAAATGAAAGCGCTAGAAAGATGGAAAAACAAAAAGTATGATTGCTGTATGGAGGGTATTTCTAGCATGCACTCTACCATAAACAGACTGGGAGAGAAATTGACCATTTATATTTTATATACAAAGTATATTTTTAAGGGCAGTCCCCCTTTTATTCCTAAGTATTAATGTATTTGTCATAATATATTTAGGATTGAATATTCACTTGCACAGAATTACTCTTAAAACAATTTTCCCTTAAAATTCCAGGCTTTTTTTCTTTTCTTTTCTTCCTTGGATTTCTGAGTGAATGAGAGTCTGTCTCAGCAAATTTTTGTCATGCAGTGCAGCAAAACCACAATGTTTTAAATGAAAAGAGAGCATGTTTGAACTCTGATGGTTGTACTTGCAGTAGTGTTTCAAAATACAGATATTTACTGCTTGCAAACTCGCTTTAGAGTTAGATGGTGGGGAAAGAGTCAATGGTATTGAATGCTGAAATAATTAATGGACTTCCTGTTAGTAGCCAAGGTGATAATGGGATAGAATCTGCTTTTATTAAATCTGTACCTGATACAGTTGCCTGTAGTTGCAATTAGAAAAAGTCTACTCAGAATTCAAATGGGTAAGGATGGAGATTTTTTTTTGTGCTTGCCAGGTGAAGAATCAGTTTAATACCAATTCATGATTTGTTTCTTTAAACTTGCATAATACTTAGCAGTGAGCTCTTGATGGTAATAGAGGGTATATTCTGTCCTCTTTTTTATTTTCTCTCACATTAAATGAATGTGGGAAATCAACTCTTTTTTTCCCACTCCTACTAGTCCAGCAGGCACAGCTTCACATTTTTTGAGATGCAGCACTGAAGTCATTCCTATGTACTTGGGGGGCAAAACAGATAATGAGGGTGATTTTATTCTAAGCACCATTATTGCTTAGAGTTGTAAAAGATTCTCACACAGGAGTCCTGATGCATGCAGAATAGGTGCTTGTACTCTTGCGCCTCTGCTGTAAAAGAAGAAAAAAAGTCTTTTGGAAATAGTGAATGACTGTAAGGCAGCAATGGTATCTTCTTCTGCCTGTCCCAAAAAGCTTCCGAAGTATTTAGACTGTGCAGCTGAGGTGCTTTTTAATTCCAAATATATTAAAAGATGTTTAGACTTTTTTTTAGGTACATCTTGAGTCAGCAGATCTGATTATATGGAAGGGTTAGCGAAGACTTCAGATAAGAGTGTTAGTGGCTTCTGTTTAACTTGTTTCTATTTTATAGACTGTGTAGGTTCTCTTTTAATATTTCCTTTCTAAATGAAAAATAGAATATGTTAATGTAACCAGGTTGTTTCTTTTTCAAATGAAAAATAGAAGATGTTAAAGTAATCAGATTTGGGATATGCGCTGTTTCAAATCTTGATTTCTTTCTTCTCTCCCCTCTCCCACTTGCCTCTCCTCTCCCCAAAGAGATTTCTACTTATGTTATTTGTCTTTGAAAACTTCTAGTGCTGCGTTTGATACAGTCCTTGGGATAAATGTTGCTGTAAAGAAGCTGAGTCGTCCTTTTCAGAATCAAACCCACGCAAAAAGAGCTTATAGAGAACTTGTTCTGTTAAAATGTGTCAATCACAAAAACGTAAGTTTGGCTCTATGGTTCCCTCTCTCACGAGTACAAGTTGTCTGTAAAGGTCTTGTTTTGCTCTCCTAACTACTGTTAGTAATCAAAGTAATGGGAAAAAGTGGCAAGAGGAATTAGGAAGATTTGCGGTGAGAATACAGTTCCTCACAGTGTGCGATGAAGTTTGTGGTGACGTTTGGAGGAGGAAGTGCCAGGAGGAGGAGGAGGAGGCTGTTGGAGCAGCGGGGATGTGGGTTGCCCCTCAGTGCAGACTTCCTCAAGCCGCCCTTGCTGTGGAGCATCCTGCTCGTCCTGTCCAGTGGAGGCCATTTGGCAGAGGGATTGGTTATGGGTTTGACTGTTCTAGCTGCACTATAGTTAAATTTCCTGAGTTCAGGCAAAATTTCTTTTTATTAGAACACCAGTGTTTCACTGGCAGGCAGACAGGAAAATGGGATGGAATTGTCTGACATTTTATCTGTAAACAGAAGTGTAAACACTATGTGCTTGCTTTTTTTGACCTTTTTCATTGAACTTTTTTAAAATATGAAGCTTTATAATGTTAGTACTTGAAAGTTCAAATGCAAGAATATAAAGATAATGTGAATGCATTACATCCTGATGCTAATATAAGCTGGAAACACTGAGTCCTCAGCATGCGGTCTCAATGATCCATGTGCTTCATGGAGTCTGTTAATTGTTTATGGTTGATTTAAGTAAGCTTTTGGTGAAATCCTGAAGTAGCAGAATAACTGCATTGTCCTCCTTAAAATTACTACTTTGCTTTAATTTGAGTAGTTCTAGAAATGGTGCATAATCATCTAAGTTGAATGCGGTGACATGGTGCATGTGCCACAGTGCCATGGGGTGGCACTGTGTACGTGCTCTTGCACACCGCATGCTTTTAAATAACAGATTATCATGCACTGGTGTTGAAAAAAGGCAATATCTTTTGGGCAGTAGAGAGGGAGATAGTTATAACTTTAAAAAAAAAATCCAGCTAGCCTTGTCTGCCTCGTCCATGCTACAGGTGTGGTTTTTTTGTTTGTTGTTTTTGGTTTTTTTCAGCAAGAGTTAAGTGAAAGTGAATACAACTTAAATATTTTATAATCAGTAATGTGCATATGATTTTGAATAATATTTTCTGCAGTATTGGATATTTTTAATACAAATTAATGTTCTTATGTTTATTTTTACTTTATAGATCATTAGTCTATTAAATGTATTTACACCACAGAAGTCACTAGAAGAGTTTCAGGATGTGTAAGTACTAGCTTTTTGGTGTAATTCTCTTGACAAATACTATTGGAGGATGGTAGCAGCTTTTATTAAACATCACTCATGCTAGACTTAAACATGATTTCCTAATTTTTGTAATTATTTTTTCTTGTGCTTTAGGTACTTGGTTATGGAGCTCATGGATGCAAATTTGTGCCAGGTTATTCATATGGAATTGGATCATGAAAGAATGTCTTACCTTCTCTACCAGATGCTATGCGGTATCAAACATCTCCACTCAGCTGGTATTATCCACAGAGTAGGTACTATTAGATCATGAATAATACTCTTCATGAAGACAGATATGATGCTGCTGGAAGGTGAAAGCTGTTTCTTAAAAGTCTCTATTTTTTTTTTCATGTTATTAAACTTAAAGACTTCCTAGTTCAATGATGAAGAGGTATACTGTAAATGAAACTCAAAACAGGCTCCTTCTGTGGATGGTAGAACGTCGTTTACAGCAATTTTTGTCGGTAATATAATTTGACTAATGCTGAACCAATTAAAAGAAAAAGCATGAGCAACAGCGGACGTTGCAAATTCCTAGAGGATGTTTTTGAAAGAAACTAGAGCAAAAGAAAAAGACATTTGAAGTTCAGGGGGAAATTTGTGATTAGATGAAAGATTTGGTTTTGAAAAGAAGGCAGGAGTAGGAAGGGGACGGAGCTGGAGTAGCACAGGAGAAATGGGACAGCAGAAGAGTCTGTGAGCTTCGGCTAATGTATGTGACTCGCATCTATTGTTAATTTGGTATATTGAAATCATATGGCCAGTGTTATGGCAAGATGAGGTAACAACAAATTTCCCTGTCAACTGCTGCAAATCATTATTCTGTTATTTAAAGATTAAATTCTGGATGGAGCATTAGAATCACCAAACCAGCTGATGGTTCAAGTGGTTCAAATGTGTGTTTTCAGATATGGAACTTCCTTTGTTAAATGAGATGAGGGGACACACACACACACACACACACACACACACACACACACACACACGACATACTCGAGGAAGGTACTAAACCATCTGAAGAATACTGTGGAATTTACCAAGTAAAATACTTAAGCTACAACAGAATTAAATCTGCTCTTATGTGTGTTACTCAGCTTCTTGTGATAATTTTTGAATAACAACACTAGAATTTTTTTCACCATACACTGTATTCCTTTGTGTAGAGTAATGACTTTTCCTGTGAGGTATAATCTCTTAAGATATTTTATCATTTTCCTTGCTCATTGATAGCTTTAGACTTTCACTACATCAGAGCAGATGGCTTATCTCTCATTAACAAATACACTTGTTGATGCTTTATGTATTAGGTTGTACCTTATCCTGCACCTATCTGGCTAATTGACACCCTGTGTCCCATATTCTGCTGTTAGTAGGGCAGAGATACTAAATACAACAATGTGCTTCACTATGCAGCTATTACTCATAGTCAAATTGCATCTACTCAATCTGCTAAAGAGAGCAGATTTTCTCTAAGCAGATTTCTGTATATATGTCTATTGTATGTGTACATACAATATGTAACGGACTATATTGTCAATGCATGCATGGATGAATTATGACTATGCAGGCAATTTTGATTGCAGTTTTCCATGAATATTTGAATATTTAGCTATAAAACATTAACTTTTTTGTGTATATCTGTATAAACCAGAGCCTAGATATTAAGTTGTTAATGTGTAATGAACTATGAACTGAATATATTGACTTTAAATGAACGGGCATATGTTGACTTTGGAGATGAGATGTATTTTTGAATATGTTGATCCTTCTATTAACTGAAATAATTTTGCTTTTAGGATTTGAAACCCAGCAACATAGTAGTAAAGTCAGATTGTACACTCAAAATCCTTGATTTTGGACTGGCAAGAACAGCGTGTACTAATTTTATGATGACACCATATGTAGTAACACGATATTACAGAGCGCCAGAGGTTATCCTTGGAATGGGATATAAAGAGAATGGTAAGTTGCTGGAGTAGCACCTTAAATCTTTTGTTTAAAGCATATCTGTTGCAGAATATAGGTGTGAAAGGTGGGTGGCTGGTTCCTTGCTTCCCCCTTCCTCCCGAGCGTGTGTTAATCAGGATATTTGAGATAACAAAAATTATACTCCTGGTCATTTTCGAGTGTATTAATACTTTTCTGCTCTGTTTGCCTCTCCATTTCACTTGTACTGTTCTTTCTTGCACTGTTCTTATTTCTTTGCTGGTGTTGTCCTGTTGCCATCTTTTCTATCCAATGAGAAAGTGATGTTTGAGATGGTTCTACTTGATGAGTTCTAAAAATATAACCATCCATATATAAATAAATAACAGTTTATTAATGTGATGTGTGTTCTGAAGCACCTTCTTCTCTCCATGTGCCCGTTCTGTGTCTTGGATCACTTTATTCAAATCTATTTCAGATCCCTAGGACAGACCGTGTCTTATGCTCTCTTAAACGTGCATAGCACTTAAAGAAACTGGGTATTCTGTTATTAAAAATGACTGTATTAAATTGAATGTTCAGCCAGTGAAATTGATGTCCAGGAGGTTGTCCTTGAACAACATTACTGGGATCTTACCTGCTGTTTTTATTAGTTATGGAGTAATATGCTGCCTCCTTTGGACTTAAAACCTATTGTGCCTGTTTGCTCTAATACTATATGCAGGAGTTCAGGAAGGACATGCTATATATTTTTATATTTAGATATATTTTTATATATAAAATACATGTGTGTATGTTTAACTCTGGGTGTGTAATACAACAGACTAACACAGGACCTGCTGATGAACTGGGCAGCTTGTGGTTTGCTAAGTGCAAGTGTGGATCAGAACTTTAGTAGAGGCTGCTCTGGATGGGACAAAAATAATTTATCTGCAGGACTGTAGATGTGCAATGTGAACTTACAGATAAAGATAACTGTGGTTTTTAAAAATTCTTTAATTTTTTGTCCTTGTTGCACCTAACAAATGGTAGTGGATATCTGGTCTGTTGGGTGCATTATGGCAGAAATGGTCCTCCATAAAGTCCTGTTCCCAGGAAGAGATTGTATCCTTCATGGTGGTTTCAGAAATCTACATATTTGTTGTGTTTTACAAAACACTAATAACAGAACTTTAACAAGAGTCAGTTGGTGTTGATGTGATTGAAATTTCATGTTAGTAGTTTGGTTTTCCACATTGTTGTGTTTTACTGTAGATGCTAGACTTTTTTATTTTGTTTTTCCTCACTTTTGTTCATGATACTTCATAATTTGATCATTTCATTTTTACTTTCAGTTGATATCTGGTCAGTTGGGTGCATCATGGGAGAATTGGTGAAAGGTTGTGTGATATTCCAAGGCACTGATCGTATCCTTCCCTAGTCATCCTTGAATTCCATTCCACTTCCAACAGAAACATAATTATTTTGATCTGTTTAGGTATAAAAGCATTAAAAAAAAAAAAATCTGCAATCATGGTTTGGTAGATCTGCTGTAATATTTGAAATTAGTGTCATTAACCAAATTGTTGAGCGTCCCATTTAATTTTCTCCAGTTGTATTTAATGTAATTTGTACTGGTTGAATCGGTAGAATTTATAGTAAAATCTTCAGCTTTTGTAGCTTTAAAAGGATCCTGCTAGACTTAAACTATAAATAGCAGTAAGTATATTTTCTTACTATTATTCTTTGTAGATAAGTGTTATAAGCCAAAGCCTAAAGTTATTTTTTTTTTACAAATGCATGGATTTTGCTTCCTGTTTGTTTGAACAGTAGACTTGTTTTTTATTGTACAATTTTCTGAGTTTCAAACAGATTTTTTTTTCTTGCTTATTAGCATTTGCTGGACAGCAGTGTCCTAACTGCAAAAACACTGCATGTGAGTTTTTTATTAGTAATATTATTATTTAATATAAAAAGAAAAACACTTTTCTTTTGAAATTTTTTTCAATTTATGAAAATTTTATTTTGGTCTTTTTTTTAGGAGACTATAATTCCTCCTTCCCCCTCCAAATTTGTCTTCAGAAAATTGTGTTTTCCTGTACAGTAAGAACTGTAGGAAATTTTACTGTGAAATGTATATATACACCTTCATACATTATAAATCTGAAATGTCAGTAGCACACTACTGGATCAGAAACAAGTCTTTATCTTATGTTAAGTGAACAGAAACAATCATTTGATAAATTACATATTTTTTGATATATTTGGTATATTTCAAAAAGCCTAGAAACCAAACCAAAGCAACTGACTAGCTTTGCAATTACACAAATCACTTCATCATCCTGTGTAAGGAAGAAAGAAAATCTTGCAAAGGAGTGTGGTAGAAGTAAGTGTTCAAGACCAATAAATAAATAGAATCCAGATGATGTCATTACACCACTAATTAGAGCCTATGGCTCTACATTATAAGGCACAGCAGATAGTTGTGGTCCATCATTTTGAGGCAAGCATAGCATTTTTGATCATCAGCAAGCAAAAGTTTGGGCACACCACTTCAAAATTTCAGGTGTAGATCACAAAATCTTTTCGTACATACCTATCTTTTTTAGTAATGGACTTTCAATTTGAATGCCAAATTTCATGACACTAATCTTCAGCAGTCAATCATGCATTATTTAGTAAAACAAATGATTAATTAGTCTTTTTGTTTTTCCACCCTTCTTCATTTCTATACTTATTGTTTTATCTTCTAAAGCCTTCAGACCAACCTAACACAATTCTTCATGTTGTGTCTTTCACCTGCATGTTAGCATGAGATCCCTTAATGAAGACATAAAGGAAATTTTGTTCATACTTGTTAAATATGCAAGTTAACATTTATGCTTCTGTAGGGTTTACTGAAGCTCCACCAGTCTATATTTCAATTTGATAACCGTACATTATCAGGAGGAGTGCATTGCTGTAGAGTTTTATTTATTAATTGTCTGCTCTAAGATTTGGCTTTTGATTCCCTCTATAGCCAAATACTGACAGCTATTTATGCTGCTGAAATTTCTGAATCCTAACTTACAGGATGGATGCAAAAGCATTAGGATTTGGACATAGTTTGAATTTTTTAGATGAGCTGACTAACCACGCTACTGCTACCCAAAAAGAATCTAAGCTGGTGGTGTTCTCACAGAAATCAATGTTCCAGGTAGGAACAAAATTTCCTGGTGTATGTTAAAATGTTTATTTGTATGTGCCTTATTTTAGCATGAGAGTTTAATACTGTTGACTTTTTTTATTGTGATTTTAATATGCTTCTTCCATTGCAATATATTAAATAAGCTAATACAAAGATTTAAATTTGTATTTAAGGCTGTAAATGTTTAGCATGAAGCAAGGAATATGCATATACTTTTAGTTGTATTTTTGGCATGTTAACTGAATTAAAAACACTATCATCAATACATTTTAAATGCATCTTAGCTGAAAGTGCAGCAAGTTTGTGATCTTTTTCTTGTAGAATCTGTCTATATTAGTAGGTTAATTATGATAGATTAAAATGCTTTTGATTGTGGATTTAAATGTGGATATTAGCCAGGAGGATGGTCAGACTGTGACATTGCGTATTCTTTTAATCAGAACAACTGTACAGTGCAAGTCTGAGCAAACTCGCATTGTACTAGTCTTTCTAATAATCTTCTCAGTTTTGTCAACCTGATCAGTTGATCAGTTGTTCAGAGCAAACTTAGTATCTAAATCACATTCATTACCTGTAAGGCCAATGCTTAGAGGTGAGGGAGGGAGAAGGGGCAGTCCAGAAAACACGTGAAAAAATATTTTGTAATTCCTGCAAATTACTTGAAGTCTAAATTTAAGGACAGAACGATCTTTGAGTCTTGCCACAACTGATGCACTTTAAATCAAACAAACCCTCAAATTTGGATTTTTTGTTCAGTACTACTAATTTACTGAAATTTCTGAATTTTAAATAGTTTCTGATTAAGAAAAACGTTGCCCAATTTCTTTAGGGAATATGCAGAAGAGGTCTTAACACTGTAGATGATATGTTTACTTCGGGGCTTTTTATGCTTCTTTCCCTACCTTCAGAAATCTTCCTTGTGGTGCCACTCTGTGTGCTGCCAAGGACTCAAAGGCAGTCTCTCTCATTTTGTTTTCAGAGTCTCCATTGAACAAAGTTCTTTTGTTGTGGATACAATTGCTCAATAAAGACTTCATTAAGACTCTTTAAAGAACTGTTTTCCAAACTGGCTGATAGATGTTAATGAATGATAGGTTTAAAAATAATGCATTGTGCAGCACTTTTAGCCCATCCTTATGTTAGGATTACAAAACCTGAATTCCATACTTTGATATCAGTCTAAGGTTTTTGCATGGCAGCTCAGCTCAGAATACGGTTGCTTCTAGAGTGAAGTTTGTATCTCTGTCCTTTGTTCAGGTTTTTGCTTTTCAGATTTCTGTAAATGATATTTTTATATAGTGCAGACTTCAAATACTTCAGCTGATTTTTCCTAAAGATATGGTGCAGATATTGATCAATGGAATAAAGTTATCGAACAGTTAGGAACGCCATCAGCAGACTTTATGAAGAAACTACAGCCTACAGTGAGGAATTATGTAGAAAACAGGCCAAAATATCCTGGTATTAAATTTGAAGAGCTCTTCCCAGACTGGATATTTCCATCAGAATCTGATCGTGACAAGTTAAAAAGTAAGGAGAGGGGGGTCTTATCTTTTTAAAGGTGTTCCTTTGAAATATCTACAGTACACTTGCAACTGGTGTGAAGACTAAAAGTTGCAACCTGCTGTTTCTTTCGTTTATGACATATCCTAAGATATGTCATAATCATATTAATAGTAGCCATTGAATACAGAATTATTTCCCTGTTATTAAAATTCTATGATTTTTTCCAAAGTCAAGCAAATGCTACCAAAATTGGATAACTGTGTATCACACTAACCCTCTGTAAAGAAAAGGTAATTTGATATCATATAATTAAACTTCTATTAGGTTGTGCTTTTAAAAGCCTATTAAATTTTTCAGTCTTTTATGTTCAAACTGTGACCCATGTGACAGCAGAACTGTTAAAAATTTGAGATTGATTTGCAGGCTCTGTTTGGTATTTTTTTAAAATACAATTTACATTAAAAGATGGTGACATTGATCTTAAAATACAACCCACACAACCCTACACACCCTCTCCTTTGTAAATACATGTGTAGCAGTGTAGGAAAGATTGGGTCTCTGGGCCTACCCTCTCAAGGCATATGCTAATGTTTTTAGCAAGATGGGGACCGCACAGTTCAATGAAATCAGTGCTCAATTAGAGCTATTTGATATTATAGGATTATTCTGATGTCATTAACAAACAGAAGCTCCCTTGCTGAAGAAATCTCTTGCATTGCGTGTTGCCTGTCTCTAATATGTTTTCTGGGTCAGACTTCAACCTCTACGACTCTTCTCATGTGTGTGCTTTTATCTTATTTTTTCCCCCTAGCCAGTCAAGCTAGAGATTTGTTATCAAAAATGCTTGTAGTAGATCCAGACAAGAGAATTTCTGTAGATGAAGCCTTACGTCATCCTTATATCACTGTCTGGTATGATCCAGCTGAAGCAGAAGCTGTAAGTTTGCATTTATTAAAAATCAATTTTAAGGTATCAGTGTGGGTGGGTGCTTCCCCCCTACTCCTGTCCCATCAGTGAAGGTTCAGGAGCAGAACCACCTGAAAACTAGCCAGTAAGGTAGAATTCATATGGCTTTCTAATTTGCCTGTGGTGGTAATCTAGTGTTCTTGGCAAAGGGGGGCTTTCTCTGCGATCGCACCAGGCATTTACAATGACTCCTAAACAATTTTTCAGTGGAAGTAGAACTTAATGACAATTTCTGGAGCTGTAAAATGACTGTAACTTTGCGCTATTGGGGAATAGACTGCCAAGATGAAAGTAACAAAATTCTGAGAAAATTGTTGTTGTTTTTCGTGCTGTGATTGATTGTGTTAGTCTGACATAGTAAGTACACTGTGGAATTTGTTTTCTTTGTAGCCTCCACCCCAAATCTATGACGCACAATTGGAAGAAAGAGAACATGCAATTGAAGAATGGAAAGGTAAGAAGTGAGGATTGATTTAAACAAAAGAATAAATAGCATTGAGGTATTACTATCAATTACATCTGTAGTTTTAGTCAAAGTTTCAATACAAGGATGATAGACATTTCCACTTCGAAAGTCACTTTTTTTTTTTTTTTTTTTTTTTTGAAATAGCTTTATGATTTGAGGCACCAATTTAGGGCATGTCTGCACAGGTACACTTGAAGCTAGTTTGGATTAAGTCAAAGTGTGAAACAGTTAAATCTAATTATTACTTTTGCAAATGCTTTACTTGAAATTAAAGGGGTCTTAAGCTATTTAAATATTATGGAAGTTTGTTTCTCCAAATTACATGAAGACTATACTGTATATTTATACAAGCTACTGTGAGTTAACTGCAAATGTAACTAAAAGTGCCCATGAGGGCCTGTAGTAGGACTCATGCTTTTCCTGTGGTCAGAGGTAAGGTAGTCCCCTCGAGTGTCCCATACTTGGGACAAAGGCAACAGTAACGGATGGTCCTGTAACTTTAATGCTCTGTGATATTTTGTTCATGTGCCTGTATTTTAGCACTATTCCTTATTGTGAGTAAGAGTTGTTCTTGCAGTATTTTAATTGTTGGTCAATTAATTGACTAACGATTTAATTGTTTGTCAAAATTTCAAGACTTTCCTGGAAGTCTCCATGGATGTTTTATTTTCAGAATAAAGACATTTGTTGATACTGCATTCTTGTTGTCAGAATAACTAAATTGTTCACTAGAGGTTATCAGTACATTTTTCTTTAAGGCTGAATCTTTGGTTTTCTTTTTAACGGTTAATTTCAGTGTACCTTGGGCATGGGTTTCTTTGTTTATATTTAAATGGTTGGCTATTTTGTTTATAAAACGTTGATTCTTATACATGCTGAGTATGCTGAACACTCTGCGATCTTACAGTGATCTTTCTGTCTCTTGCTCCATCTCTTAAGAATTAATATACAAAGAAGTAATGGATTGGGAAGAAAGAAGCAAGAATGGTGTGGTAAAAGATCAACCCTCAGGTTAGTCATTGTTTCAACAGTTTGCTTGTATAACTGTGATATGTAGGGTTGGCTGGTTGCATTACTGAAATGAAGAAATTGCACTTAATTCAGGTAGGCAAAAATTTCTTTGTTCAACGCTGTTCATTCTGATCAGCCCTTGAAATGTGAAGCAGTTTTACATTCTTAGGAAATAAGTTATAGGAGAGCTGAGTTAAGAAGTCTTGTGTGTCTAATGTATTGTATATTCACTGCTTTTTTCCCAAAGGATTCAGTCATCAAATAAGATGTCTGGCATCAGCTGTTAAGCATTCAACGTAAAAGATATTTATTTATTGTGTGGCTGTGCATGAACATGTCCATTTCATGTAGGATTTAACATCTGTTGGCCTCCTTATTTTATAAGTGGCTTATAGCATGAAGTATTTGTCCTTGACTGAATTCTTGATATTTGCTGTTCTCTTGGTTCAGTAGTTAGAATATAGTATGGTCTCCTGTGAACTGTAGCTGTTAGATCTCTCAATATTCAGGTAACTGTTCATCAGGTAACACAATTACATATTTATGTATACACATTTTTATATATGTATGAACACACATATGTACACACACATATGAGTACATAGATATTGTCCCTCTAGAGGAAAAAAAAAATTATAAATAGGAGTCTCTCAATCTCCTGGTCAGGTTTTGAGTTCTAAGGAACTTCATGTTTGTTACTTCAGTAATTTATTTCACAAGAACTTCAGTGGAGTTGATGCTCAGAGCCTGAAAGCATGGTTATTTTTACTTGTAATATTGTCTTGCCTCAGATTTTATTATGTTTGGTTTACTTAGCACAGATGCAGCAGTGAATAGCAACACCAGCCCTTCCCAGTCATCATCTATCAATGACATTTCATCCATGTCAACAGAGCAAACATTGGCTTCAGATACAGACAGCAGCCTCGATGCCTTGACAGGACCCCTTGAAGGATGCCGATGATCAGCCAGGATTGCAGACTTAACTTTGGAAAAGAACTCTTGCTTCCATTGGGCCTGAATTGCTTGTAAGTTAATGGAACCAAGTAGAAAAACTCCATGTTCTGCATGTTCTACTGAAGTAATGCCTGTATCTTTTTACTCAGTTGTTATAAAACTGCCTGCTTAATGTTGTAGAATGAAAGCAAATCAACATCTAAAGAACAAAAAAATCTAAATTTAGACACTGTTATAGGCTTTTCTTTGTTCCAGCCTGTTTCAGGTGAGCAGTTACAATAGACTCATAGCTAATAACTCCTCTTTGTGGGTTTCTGACTTTACAGTCCCAACTGGTAGGCTTCTGTGATGCAAATGATTGTTTACATTTTTAGTACAGTATTGCTCATCAGTAGGTTTTCTTGAATGTATAGTCTCTATGAAGTATGTTTAAATGTGACTGCAGCAATTTGCTTTATTTAACTACTGGAGTGTTACATGTGAGTGTTAACTCATGGAGCGCTCTCAGTACTGTATTTAAAGGGCAGTTACTCTTCCACATAGCACTTTTTTATTGAGCCCTTTCTGTCTTCACTTCCTGATGAGTCTGTCTATCTTGTAGAAGAGATGAACATGAACTTTAAAGAACATAGCCATTGCTTCATATTTCACTTATGATTATGTGTATGTGTCTTTGACTCCTTTTTGTTATTAAAAAATGGAAGGGAGATACAGTGGCTTAACTCAGTCTTAACAGAGTTTTGTTGAGTGACATATTTGTGAGGCAGTGCCTGTTTAGAAAAGGGAAGAGTGCTAAATTGTTCTGTACCTTTCTGGCTTGCGAGACTGGTCCTTTAACAAAAAAAAAAAAAAAGGGAAATGAAATCTGTGATGTTCTTCTTTTCATTGTTCAGTGCAAGCTCTTATTAAAAGGGCAAATTGGAGAGACTTGCAGCCTAAGTGACCTGTAGTAGAGCTGCCAAGTTTCTCCAATTTTTTTCATGGGTACATTCTACCTAGTGAGTTTAAGACACAGTATGATAGTAGTTTTGAGTAATTTGTCAGCTAAGCTTATTTGTCATACCATTTACTTAATATAGTTAAAAGGTATCCCCAACTGAGGAAAAGTTCTTGTACATACAAACATTTTCTAAAGATGTGTCAGAGGACAGGAGGAAACTACTTGCTGTTTCACTAAAGGCTTATCACTGTTGTCTTCAGAATCAGGTAATACAAATGTTGCCTCTTGCATTGCACAATATTTTGAGTTCTTAGAAAATGTGTTTGCAGTAGTGTAGGGCTAAAATTACTAAATACTACACATCTGTGTATTGTACATGTTCACTTTGGAGCACACAGATGTATAAAACATTTTGTTAAAGGATCTTGTGTGTGTGAGAGTAAACAATATTACTATAATAGCAATGAAGAGATAACCAAGATGAGGTAAAACACCACTTTAAAGGCACTGTTGATCTAGATACTGTTGACTTGAATACTTTACACTCTGTAAGAAAGGAGAATGTACTTGTAATTCCTGGCCTTAAGATTTGAAAAACAGTAGCCTCAGTGCAAACATTGCTTTTAGATTAGAATTGTACCCGTATGTTTTTAAAAAGCTTAATTTTTTTAATAGCAAATATTTGGCTTTAGAATTTACTGTCCCAGAAAGTAAACAACAACATTGTTTTAAGCACTCTAATAAACATCAGAATTGTCATCTGGCATGTTGGAATTTTTAACTCTAACTGAAGTGGTGATCTGTGGATCCTGGTGGTGTGTGTGAAATGGTTTTAGTGCATTTTGTCACTGGAACAAACATTTAGTACTATCTATTATAGCAGTAAAGGTAAGGCTGCTTGTTTTTTTTTCTTTTTTTTTCTTTTTCCTTTTTATTCTTGTTATCTGTGTGAGCTAAAGTTCAAGACACCTATTCAAAATGAACATTAAGTTTGGATCAGCTATGATTTACCTCAGTCCTTTACAGGCTAGGAAAAGATGCAGACACTATAGAATGAAGCTATAGAGAAAACTTTGGAGTATATTAGTATGAACAATCAGCAAAGCATAGTTACCTTTTTGAGGTAAAACTGTTAACAGTGACATGGTGGTGCTAAAGGCATTGTACTTTATAGAGGGGTGACGTTTCTGACAATGGGTGCTCAGCACTGTTTTAAAAAAATTCTATAAAGATTGTTGATCCAAAATAACTGACTATTTTTTTAAAGGCTGTTTTAAGTTTTTTTTTGTTTTTGTGAAGAATCTTGTTGCAAAATAGATGGCAGCGTTTTACACACTTCATTTTATACTTCTGTGTGAAAGAATTCTTTTTCTGTATGTGAGCATGAGGGGCTACAGTCTTGAGCAGTTGATGAAATCTGCTGCTATAACAACTGCAAAGCAAACGCATTCGTGTTCCTGGTGTGGTAAATGACTAGACCATTAGTAACTTGCTTTCTGCCAGCTTTATTCTCAGCTGTAATCCAGTAATTACTGGATTTTGCTTTTCAGGATTTTGGGGGGTGGGGGGGGAGCAGGGAGTCAGAGCAGCTCTTTCAATTTAATCAGTGTTTCCTCACATATTTTGGACGCACCGAGCTGAATTTTTCATACTGCGTTTGAGCTGATCAGGACATGGAAGCTGGACCAGATGACCACCAGGTCTTTTCCAACCTGAATTATTCTATGATTTAGATTTCTTTTTTGTTTTTTTGATGCATAACTGACTTTATTGTAGTTGGAACTGATATTGGACCTTCTCCTAGTGTATAACTTTATCTTGGAGTTAAAACAGCTGTGGGATTGCCTGAACTCCCTTGTAAATCTTACTGTAGGAAAAGCAGTCTCTTCTTATGTATTCTTGCTATGGCATTCATTGATGCTTCAGATTTTTACACAACTGTTGCTGTCTTGGAAGCATGCATGAAATGAGGAGAAAAAAAAAAAAAACAAAACTGTGAATATTGTGGGTTTGATTCCAGTATATTTTTTTAATTGCTATTAAACTGAATCAATGTCCAGCTCTCTATGCAGAATGTACACAGAAAAATGCATGCAGAACAGACGCATGCTAAAGTTCCCACACTATTTCAGTGTGCACATATAGACTGTAAATGCATTGCATGCAGATTTTATACATTAGTTGTATTTCTGACTGCCAGTTAAGTTCAGTGCCGCATTTTGTGAAATGGTCTTTAATGCAGTAAGAACCTCATCACTGGTAGAAAACAAAGTGCACATGTAATTTGACAATGGTTTAAAAGCTGAGTTTGGTGTGCAATAGAATCACTTTTATTCCTAATGTTAAAATCATGTATGTAAAGTGATGCCATTGACTATTTTTTTGCACTTTGTCATTTATAAATATTTATATGTATTTAAAGAATAAGAATGTGTGTGTATGTGTATGTACATATATAAATAAAATGCTTAGTTCTGTAAACATGAATGTTACTTTTCAGTATGAGAGGCTGTATAGTGTTAACACTATTGCTGTATACAGGATTTATGAAATATGATTAAAAAATGGTCAGCATAGATGCAATCTGTATTCTTAACTGCTCACCTGAAAGAGGGCTCTGTGGCTATTAACCAGACTATTTACCTGAAACATTATATTAAATATGAACACTGAGTAGCTGCATGGCATTGCAGAAATGGAGTATGTTTTAAAAAGTTCATTTCATCTGTGCTCGTATCACTTTTCCTCAAAAAAAAAAAAAAAAAAGCCAGCCACTCTAAAATCTGTGTTAAAAGCCTGCAGGCATGTTTTGAGGAAATACTGTGATATGAAAGGTTTGGTTTTTTATTGAAAAAGATGAAATGTAAGAAACAAGTGTTAAAATAAGACTTTGTCTGCACAGATCACTTAAACTAGTCTAATGACTGGAAACTAAAGCAAACAGCCTTTGAAATTTTATATTTTGTTTCTGATAAGGGATTACGTTTCCTTATTGAAAGAATTTCTAGTTAAGTTTGAGTTTTAACTTTTATTAACCAGTTGGTTGGTAAGTTTCAAAAACTGTTAGGGACCAGAGTGCTTTGGGGTTTTCTGTCTTTTTAAGTCCTAACAGAGTATACGTGTGTTTATGCAAAATTAAGTTAAAAAGGCAATTCCATATTTTTTTTCTTTCCTAAAGGAAGCATCTTAAATGCTAAATCATAATGCTAAATCTTTTTTTTTTCTGGATCTGATTGTATTTGGCTTAAAAAATCCTATCTTTATGAATGAAGTAGGTTTAAACATTCAAAATACATCCTGAGACTCGGAGAACAGAACGAGCGGCCCTTGGTAGGAGCGCCCCTTGGTTTGGTGTGTGCCGGCAGTTCAGATCTTCCAGTGCAGACAAATCTTTACTGAACACGCTGCTCTCCTGGGATCCAGGTTCAGTCTTGCAGCAGCACAGTTTGTGTGCAGTGTTTCACTGGGGTAATGACACCTGAATGGAAGTACTTGAAGTGTGTGAGGGGAAGCTGAACAGCCTTTGTATATTCTATGTATGTCATATAGATTCTATCAGGACTTGATGCTGAAACTTAGTGATATGATATCCTGGGAACCAAATTCTTTTCTGGGATGCCTGTTGCTGTAATTCCTGCTCAAAACTGGTTTTGATCCAGGGATACCTGTGCCCTGATGCAGAATTTAGACTTAAGTTCCCAGTGATGAATCCCTGACTCCAGTAACTTCTTTGCTTTTCCACAGCGTCTTTGACTTTTTTATGTGTTGAAGTTTGACAGAAAAAAATGTACTTTGGCTGACTCTTTAACATATATTTTAGTTTTTCTATTACGTAAGTAATAGTGATGCTCTAAAGCTTATTACACAACTTATTAAATCAGTTTTATTTTTGTCCACTCTGCATGCTAAAGGTGTCTGGAGCTAAAAGGTTTCAAGTAAATGACCTTTTCTCATATTAGTGTTGGAAAAAAGTGGAGGGACAAACGCTGTTTCCATTTGTGTTCTATTAAAAAGACTATTTTTGTAGCAAAAACTTCAATTTTAAATTTCAATCCTGCAGTCTTGCTTTGTGCATATGAATATACCTGGGTCCGTTATTTCAAACAGCATATGTGTAACAAGTCAAGTATAAAATTAAAATAAAGTGCACTCTTCTGAGATTTGTTATTGAAAATATGGCAATTTATTTTGGTTTCATATAAGAATTCAATACAAAATAGAGAAAATACATTTAGCTATTAAGCTTTTTATTTCTGGATGCTGCTGCTTATTTTTTTGAGAAGGTGCTTGCAGTTTTGCACAACAGAAATCAACTTAATGGGTTTGAAGCACTTTAGGATTCTTCTAAATGCAACCCACTTATGGTTGAACAGAATGACATTAAAATCACCTAACATGTTTAATTTTTGGTTGGGCTCTTTGTAATTCTGTTTGATTTAATCAGCACATTATATTTGAAGCTGTTTTCAGAGATTCAGAAATAAATTAAAATACACGGTAAGAGATCTGTTGAGAAACATCTCTATTCAAATGCCCATGGGATAATTTGAGTAGCAATGTGTCTACCTAGCCATCTGTTATAAAGATATTGCAGAGTTTCTTTGCCCTGTGATAGCAAAGTCAGCTGGGAGCGTTAGGATTTTTCCTCAAACAAAATCTTTTATTAACTGTTTCCTATGTTTCCTAAGTTTGTTGTGTATGTTATGGTAAGGACAGAATAAGATTGGGCTCTGCAGGAAGTCACTGTCCCTGCTCTAAAATGCCTGGTACTGAAACCCTGACCCTTCCTGTGATCTGCCGGCTTAATCCACATGTCTTCGTTTCCCAGAACAGGTCCTTAATTCAGCACCTCATAATTCCTTAGGATAACAAAAGCAGAGGAGAAAGTAATCAAGTTATCACTGATGAACTGCATTTTATGTTCATCACCTGAAACAGTAGTGTTCTGCTCTTTACTGATGAGAAAGCTGATTAATGCCTGTTATGTTGTATTGTCTTATAGTGGGAAAAACTGCTTTTGATGGAACAAAAGTGTCATTAGCTTTTCTATGAATTCATGTGCATAAATTGGTGCTAATTTTTTAAGGAAAACAGATGGTTAGCAGCGTATATGTCTGTTTTTTGATATCTCTATTTTCTTAAATGGTGGCAAAACAAACTTTATAAGGTAATTAATGTGTGTCTTCAATTTCATCAGATGAAAATGCCCAAATTTTTCTAAAGTAAGATAGTTAACCTTCCATGGTAGTTAGTGCTTCTTTGGAGCTCCTGCTTTCTGGTGTGTTATGCACTAAAATGAACACAATTAGAAAACATAGCATTACATGACTACCTTTCCTTTCTTTAAACATACATGACATGTTTTTTTACAGGTGTTTTAGCAGTTTAGTGTAGTCAAGATACCAGAGTAAATCACACATTTACCTGTGTGCAATTAACTTAGTCCTGTGAAGTTTATCTGGTCATTAACTTTAGAAAGATTATACAAATTTTCAGGTCTTTTCAAGAGGGGATAACACATAACTGACTTCTCATGCAAATATAAATGTTGATACCTGGGAAGACATTCTGTAATGTGTTCTAGAAGACATTCTATAAAAGATTACAGTAGTCCAAGTCATTTGTTATGAGACCCAGTGTTGTCTAAATGCTCAAATAATGCCCCCAAAGCTGCCTGTTCTTCAAGAATTTCTTTTGCACTGTTGTTTTCACCCCCTTCAAAGTGCTTTGTGTATCTTGCCTGGACCCTCTTCTCTGCATTCTGTTTACTGAATGCCACAAAAAGTAGCATCAAGCTCTATTACCTGTTACAGTGTTGAGTTTATGGCCTTAATTTAACTTGCTTATAGTATGGTATAAAATTTCAGAAGAAAGATGTGCTTTGAAGTATAAATATATGGATACATGTGGCCTCTTCTGCCTGTGAAATCAGGCTTTGATTGTCATATCTCATTCTTGATGCTTGTGCAATAAGAACATGTTCCCTTTAGTGCAGTGGCTACTCTGTCTGATGCTGGACTTTGTTTTTCAGGATGACTAAAAAGTATTTTTTCTTTTTTTTTATGGACAGCAGTCATGCTTCCTTCATTTTGGTCTGTTTTTTTTTTTTTTTTTTTTTTAATGGAAAGTAGAAATTTCATCAAGAAAGCTGTCAGTAACTAATTCTGAAGTGCTAGTTATAGTCTCATTCTAAACTGTTTTGTTTTTTCCAAAAATCTTGTCATGAAACACCAATACTAAAGCCACTGTAAAATTACAAATAAATATGTATACTTGAACAATGTGAACAGTCTCTTTCATTTACTCTAGCAGTAAGATTTCTATTTCTTTGTCTTGTGCTGAAGTAGAATATGCCTAACTGAAAGGGTGCATGCTTTTAGTTATCTTCAAGCTTGCTACTGCCCTAGTGCTCAAGTAACCAAAAAGTAAGTATTGGTATGAAAAATAAATGTTAAGGAATTAGTTGGGAGATCCTTTGTCAATCAACTAGAAAACTTGGACATTCAACAGCATTTGATTTTATTGCAAAGTAATAAATTTATTTTGAAATTTGTTAAAATTGCAGAAATTTGCCAGGTTTGCCAGATATTTGACAGATTTGTATTCACATGCATGTACCGTAACAGTATCATAGTTAGATTTTTCAGACTTCCTCATAAGATTTATATGTATATTTATAGTCAACGGTGCATTTAAAAGCACTTTAGAAGCGTATTCTTTACACCTTGAGCTCAGTTGAGGACATTTGTTCTAACTGAACAAGACAGACGTATGGCTGGCTTGAAAAAAACTACCTCGCTGCACTTTTTGGAGGAAGAAGTAAGCCTTTTTTTGCAAAGACACAGTAAGTTTTTCTCAGTTGCTTTTGCAAAGCTCTTTTTTCACCTTCAAGGTGAAGTGAAACTTAACTGCTGCTCTGATCCAACTGCCTCTCTTAAGGGTTGTCTTGCACTCTTTGAGGGGTCAGCCTCTCTCGATGCATGGCAAGAGCTCCGTTCCTCTGCCAGCCCTGGCATTGTCACTTAGGTAGAATTTCTGCAGGAATGTCGGTGTTTTTTTTCATGGAGAACTTGCAATCTTATCTCCTCTCCAGGGTGTTGCAGCAGAGTATTTGGATGAAGCGAAGATGAGCAGTAGATCATAGGGCTTCCTGATAGTTGTTGATAGGTGCTCCTTGGGGTGTAAGGTATGGAGGAAGACTCAATTCATTAAGCAGAAGAGAACAAAGAAAATAAGAGCTCTCCTATTTGTAATCAAAGTGCTTTACAAAGCATACCAAAGTGCATTCCTTGTTAATGTTATACCTTTTCTTTATATTTGCTCTAGGCTCCTGATGTTGGCAGGGCAGGTTTAGAAAGATAAAAAGGGAAAGAATTGAAAACAAGATCCAAATAATTTTTGAGGAAAGTGAAACTTCAGAAAGAGAGTGTTTTTCATGGCAATGGACGCCTGAAAGATCCAAAGTGAAGGGAAGATTGGAAAAAAGAAATGAGGAAAAGAATTTAAGTACGAGGAGTTCAAAGACTGCTCTGTGTGAAGGTAAGAAAATAAATCAGTTATGGTTCAGTGATACACTTCAGGAGACTGGAGCTGCTTCATTCTGTGAAAACTGTGGGGTAAGATGGCATTTTCTGATTCACTCACATCTGCTTGTTCTCTCCTTTCTGGGAAAGAAGGAAAAAAGTCTGCAAGGTCAGCCTATATCTCACTGCTGAGTGAGACTTTCAGTAAGCAAGTGGTTGGTTACTGTTACATTTAATCTTTCTGAAGAGCTAATAATAAATCACGTGTTTGTTTTCTTCATACAAAGTATAACTGTACATTCAGTTCACGTGCTTGTATGAACAGCAGGTTTAAGTATGCAGAAGTTTAGCATAAATGCTGATATTCAGACTTAAGGAAATAGGGTTTTTTTGCAGTGGGTTGAGGGCTGTGATTATTTTCTTGATGCTTGAATATGTACAGGTTGCCAACCCAGCTATCAAAATAGTTTAAAGGTTTTCTGTGTGGAGAGGAGGCGAGGGAGAGAGATCTGCTTAAGAGATGGGAGTGGGGGAGTCTGCAGTGATGGTTCTCATGACCAGCGTCCTCAGCTGGGCGTCTTGATGACTGATTATCATCCATAGGAGAAAAGGGCTTTTGAAGAAGCCTCCTCTACAAAGAGTTATCCTTTCAGCGAGAGGACAGGACTTACACTAAACTTCTGCATCTTAACTGTGGGGCCATGTGAGGATAATGTTAACTATAGATAGGTATAAATATTTTGTTTCTTATTTCTTTATATTTGCCTCCAACTGAGCAAATGAATTAAATTTTGAGTGTGACTTCTACGGTGACTGATACAAGCAAAGCCCAGTAAGCATCCCTTGATTTTAAAAAACACGTAGTCACTTTGGTATTTACTGTATCAGTACAAGACTCAAAGCTGGCCAGGAAATATCAGGGTGCTTCCCCAGACACTATGGCCTGGCTTTGGAATTGGTAATGCAAAGTGTGACTGAAAGATGTTTCCAGTGATAAGGCAAAGCATCCCTGGCATTAGCTGGGCAGTGCAGAGAGTTTCTAGAGTTCAGGCATCCCAACAACTCCCCATCAACTGCTTGCTCAGTTCGTGATTAAGAACCTAGTTCTCACTTTGGAGGTTCTTTCTTCACCCCTGGAATGGCAGTAAGTATTGTAATCAAAACATGGCTTTTTTTTTCCCTCTCCTGTGTTCAATTTATAAACTGAACAACTTTCTCTGTTACCTCCATTTGTTAATTTCCCCAAAAGTATCAAAAAAATCTTCCATTTCCTTCTGAAGCATTTCATTTCTTCTCTCTGCATCTTCCTTTGCCCTCTCTGCATTTCGTATTTTCATCTCCACCAGGCTGTACCACTTGTGCTGCTGCCCCAGCTTTGAGTGCATCACCTCAATCTCAGACTGCAGCGCTCTGCTCCTCTGCTCCAGGCTGTTTGAGAGACAGACACTGTAAAATTAGAGGGTGTTTTCCTTTCCTAAAAACAAAACAAAAAATAACTTTTTTTGCCCTCTTAAAGCTAGTCAATTTTTTTGGCATATTTTCTCATAAATACGAGTACTTGGCATCCCCAGGACAGGCTGCAGAGTATGCCCCTTGTTGCTGTGTTAACCCTTGTTTAGAAGGGATGACATCCATGCAACAGACTCACTTCCTGTGCATCGTGTGACATCTGCACCAGGTTTGTTCTGCGTTGCAGACCCCCTCATGGGAGGGGAGTGTGGTGTTCAGCTCTGCCCAGCGCGAGGAGGAGCTTGAGCCTCGCACACCGATTCACACTCTTGACTTGGACGGTGCCCGTGCCAGGGTAGCAGCATTGTGGAAAGGCAGTGAGGTGGCTGCCTTGCTATTGCAGCAGGGAGCTCTTTGCAGTGAATTTAGCAGCAGCTCCTTGCTGTGAAGGTGCTCGCTTGGTCTGATGCAGCTCTGTGTATGGCCACGTTAACACCCAAATCCCTATGTACTCTGCTCTGTGTCAAAGCTGTTCTGCAACACACTTACTCTTTCAATTTATGGTGCTCTATATTGGAATAAAAAACCTGTGCAATTAACTATGGATATTTATTCTAACTTGGTATAAATAAGAAGCCTTGAGGAACCTGACTTTAACTGCAACGGAAAATGAAAAAGCATATGATAAAAAGACTGGGGGGCAGGAAAGGACAGGAAGAGTTTGTTTACTAAGCAGGAATGCTTAGTAAGGAACACTCCTTTAAGCATATTAGATTTAATGTGTTTTTTTTTCCACAACCCAGTGCACATGTCATGAAGTTGTAAGGACAGAGTTATCAAATGATGTATGTCAAGGTATATTGCAGTTTAATCAGATAATTAGCATCACTTGTATACCTGTAACTTGCAGGTAATTTATGATACTGTGTTGTTAAAGGGATTAACTTTTCAAATATAATTTTAAAAAAACAGCACTGTTTGGCTACTGGAGCCTGAAAATACTGCCTTTTTCTTGCTTTGATAAAAAGCTATGCCTAAGTATTCATTCAATTACTGATTTTTTTGAAATTTGGAAAACACTTATGAAAAGTTTCTTCAGAGTTGTTAAAAATCATGGCTTAAAACTTGTAAGGAATATTTTTGACTTAATATTAGCACTGTTGTGAACCTGCATGCTTTTGCACAGAGAAATTCTTAATATTGGATTAGTGCAAAAGGAGAAATGTGTAATAGACCAGAGGCTTCTAAAAATAAAAAAAAATCTGCACATTCGTGCCAAAAACCATTGAACAGAGCCTTTCAAGCACCCTGCAAGAAAATGCATTCAAGTAACTAAATGACTGGTGACCTAACCCGGTAATACAGGATCCCAAGTAGCCTTCACAGTGTACGTGGATTGCGCTGAATTAGCAGCCGTACATGCTGATAACAGACCGTGCGGTAGCTGTTGGTGGCACAAAGAGGTGCCTTCCCTGCAGTGCCATAGTTTTGAAAACTCTTTACCTTGCAATTTTAGATTCGTACTCTGCCTTCTGCCTGGACATCATGGTCTTCAGGTTCGCCAGGCAGTGCTGCAGCGAAGCTGGATTTGCTGGCAAGTCGCTGGAGGAGGGGAAGCTGTCGCTGTTCTCCGCTGGGACATGTCCCATGTTTCCCTGAGCTCCCAAAACATGGCTCAGCGCTGCGTTAGCTTCCTGGGAGTCTTCTGGGAGGGTAAGTCCTGTCCAAGACCTTGAAGAAGAGTTTTCTTCAAACATAGCTTAGCAGAGGGAGCCTGCTGAGCGCGACCAGACAGGACCATTCATGCCCTGCGGGCTTTGTCAGACTCAATTCCTGTTCTGTTTTACAAGAGAACTTGTTTTTGGGTTTGTCTGTCTGTCTTGTCACAGACTGTGAGAGTTTTCTTCCTCACCACAGCTACTTGAAGCTTTCAAATACTTGGAAATGGTCCATTTTGCTGGAGCCTGGATCTTGTTTCAGGCTGCACCCTGGGGTGTGTACGCAGCGGGGTGGTCTTGAGTGGCTGGGCCAGTCTGCTGCCCGCTCGGCTTTCTCGTCGTGGTTGGTTTATTCTTATCTCCAGGAACTGCTACTACTTTCCTACCCTGGCTTTTCCGTGTTACTTGACTGACATCTGTGGATGGCCCGTTTTATAGCAGTTCAGCAGTTGCATAAGCTGGAAAAGGGGAAGAGTCGGAATTCCGTGGCACAAGGCTCGTCCTTTGGCCACGCAGAGCGGACGGGAGTATCCGGCCCGTGCGAGGCTCCCCCTGCTCCGCTTCGCGTGGATTGGGAGAGGGGCGCGTTGAATCTGCTTTGGCTGCACTGTATCTAGCTAGTCAGGCATAAGAAAAACAGAGTAAATATAAAATGTCTTGTTGTGCCGCCTTATCTCTGTTACTGGTCGTGTGCATTTTAAAGGAGCAAATGGCAGTAGTTAAATGAAGCCGTTTGGTTTGTTTTGTCATCGGGTTTCACGGGTAAGAACCTGGAGAGGGTAAGGAAAGATAGGGCTCTTTTCATCGACTTGGATTTCAGTTCCTGTTGGGGAAAAAAAAAAATTGACATGAATAAATATGGAATGTTTATTTTAACTGCCTCTTTTCACAAGGGAATCGAGTACAGTACAGAGAGAACTTGAATGCAACTAACAGAAAAGTAAAATATGTGTGCATATAAAAAATAAAGAAGATAGTTTGAAATAATGTGGAAACTTCTAATTTTCCTGTACGTCCCATCTTCTTAAAATGAGGTGCTCTACTGATGGAATATGGGAAGAAATCCATAAATTCTATTTTGGGGGAGTGAAATAATCTGAATTACCTACACACACGTTCATGCACGTTACAGTGCTGCTGATCTAAAACTTCTACTCCAGAACAAAATACTCCTGGAATATTGATGTCTGCTTCACGTGAGATCTGTGACTATTAATAATCTAACAGATGGCAGGGCTTTCTGATGATGTGGGTCCCGGGTGCTGTGATTAATCTGTTTTCTCCTGTACCCCAAGGAGAAACAGCAACTGTGGAGCTTGGCAGCCCTTCCCCTGCCGCTAGCGGGCTGCTCCTGTCGCCACCCCCGCGCCTCCCCTCGCTCCGAGGGGCGGTCGCGGCGCAGCCGCTCCGGCAGCGCGGGTGCCCCGCGTGGCCGCGGCCGGGCAGCTGCTGCAGGAGCCGCCAAGGAGCCGGCCTCCCCCAGCCCTGCCAATCCTCGTGCTCCAAGGAGACGGTGCGGGCCCATGAATCAAGGAATTAACGGCGTAGAAGCTCCGGCGCCGTTTTTAAGGCCGTGTTGGACTGTGCTGTGCCGTGCTGGATTGGAGCAGCGCGAGCGCGCGGCGAGGGCGGCCCGCGGAGCGGCGCGGCGG
>VZSV01000015.1:9669001-9736225 GCA_013398735.1 Nothocercus julius
CTGGGCGCCCCGCCCCGGGACCGCCTCTGCCCGCGGCGCCTTTCAGTGCGGCGGCGGGAGGCCTGCGAAGCTGAGAAGCAGCTGGCCGTGCTCTGCTGCCGTTACCTCCAGAGCTGTCTGCCGGCGCTAGGAAGGCAAACAATTCTTTCTGAGCGTTCGTCACTGCGTGGAAAGTGGATCAGCTGCGCAGTAACGCGGCTGTGGGGAGTCTTGCCGGCCCCGAGGTTTTAGTGCCCTTCAGAGGGCCCTCCGCAGGGCGGCTGGCGCTCCCAGCGGGAAGGCCTGCCCGGCCTGCCTTCCTCCTGCGCTCTCCAAAGGCCTGGCCTGGGAGTCTGCGGGCAGTCTTGGAACAGCTTCCTCATAGGCAGTGAGGAGGATGGGGCAGCCTCTTCTCAGTGGTGGCCGCTGACAGGACTAGAGGAAACGGCCACAAACTGAAGCACCAAAAGTTCCGCAGGAACTTAAGGAAAAATTTCTTGCCAGTGCGGGTGACAGAGCCCTGGCCCAGGCTGCCCAGGGAGGTTGTGGAGTCTCCTTCTCTGGGGATCTTCCAAACCCGCTTGGACACAGTCCTGAGCCACAGGCTCTAGGTGACCCTGCGTGTGCAGGGGGGTTGGACTGGATGATCCCTAGAGGTCCCTTCCAACCTTGAGCATTCTATGATTCTGTGGTGTCAGGGCTTCAGGATAAGGGTGTTTCAGAGCGCAGAAATAAGATAAGGCAGCTGGCATCTGCTCTCCTTTCACCTTTCCGTGGCTTTTCTAGGGCAATTCCTTCTACTAGTTTCCTAGCAAATTAAATGTCAATGATGATGGGTTGTGTTATTTTTTTTTATTATTTGGGACACAGGAAGAACCCTGCTCCAGACTTCAGGCTTGCACGGAGCTGGGATGTTTTGAAAAATGGCTTCTTGTTTTGGCCTGACTTAGGACGGAACTTGCGATTCTGTGGAATGACCTGGCCTTGGAACGCAGCGCCGTTGCCATGTGCGGTTAAAACTCAACATGCTGGAAATAGTTCCTGCAGGCAAGTTGTGGGATTCGGCCTCCCTCGGCTCTGGTCTTAGGCCAGCTGCCTGTTTCTGTGCATCATTCCTGATCTCGGAGAGAGAACAGAATATGCTCAGCTCATACTTTGTAAGGTAACGCTGGCGCTGAGGACAGAGATGCTGTGACTGTTCCAAAAAGAAGGTCAAATTACCCAAGCATCTGCACATTAGAGATTACCAGATAAAAGCTCATAACTTCTTGTCTCAAAAGCTGATGATAATTGAGCTCTGTTCTTGTAAACCACATTTATCAGCACTTTCTGCTCTTCAGGCTGGTGGTAGAGACAAGTTGCTAGCAAGGGCGAAACCCCAGGCACCTGCGGCCGGCTGCACCTTACGGAAGAGGCGTGGGGCATCTCCTCCCGCCAGCCCCGGCCCTGGCAGGCGTGCGGAAATATCCGTGCGCAGAGGATGCGGAGAGCCAAGTGCTTCTCAGTCTGCTAGAGACAAGGGAAAACCAGCGTGGTGGGGAAACGTAATACCTGAAAACCAGCACAGCCTGCTCTGAACTCGCCTCCGCAACTCTGAGCTAATTATTTATTGTGCTGGGTATGCTGAATAAATGGAAACAAGTAAAATCTTCTCTCTCTACCTGTGGAGAGGAGACCCTCTTAGGTCTTGGCTCAAGGTGATAAATCAGCCTTGGCTCTTTGATGAGCTCTGGTTCAGGTGCGTGGTGACTTCAGTGGTCTGAGTGTCTTTAACCTTTTGCTACAGCTCCCTATTGTCAGATAGCACTTTTTTTGTGTGTGTAAATAAGAAAAAAAAAACAATATCATGAAACACTCCACTCATCAGATGAATTGATTCAGATGAAATCTAGTTAAGTTGTTTATTTGTGAAGCTTATTCTTATAAAAAGATTTTGTCATACCCTACTAGAGGAGGAGAAAGCAGATGCTACTAGCTGCTGTAAACACTTGATCTCTTAAAGGTTTGGGGCTTGTCAGGAATCCTGTATGTTTCCCTATTGCCAACACCCTGTGCTTTTGTGTGTGGGAAGCAGCACCGTGGCCGCAGGACAGGTGCTTTTGAGACACGTTGCTGTAAAAATAAGGCCGGGTCGTCCCTCGTGTGCCTCGAGCAGAGCGTGGGGAGGTCGTGCGCGTTGGCTCCGTGCAGCAGCGCGGCTGCCCGGGCGCTGCCTCCCGGCCTGGCTCTGCCCCAGCCTCCGCAGCCGCTTCCCTGGCGCCTGGAGCAGGCCTGGATGTGCCGGAGGGGCCGAGGACCTTGGGCTCCTGCCAGGGCAAGGACCCTCCCAAGTGCCAGCGCTTGTGTTGCCGGCGGCCGGGAATGGGTGGGAAGGGGAGGCCGCAGCCCAGCAGCTTGGAGCTGGAGCCCCGCTAGGTGTCAGGGCTGGGTCGGGATGGGGACCGGCTGCTGGAGGGCCGGAGCTGGGAACTCCGGGAGGAAGAACTGCAGGATCTCAGCAAGCTCAGTGACAAGTGCTTCATGAAAGAAAGCTGGGAATTTAATTTTCATAACTTAAGGCAGAAAGGCCGGTTGGGGGGGCTATTTAAAACGTCCTTCTAGCAGGAGAGGGCAGTGTGTGCTTTGCTATGCCCCAAGGATCATGGATTTGGGATGAGTTTATTTTAAAAGAGAAGCAGTGGGGCTGCTGTGCTGAGTTCAAGGGAGGGAGCTGGTTTTTGTTTTTGTCTTTTTGTTTTGTTTTCTGGAGGAACAAACGTGGTGGAACAGCAGCTTTATAAACAGACCTGAAGTTTTTCTACGCGCCCAGCCCAGCTGCCCCGGTGCTGCTGGCACCGTCACGCAGGCGCCCTGCTGCGGCCTGTCTTACGGGTAGCAATAATTAGCCTAAGGTATGAGGAAATGCCTTGCTTCCTACGGCTTGTTCAGTGAATCAAAGTGTTCCTCCTTGTTTTTAAGGTCCAGCATAGGGTGCCGTTTGCAGACCGGCTGCGGCCGTGGCTGCAAGTCGCAGTGGTGCAGCTGCGTGCAAGGTGCAGCTCGTGTGCTCTGCAATCCTCCATAGGAGCTACTCGTCATACTGGGATGCTGGGGGCCAATTTTACGTTTTACAGGTGGATTTCTGCCTCGGAATGGATCTTTGCTGCTGCACATGGCAATTTCCCTGCTTTAAACACTGACCAAAAGTGTTTAACTAAACACTTAAGTGTGTAACTACAGGCAATTTCAGCGCCCTCCACCCTGGCTGTGCCACGAGGACATGCGGGGCCGCTGGCCACGGCACCCAGCTATGGGCAGCTGCTGCACAAGAGCAACTTTATCCTCGAGACAAGGTCTCTTTGTGGCCTCCAGCTCAGCTCTGCGCGAGCGGGAGAGCAGAGGACGCCGGCGCTTCTGCCATCTGCGTGACAGTGGCTGATTCATAAAGCAGATTCCTGCGACAAACGGCAGCGCGTGTTGGCGGCCAGGACGCCGCCAGTCCCGTCTGTGCCACAGGGACGATGATGAACTGGAGCCACAACATGTGCAGCTTGTGCATCACTCCTGAACAAAAGGAGCTTTGCTAAATATATGCAAATAACTTCAATAAAGCCTCTTTTGTCCTCCCGATCTCATTGGTTTTTGTCTTTGTTTACCTGCTTGCTTTCAGTTTCAGTTGTAGGGATGCCATTATGGGAGAAAATGGGGTTTCATTGGAAATGTGTGTTTGATAAAACTCTCTCACCCTTCATTTTGCTCAATGCAGTAACTCCTATTGTCATAGACCGGGGAAAATTGCTTAGGAAGGCACACACTCAAATTGCCTTTCTCATGGATTACATTTTCAGTTGGACACAGTTTTGATGCAATTCCCCACTTAATTTTTAATCTGCACATCTAAAAGGAAGGATTAAAAATATATATATATATATGGTATTGTTCAGACTATTTCAGTGTTAAAGGCAAGTCAACTTTATTATGCTTGGAAGCCTCCTCTCTACCACTCATAGGGAACGATAAGTTCAAGACTTGTAGTTTGGGTTAACATTAATAGGAGCTACTGATTTTTCAGTCTATTATTCAGTTTTACGGATTTTTTTTTTCAGAATCTTCCCCAGGTGTGTTTCCATATCGGATTTTTGTCTGTACTTGAGAACAAGGCTTTGCCTTTCAAAATAGTAAGAAAGTGGAGAGCTCTTGGAATACCTCTGGAAACTATCCCTTTAACAAATGTTTGCTGCTCTACTTAAAGTGAGCTGTTGTGTTTATCTGCATTCTGAATGGTGTCTATAAACACAGCAGCTGTCCGCATGCAAACGGGGCTTTCCTGCAGTGCATAATATGAAAAGAATCTTATTCCTAGTTTAAAAAAAGAGCAAGAAAGACTCAAGAAGCTCAAATGATGCCAGCTTTCTATCAGCTCCAGTGATAGTCTAGGTATCTAGGAGAGTCATCAGGTTAATGTGATGTATGTTTTGCAATTACAGCTTTAAGTTTCTTACGCTCACTTTTCCTCACCATTTTCCTGCAGGAATAGGTATAACCCTGCAGTGTTCTAGCTTTCCTTCCTCCTGCCTCTGTGCCTGCAAATCAGTAACTAGAAGGAAGCAGGAACTTTTCCTCTGTCATACTTTTTACTAATTTCTTTTTCTCCTCTGACAATCACATTTGCAGGTGATCTTTTCCATGGACTGCAGCTGCAGCTTAAGGGACACCAAGATGTGTCTCGCTAGCACGAATGCAAGCGAGTGCCTAGTTCTTCCTAGGTGAGCAAGTTCCCAAACCGTTGTGCCTTATGCAGAGCTGCTGCAAACAGGACAGGAGCATCCCAGCCTGAAGGAGATTTCTCTGTAAGATCAGCATAACCAGCTCCTCTCAAGCTTGTCTGCTCTTGTGCAAAACAACGTTCCCTGGGCCAGCCGCGAGGGAAAAAATCACCCTGGCTGCTCCAGGGTGTGCTGATTCTCAGAACAGAAATACCAAAATGCCATGGGAAAGGCTGTTCTCAGGGTATCTCCTGGCCTATTCAGAAACAGAAAATGTCAGGAATGTCCCAGAAAACCTGTACTCTGTCTTTCTAGTAGAACTGTCTAAACTTCCTGAAACACAGAAGTTGAGCGTGTGCTGCTTTACCATAAGCTCTATTACTACGCTTTTGTTTGTTTATTTTTCATCACAGCTATTATTTATTTGGTGTTTCTGGTTTCTTGACTTTTTTTTTTTGACAAAGTCATGCTGAAGATCTTGCTGAGCTTGTACTTGTTGTTTGTATACTAGGAAAAGGGTGAAAAAAAGAGCAAGAAGAAAATCATTGAAAAGCTTAACTAAAAGTAGCGTTCCTTTGCTAGCATTTTCTGCTGATGTGGCAAAATTCACCAGTCTCCAAGCTAAAATACTGGAGAAAAATATTCTCTTGTTTTTCTTCTTTCTCGTTCTTCACCGCCCCTCTCAACTTTCCTATCTCTGCCAGTATACTTAGATTTTATCCATATATGGCTCCAAATTTGGGCCATACATGGGTCTTGCAGCTTTAGTGCAAAAGGTGACGTTCCAGGAGCACTGAATTGCTGAGGATACTACAACCTCGGATGGACACCGATGGTTTTTATGCCACTGCCTCTGAGTTTCGCTCGCCATTACCCTTGATGGTGGTGCGTGTCGCCTGCACCACCGCACGCACAACTGACTATTAATTGATTTCTTGCAGCAGCTTACGGATTTGCACGTAGACGACTGGGAGTTGTTCCTGGCGGCCCGTGGAGATGCCGCCGCTCGCACGCTGGCCCCGTCCTCTCCTCCGCCCGTCCGTCTGTCCAGGGCTGCGGCTGCTGCTCCCGCAGCTGAGCAGACACCGCTCTGAGAAACCCGTTACTGGTCTCTGCTAATTAGGGTTAACAACAACCCCCAAAATGAGTTTCCTGAGGAAAAGGGTGTCATTTTTGTGTAGCGCTTGAGGCTGCAGAGGAAAACTCTGGTGGTTTCAAAGATCGTTTTGAGGCAGGAAAATGAACACGAGCACTTGGCTGCTAAGGCTGCTACTCCAGTGGGACTCTCCCGTGCAATAAAACTGTTTTCTACATAAAGCATTTTTTCCCCTCCCTTTTCCACTCATCAAAAAGAAAAAAAAAAAAAAAGGGAAAATACCCATGCTAGGCCATTGGATTAGCTTGCTTCTCCCTAAACGTCACTTGAACCTTGAGCGGAGCAGCCATAGTGCTGAGTCATTACCAGCCATTTGCATCTACAATAACAACAGGGAAAAAGATAAAAAGTCAATGTAGGGATCAATACCAAGCTCTTTGCTCCAGGGCTCTTGCCCAGAGCTTATCGTTAGTAGACACTCACGGAGCAGAGTGCTATTAATTAGAGGAAGCATTTGTAATTCAGAGGAAATGACTGGCCATTGTAGAAAGCCCTGGACTCTTTGCTAGCTGAGTGTCTCACCTTTTGCTGCTGGATTCCTCCAGGGCTTGGCCAAAGTGGATGCTTTTGCTCTTTTTAGACCTGGCAGCCACTGCATTTCCAGGCTGGGAGGTTGTAGCAGGCCCCAGCAGCCATTTCCTATCACCATGGCTGCCATAAGGCCATGGCTGCCATTTTGGGGCCACGAGGTCGTGGCCGCCATTTTGGGGCTAGGCACGTGTGGCTGCCTGGCCTGCTGCTGGACCCCATCCGCGGTCATCTGCTGCAAATTAAGGTCAGTGAAGGTGCCTTTTGTTCACAGATGCAGGGCCTGAAGGAATTATTTATTTATTAAGCATTTGGGGAGAATTCTAATAAATTAAAAACCTTGGAAAGTGCGCACAGTCCTGCCTGGGCTGGCTGGGTGCAAACCTGGCTCTTGGCAGTGTTTTTGCTTTACTGTCTGTGGTTGTGTGTTTACTTTAATTAAAAACATGCACTTTGACCACATTTGAGATACTCAGTTTCTACTCTTCATCATGATTTTGTTCATCCCAAGCAGTCATTATTAGGTGGTTTTGTATTTTGTTTTTGCCTTTTTTTTTTAACTTGTTATTACTACTGTGAAATTGTTTACAGGCCCCAGGGAGGACAGGAAAAAAAAATCTCTTTAAAACAGCAATTATTCTTAGTAAAACATTCTAAATAATTCATTTCTTATTGGCTGCAGCCTGCTATTAAATGCCTTTTAGCTACTACTTGTATAAACTCTTAAAACTCTGGTTCAAAGCCAAGCCCAGGTTAACGATACAGCAAATTCTGGAGGAACCTCAGCGCCGTTGAGAAAGCGATGCCCGAAAACGGCCCCGAGGCGTCCGGCAGCGTCTCGTAGTGCCACGGCCATGGCCTGGGACGGTGCCAGCAGTGCAGGGGTGACATTCCCTGGCTAAACGGCAGGTCCCTGCCAGAGGCAACATCCTGACTCGTACCGTGCATGTACACATATATCTATATACAAATATATATGTAGACGTACGTATCCTGAAGAGCTGCTACTCTGCTTTGGTGGCTCAGGGTAGTCTTTGCGCTTGCCAGATAAAGGGACCTTCCTGCCAATGCTCCCAGCAGTGACTTCTGCTTGCCCAGTCACTGACTTTGTGTTTGTGGGGTTAAATAAGTACTCGGCGGTTTGTTCGGCTGAGGGTTTTTAGGTGTGTGTTGTTGCTTTGCCCAGCAGTGTAATTGCATAAAGAGGCAGGTGTGGGTGCAGGAGGCAGCTGGGGAATCCAGCGCTTTGCTGGTGTCTCCGTGCTTGGTTTTAGCTGCTCTCTTACGAATTCTGCTAGGAAATCTGTTGGGATTTCTGCCCTCAGAAAGTCTTCTCTTTCTGGCCAGAGCCCTGGGGAAACTAGGTTCTCAGTGTAATGCTCTCACAACAGAGCCACTGCCTTTAATACGCAGAAGAAAGGGCAGTGAATCGCAGTATGGCTGCGTCTCTATTAACATGCTTCTCCATCTGGCTGTTTGCAATGCATGCACGCTGAAAATAAATGAGTGTGATAGGTGGGCTGCACTAAATGCCGTGTGAAAGATTCTCCGTCTCTGTAGCATGAAGTTATTCTTTTTGTTTTGTTTTTGTTTTAATCATATGCCTGCTCACCTTGGTTGTGTATGTTTCCACTTGGTGTGCTCTCGGCAGTTTCCTTTTCCCAGTTGTGGTTAAACCCCAGACTCTGATCCAGACATGGTTTTGCTTAACCAGCTCTCTTGGCTGCTTCCATCCACTGTCCTTCTGGGGTGACACCCCAAAAACTGAAGTGGTGGCCAGCCCGGGACAGGATGGGAGCCTCTGGGCTCGGGCACATCTGACCTCTTGCCGGGGCAGCTGATTCCCTTCCCGGTAGAAGCCTTTTCCCAGCCGGCGGTGGCTGGGCCCGGATGAAGGACACCGAGCTCCGGAGCCTGCTTCATGGCAATAAGCACAGAGTCCAGCCCACCTCAGACACCTTCCTCCCTTCGAGGGAGCATTCCTTTGCAGAGCACGTCCCAAGCATCTGGGTAAAGAAGTACTAGACATGAGGTGTGCTTTTAAGAGCCACCGTGTGCATCAGATTGCAAGGCTGCTTTCATTAACAATTTAGGCAGAGTTTGATTGGTTTTGTGGTCTCTAGAATGTTTCCAGTGGAATAGCTAGGAAGAACAATTAAAGGTTTTCTTTTTTAATATTGTTGTCATTTGAAAAATGAACATTGTGCAGTCACTGGGCTATTCATTTTGTTATTTCAAGTGTAAAATAGACCACATCATGACTTATAACACAGACCAACTTGCAGAGATGATTCAGCTTAGTTTTCAAGAAACATTATTTTGTTCATAGACCTGAAAAATATTCGTTTCAGCAGCTGGCTTTGATCCAGAAGCATGCTTGCCCTGGGTCACTGGGATCTCTTCCTTCAGGCTCAATTAAAAGCATGGGATTTGCAGGATCAGGGTCACAGTATCGTGCAGAAACCAGTGGACATGACGTAAGCTCTTTTTCCCTGGAGGTCTCAAAGTGTTTCACAAACAGTGACCTTCACCATATCTCTTGGAGGTAAGATAAATAGTAATATCCTCATTTTACAGATGACTAAACAGCACAGAGTGTTTAAATGGCTTCCCCAAGGTCAAACAAGACAGTCGTGGAGCTGGGAATAGAGCCCTATTGTGCTGAATCCCATCGCTTCCTGTAATAGCTGTGAGGCGGCCATGCCTTTCAGCAGTGTGTGATGGTGTGGTGTGGAATTTAAATGGATCTCAATTTCATATACAGCAAATGCCGGGATATAAACTGGGTTTGGGAGCAAATCTTTTATCTGGCCATTTTTAAGGACTTTTTCATTTAAAATTGCACTTGGCAGAAATCAGGTCTTAGAAATTGGAAAATAAGCTGCCTCCTGAATGACAGCTGTGAGGGAACAGTCAAGTTATGGGATTAATTTGTTTGATTAAATCTTTAAAGAGTTTACTCTGCAGAGTGCAGACAGGCCTGCAGATTACTACAGGCGCAATAGTGGGCAAAGGAGTTATTTAGATAGAGCCAGTGCTCGATCTTTCATTTTTCCCTATCCATAATTACTAACAAAATAAGAGCAGAACTGTAGATGAAGCTGTGGAATTAATTACCATGCTATTTTCTTCCTCAGAGATGATGAAATGAGTGAGTGCAAGTGGCTCACAACAATCAAAGTGTCCCCTTCAGCCCCAGCACCCTGACATTTGGGTTGTGCTGAGAACCAGGCAGTCGCCATGTCTGTGTAAATCAACCTCACTGTGAGTGATCTGCTCTCAGGATTTTGCTCCAAGAAGGAACCATGCTTTATCGGGAAGTAACTCAGTGTTGGGCAACATAAATTGTGCCTGAATCAGGCTCCTTGCAGGCTATTTAAAGATGCTCGGCTCATATTTCTGTAGCACTGCTGAAGTAAGGACCCAGGGCAGCCACTTAGCAAACTTGTGGGCCAGAAATATTGACATCTGGCCCTAACTTTAAAACAGAAGTGTTTACTGTGGCCACGGTATTTAGAGGTACCTCCTAAAGCTGTTAGGGATATTTCAGGATTTCCACTGTAATAACTTACTGCTGGGGAGAAGAGGCGTAGCAGAACTACACTGTGGTCAAAAGTCTGGTTACATGTCCTCAGTTTAAGAGCAAGCCGTTCAGAAAAATCTGTCACCCTGTTTTCAATTTTTTTTAAATCACAAGTATAAACAGAAAGGATTTTCAAATGTGTTTTCAGTATTTCGGTGACTTGCCTTAACTTTTAAAGAGGAAATTCAATGGCCTATGTGACTGTTTTATCTAATGATCCACTCCTTGCTCTGGGCAAGTTGATCCATTCGCACTACCTCCTGATTGAATGAATGCGGCTGTAGTTCCCTTTGGCAATAACCCTGTAGGCAGTGGGAATTAGATACACAGTAAGACCTCCATGGTGGGGATAGGTGAATTTGTTGCAGCAGGATTTGCCTACAAGGGCAGCTCAGGACTTGCCAGGAAGATGGCAAAAAGGTTCGGGTTAGCACTGGGTCCTGGGGAACCTTTGTTCTTTGAAGCAGTTTTGAAACACTCAGTATATGCGTTTCCTAATCCTGCCCGTTTCACAACTGAGGGAAGTGCCATGTTGTCCCCAGCAGGTCCTGTCCCCGCAGACCCCCAGCCTTATGAGGACGCAGCAGGTCCCCGTGGGATGGGGGGAGATGCTAGAAAACACATCAGCGAAGTGGCTTTTACCTTCTGAAGGATTAAAGCAATTGCTGAACATAGAACTGGTTGGAAACACTGACATTTATGGTTGTGTTAATGAGCTCCATTTTCATTAGGGCTAAAACAGTGAAGTGTTCCATTTGTCTTCATATTTCTGCTAAGCCGCCAGTTAAGCTGCCTCATTTGCAGGCAGCCGTTTATGCAACTCATGAAGAGTGGTGTCTGTGTAGTGGGCTGTTTGTTGCTGCTGTCCAATAATATGAGCACATTTATTTAAATCAATAATAATTAATGTTTTTTCTCCTTCTTATTTTGCGCTGTGATAGGCAACTCAATGGAGTACATCAACAGAGTGAGTAGAGATTTGACTGTTTAATGATTTTGGATGCAACAATTAATTGTCAGCCTGTGAATTGAAGTGCAGTGTCTGTCTCAGAAAGGGGAGCAGGATGAACTGTTTACACAGTGGTTAACTTAGTTTTCTTCCCAGGAAAATGAGGTTGAATCTTATGGAGAAAAAGTGTTAATGATGGGGTAAGGTTGCTGCTAGTCACGGGCAAACTCCGGTATAACAATCCCAGTGATTTCTTTGGGATGAGAACTGGGAGGTGACAGACGAGGCAAGAAGGAAGAGACTGGAGGTCCGAAGTTACAGCTTAGATGTATTTTTTGAAGATGAGAAGATGAAGACCTGCGGTCTTTAAAACAGACACCCCCTCGCAAGGGCTGGACCCTCCCCAGTGAGGCCCAGCAGGTTCTACTAACCCTGGAGGGCCTGATCCCCAAGCAGGGGTCTTGCAGCTGAGCACAGCCCCATGAGGCAGGATGAGGCCTCCAGCACTTCAGCACTAAGAATCTTCCAAGGCCTTTGGCCGCGACTGCCCCAAAGGCCACGCGTGGCCTTCATGCAGCTCCCTCTCGGAGCTGCAGCATGAATGGCTGCGGGGCAGGTTGTGCTCTGCGCCAGCGGCACAGGCTGCTTGCTGTGCCCACGCCTGGGGAGGCAGCTGCAAATGAGGAACAGCTCTGCTCAAATCAATTGCACTAACGTGGAGTGAAGTTGGAGGCAGACTGTGTTCATACCATTTGATTATGCTATTGCTCCTCTCTTGATTGTGATTTTTGAGCAGCTGATGTGAATGCTGATATTGCATGAAGCCAGAGAGAGCCCAGGAACTTCAGACCTCGTCGGAGAGCCTTTGCCTTAAAGCAGATGGAAGGAGGTACCAGGTGTGGAGTGTTTCTTAAAAAAATCTAGCCCTTTAATCTAAGAAACTGCATGAGAGCTTTGTGTGTTTAATTAAATATTTTGCTAAGTGCTTGTAAATCTGCCAGGCTTGAAAATTGACAACATTTATGGGGAAGGCACCTCCTGTGGATTAAACGTGACCCTAATCACAGTGTGAAAGTGGGAGGCAGGATTTTTCCTCTGGTTTGGATGTCTGAAGGCCTTGTGGGAAAAAGGTTGGCGCTAAGACATGCTGCACCCAGTGCACGGGGGGACTCCTCTCCCCTCTGTGTCCCTAGTCACCCAGCTGTCCCTAGTCACCCAGCTGGCACTGGAGGGTGCCTCCGAAAATGCACTAGTCTCTTGCTGCGACACGAGCCCGCACAGCAGCAGGTCAGGAGGGTTTCAGTGGCGCGTTAGTGGTGCTGGCCCGCACAGCGTGGCAGGGGTTTCGGTGTGTGCGTTCCCGTGGTATGGCAGCAGGAATGCTGCTGTGCCCCCATCATCTGCACGGGCCATGCAAGACTCCAGCGGGCCGTTTCATGCCTGTCAGGGATAGCAAGAGATCATCTCACTGTGATTTCTGTATGGAAGATAGTGCAGTACTTGTTAAAATGCCCAAGTCTCCCTCTTTTCAGGGAAATCACCATGTGCATGATTTCTGTGAGACCTAAAATATTCTCCTTAGTGCTCCAATGAGCAGATGGCCTTGGCAGGCTCCTCACCACTGCCAAAGTTCTGCCCCTGTGTCCAGGGGGGCACTGGAAGGACTTTGTTGCAAGTGATGACTCAAAACTTTCCCCTCTGGCCTGAAGTTAGATCTTGTTTTGAGCTTAGCCCCTTGCTTGCCCAAAAGCATTTTTTTTCTGGGGTTGTCCTTGCAATGCTTAAAGAAATGCCAAGAAGCTTCCAAGGAGAGATGAGATGCAAAGTGAGGCTTTGGCTCAAAAAAGCATCTGTCCTCGCCTATTTGGGCTGCAGCTGTAGGTGAAGTACATCCCTCTCTTGCTGTGTTAGTTCTTTCCCATGACACGGAGAACTGGGTACCTGGAGAGCTGGGCCGCTGCAGGCCGAGGAAGTGAAAAGTCAGTGTGACTTTCGGGCAACATGGGTGAGCAGTCCTGCAAGCCATCGTGGTCAGTGCCCTGGGAGAGGACAAGCTCCTCTTCTGCATTTAAAGTCAAGCTTTGTCCTGAGATGTGTGACAACAGCTCCAGCACCTCTGCATGGGTCATGTCAAGACCCAAGGAAAGGGAAAACCTGCCCTGCTCGTAGCTTGGCACCAACCAGAAACAGGGCAGGGGGCATGCGCAGGTCATGGGACTTTTCCGGGAATTCCTCCCTCTCCGTGTTTGTTTTAACTCTTTGGACTTGTTCCTGCAAGCAGGAGGTGTGTCCTGCATTGGGAACTGCCACGCAGGGCGCACAGGTACCCAGGTTGTTTTCCCTGCACTGCAGATCCTCAGGCCAAGTTAGAGACTTACAGTAGGTACAGAGCACCTGGAGATGCCACTGTGCATCCTGCCTCCTGTTAGTGATGCATTTTCTATGATCTCAGAGTGCCTTGGTTTTCCTGAACTTCTTGTGATTGTTTAGACACAGCTGCTCACTCATCATGTGGGTTGGCAAAGGGGACTTTGGCCGCCGCCTTTGTGGGCCAGTGGATTTGGCTTTGGCTGTGGCCCTGTCCCCAGTATGGTGCTCTAGGTACCCAGGACTCTGAGCCTTCACTCACCAGCACAAATGACTGTTTTGCTGATCTTCATGAGCTGTTTGTGCTGATGCATCTGGGCTGGGGGTGAATCTGGACAAAGTCTGATGTCAGAGATGTGTTTTGTTCCATAGTATCTATTTTATCAGCCTGGGTACAGCCCCATTTCCCTGCCGGGGAGCCTTGACCACACACAGTCTTCGTGGGTGCTGAGCTCTTGTGCTGGACTTGTTTGGTTTGAGGTCACTGATTTGACAATGTACACATTTCACAGGAGTTTTCAGTGATGCTGAAGCACAGGATGCTCTGCCTAGGGTGTGTTAATGAGGGAGGTTAATGAGCATCACTCTCATTTTATTTGCAGTTAATTCCACTTTTTGCTTCTTGAACTCTTGTTTTCTTTAATGGACGCTGGTCTGTTCTGAATCATTAACTTGACTGCCATCAGAGAGTAGCCTTTATGTTGTATCCAACACAATAAAGTCCTTTCTAGGAAAATGCATGAAAGAAGAATACTGATAGTTTGTGCAGTTCTTAAGGGTGTTCTGTGGTTAGCCACAGAATAAAGTGGTACTTTTTCTTAATCACGTCACTCGTATGTTATCCAGGAAGGTACCAGGAAAGAAACAAGACCTTGAATTACTAAAGCTATAGATCAAGGTCAATTGGATCTGCTCCTCTGTAATATATTCAACAAATGATAATTTGTTTATGCCACAGAACAGCAAAGCAGTGAATGAAAGAGAAACACGGTTGTAAAAGTGGTGTGTGCCTGTGTAGGGAAACAGAGAAGGCCCTTTAAAGGGCAAAGGGTCTTGTCTCCCCCCAGTGAATAAATCCCGGAGCATGTGGCATGGCTGTGCTTGGGAAAGCTGCTGCTATAAACGTCAAAGTGCAGATGTGATCTGTGGGCTGCCATGAAAAGGTCTCTGCCTTTTTCGGGCTGAGTTTGCACCCAAGTTCTGATTTATACAGACAGTGTGTGATTGCGATGTCCTGAAACTGTTCTAACACGTACCCTGTTGGAGTTCTGCCACTGCTTCACCTGGTTTCACCCCTGTGCAGTTTCCTCAGGCCAAAACCATTGCTGTTTTTGTTGTACACACACTAGCTGAAGGCAGCAGAGCTTAGCTTTGCTGGCTTGTGCCAAGGAAAAGGATCTGACGTAATGGTTTCAGTTTGCACTAGTGTAAGATCTAGGTGAATTAGTGCTTATGAATAAGGAAGTGGCAGCAATGGACTTTGGAGCAAAGGGGCTGCATATCTTTCTGTGCCTACACAATCCCAAAAGTCTGGCATTAAATCCTGGGGGAATCTAGCCTTCCTTCAATGGCAGGCTCCCACAGGGCTCTGCAGTAGTGTTTGGGCTTGACAGCGTGACACTAAGAGAGGGGTGCTGCGTGCCCCCGAAGTTCACTGCTTGCTGTGAAATCCCTCACAGTGCTCGAGCTTGCAGCAGGAATCCCCCAGATCACAAACACTGTGTTCACTAATAAGGAAGCTTCCAACCCAAGCATTCTCTTAGGGCTTTTTCCTGCATGTGGAAGCTGGAGTCTTCCCAGAGTCATCAGTGGGGGAGCGGTTAACCTGGGTGCACAGAGTGTTGAAGTTCATGCAACTTTGCAAATCGAAAACAAGCATATTTCTCACAATTGTTGTCAAAGCGACATTCCAGGATAAATCCAGAGGCTCTTTCCTGCAGCCTGGGAGAGACTCTCAAGTTCACATCAGTGGTTCTGAGAGCGGGTTGGTCCATCTCCATTTTTGTGGCAAGTCTTTGCAGAGCAGGTGAGTTTCTGTCAAGCAAATGGCACTGCGCTGTAACTGAATTGCATTTCTGTTTGTATGATTTTTATTCCAGAAGCAATTTGGGTTCCTGTTATATTCCCTGTTTGTATGCACATATAGGAAGTATTCTACAGAGAGACAGTTACTGCTTTAGAAAGGAGGAATATCCTGGGAGGGGGCAGAATGCCTCTGCAATGATATGTAAGCTCTTTTTCAAAGCACCTTCACAGCTTTCCAGACCTCTTCCCCCAAACCATGCAGCAGCCCACTCTGCCCAGAGCTGTGCTGGGAAGGGTCTGGGGCCATTAACCACCTAAGTGAGTACAGACCCATCTTGTGTGTTTAAGATATTGTCTCTGCCGTCATCCTGCTGTCTGTGATAGTCCCCTGCATTGCAGGAAAACACTGCCTTAATGACTGGGAAATTCTTTGTCTAATTAACTCTTTCATATTGCACATAGTAGAGAGTAAAGAGCCTGCAGAGTTATCCCATTAAAGAAAGAGGTGTCTGGAAATTCAGAAACTCTTCTCCCTCGTTATAACATGCAAGGTGGTTGCCACCTGCTGCTGAGAAAAATAGAGGCAAATTCAGCTCTTTAGGGAACCAAGTGTGTTCAGGGGCTACCAGAGATTTCTGTGCTATTGGTTTGCTGTCTGGTTGGAGAGAGGATGGTGTTTGCCTTGCCAGGGCTAGTACAATGAAATCGGGAAACTGAACCAGTTAAAAACACCAGAACTATGAGATTTTTGTTCTAATGACAGAATAATTTGAGGAGTAAAATGAATTTACAGCATTTTGTCCTTGTTTGCAATTTTCAGAGTATGAAACCCCCCTTCTGCCTTTCTCATTATTGCAACATAAGTATTTAGTAAGGCATTAATCTTGCTTGTCAGTAATAACATGCAAATTAAACACCTGCTCTAGGAATCTGTAGTGCTTTGTTCCTTTAGATGGTATTGACATGTCAGATATTTGGACTTTAATTCAGAAAAATGGTGCCATTTTCATTTATCTCGCCTAATGAAGAATGAAGGTGTGCACTGATACAGGGCTGCCCCCAGCAGTGCAGCTAAAAGTGAAAAACAATGCTTGATCTAGCCGCTGAATTACATGTGACACCTCATTTGAAGATAAACAGCGTGAAGGCATATGTCCAAGTGGCGCTGATGAAATTTTTAAACGTTCCTCAGAAATCAGATTAAAGCAGCAATTGGGTGGTGAGGGTGCTGTGGCCGCTGGGCTCCTGGGTGGGCAGCAGAAGGCCCTGGCTTTCAGCAGAGCTTCCTGCTGCAGTTCCACCTGCGCAGGTGATTTGGGCCCTCAGGAAGAAATGAAGTTGCTGTTTGGTTTAATCAGGGCTTTTCTGTGCTTTGCATGGCCTGTTCACTGCACACACGACCAGGGAGCAGAGCTTCAGTTTCTCTGAAGTTCCCAACCTAAACATTCAGGAGTATGAAAAAGCCGTACGTAGCGAGGCAAGCAGCAGATGTTATTAAACCAGTCCCCTCAGAATCCTTATGATTAGTCACATTTAATAGGATTTCTTCACAAGTTCTTGAGTTGCACAGTTGTGCTAGCATTTGACCAAGCTTCTTCATGGCCACTATTATCAACTGCAGTCAACCCCCATACATTCACTAAATGTTTCTTTGCATCTCCTTGATAAATGCTAGGCTCAATCTCTAAAGCCACTCTGAGAATTTCCTGGTATGGGGTCACTTGGCATTCAGCACTTGGAAAGATCACATACTTCTACTTGTTCAGTCTTGATTTTGATCAAGAGAAGAGCTGATGTCATTTCAGCATTCCTAAAGCTCCCCCTCCCTGTCAGCTTTTTTTAGAGTATAAAGCAGTTTGACACAACAGGCTGTGCTTTGTTGATTCTTATTTTTGCATCTCGCAATGTGACAGTATCCGTAATAAACACAGGCTGGGGTTGCTTCTAGAGAATCTACAGCTATTTTGAAAAGATCCCATTCCTCTGACAATGTTTAGGATTTTCCTTATTAAAAATAATTTTTAAAAAGATTCACATAAAATATTAGAAACATTTTGATATTTCTCTGATTTAATAAATACTTTGCACTCCTAAGGCTTTTTCCAGCTGAGAATTCGAGTACTTCGCAATCCTTTCCGGTGCTTGGCCATGCAGCTTGCCTCCAGCAAAGAGAGTTCTTAATTTGCCTAGTACCTCTAGACGATGAGCAAGTGTCAGCCCCAAACCCATCGCGCTCTAATCGCGGCTGGCACGAGCTTCCCGGGCTGTCTCTCGAGCCGCAGGCAAGTCAGACATTTTCATACCCGCTAAGTGTCTGGTGTGCCGGGTGCTTCGTGGCAGAGGCGCAGCCTGTTAAAAGCTGGACTCGCTCCACCAGCCGGTCACTGAGCAGATACTGGGTATTTCTAGGGTGGGCTCATAGCCAGTCTCGCTTATTTTCCTCACTGAAGGATCTGGATATTTCGCGGTCTTCGCTTATTTTGCGTCCCCCCGGGCCATGAGAAGTAGGGCTTTGCCGTAGTGGCCGTTCTGCAGTTGGGTGCTGGGGCCTGGAGAGAGGAGGGGGCTGCCTGCGGACGCGCGCGGCGGAGCGGGCGCACGCAGGCCTGTTCGCCACCGCGCCTCAGCCCCCCTCTGCTTGCTCGTTAAGGGCTCTCTGAACTGTGCAGCCCTACAGCGAGAGCCATTTAGCAAATCATGTCAGCTTCAGGGTTTATTGATAGGATTTTTTTGGCCTCGTGAAAATTGCCTTTTGATTAACAAGAGAAACTAGCTAGAAATAAATCTGCCCGTCGCAGACTTGTCTCTTCTTCAGTGGAGAAAACAACAGGAGTAGATGCTCTGCTGAGTTACCTCCCATCCAGACGTTTCTGCACTTGTGTATGAAGTGTTGCCACGCTTCACAGATGACAACTTAGGAGATTTGGAAGCTTCACCTTCCTTCTCCCATTACAGCACAGGTTATCTGGAAATGGTCAGGAGTGGTAAAGCCTCCACACTGCAGTCAGCAACAAAGGGGCAGCCTCTGCCACCCCCCGCCTGAGGATGGATCTCCACTTGGCCTTATAGAGGACACTGATACCTATTCCCCTCAAAAAAAGAAAAAGAAAAAAAAAAAAAAAGTAGATCTTACAAGAAGATGACTAGGAGTTTTACGGGCTAACAGGGTATTGGGTCCTCTGCATATTCTCTGGTTTCCATCACTTACTTGGATGGCAAGTCCAGCGCTCCCTTTTTCCACATATTTTGGCATCTTTTATTTCAGTCTTTAAGGGCAGCAGCATCTAGAAAGGAGACGGTAAATTGTCAGTTCAGTTCATTCTGCTGGGGGAATGGGATGTTCAAGAGATTCTCTTATAACGAGCTGTGAGAGAAAATGGCAGTAGGCAATAGATTCTTAATTTAAATAATGAGCGCCCCTTGTTGCCTAACAGATGGTCATTTTCTGAGAAATGCAAAGTCTCTGTGAAGGGGTCAGATTGCTTATATTTACATGGAATAATGAAGGAGAGGCACTGGTCCCAACACATGCTGTGTTTTTCACATTTTTCCAGGGGTATTCCCAGCTGTCTGAAGAGAGCAGATTCAGTCTTTTGCAAACCACGTGGGGATTTGGCCGTGCATTATCACATGAAAAAATCAAACAAAAATGGGAGGGTCTCTGATATTCAGGCAGCTATTTTAGTGCCATTTAAGCATCTAGAGTTGTTAGAAGGAAAGCTCGATACTGATACCACAAAGCATCTTGGGCCTGAACGTGCCCTTACATGCATAGAGCTGGCTGTAATCCGATACCTGTTATCTGTACTCCAGCGGCGTCTCCAGGATTTAACATGTGGGAAGGCAAATGGGATGGTGAAGAATTTGCTAAGGGCTAGGGCAGCTTCCTACACACTTCCCATTTGCTGCATCCACATTTAATTTAAGAACTAAAGATCAGGCACCTGATGCTGAATTTTAGCCATTTTTTATTCTATGGCTGCTGACAACAAACTGAAGCCTTACTGGGTTGGAAGGCAGGAGTTTTTAGGGCACAGCAGGAACTCACTGCTGTTTCATTTTACTTGAGCTGGGATACTAGCAGCCCCCTTTGGCATAGTGTTTGCTCAGACAGAGGTGTCTCGAGTGTCCACCCACTTCTCAGAAACATGCTGGTGCTTAGTATCTTCATCATACGGAGCAGCCTATCCCAAGGCAGCGCCAGGAGACAAAGATCTGGCTTAGGGCTCCTGCTCCCACGATGCCTGAGATCTTTGCTGCTCCTTATGCTCAGCTGTGTGATACTTGGTTTGGTCTCCACAAGAGCATTCAAGGATGTGTAGTTTGAGTGAACTGCTGAAGGGGCGGCCTAACCATCCTTGCATCTCCATGGAGGAACTCTTAACAAGACTTGGTGGCCTTAGCATGTCTTTCTTAAATATATTGTAGTTCAGGTTAGGATTTTAGCACAAGTAATGACGATGCCACTAAGCTTTTCCTGAAATGGGAAGGAAAAGAAAGCTTAGAAACCAAAGAACCCAAAGAAACCCTTAAGAAATGGCAGAGATTGTTCTTGCGTGGTGTCTTTTTGTTTTGCTTGTGTTATTTTTCTCTATGTGGGTCCTCATTCTGCACCATTTCTCAAAATACTGTGAAGCTTGAAGCATTTTTGTTGGGGAATACACAGTGACAACAAAGTCCAGGGCAAGGGAATTTGAGCCTGCAGGTACCACAACTAGCCCCTTCTGAGCAGCCTTGAGCAGTGTAGGGAGCAGGTTTTTCCTAGTGAAGAGGCTGAAAAAACGAACCTCACAATTTTGAAAGCCAATAAAGGTGAAAACAAGTTTGAGAAACAATAAAGAGAGCTTCCTTCTTTCTTTGTTGCTTTGGTGCTGAGACATGCTCCTTTAAAATTTAGCAGTTTCCTAAATCCTCACCACATGGTCCTTAAACTCCAGGCAGCAATATGTTCAGAGGAAGCCAAGTCAATCAACACCTGCTTTTCACAGTGAACCAGCTCCTCATGTCAAAATCTGGTCTGCGTCTGTTGTCAGAAAATGGTTTGTTGTCACTTCAGTGGGGAGGGTGCCATGTCACATCTCAAAATCATTTGTTTCTTGGACATGGCCCTAAAGTGTGTGTTCCCTGTCAAGTCTGGGAGAGTGAAAGCAAAGCTGTTTTGTGACAGGTTTCCCCCTTTTTGGTTAATTTCTGGAAATTGTTACCTCTTCAAAGATGTCTGCCTGCTGTTTTTTGCAGTCACCATGCTCAGACTGGCAGAGCAAGAGGAAATTTGGGCAGCGCTGTGTCCTTGAGAGGGCTTTGCTGATCCACTTTTATTGACCTGCAGTGTTTGGTAAGAGTCCTGTGCATCGGGAGGGAGCTCCCAAGGCCTTCAAATTACTGGACAATTTTCAAAATGTTGACCTCATATGCATGGTTCCCTGATGACATATGGAGGCATTAGCTCTGCTCTGGCATGGATAGGCTTATTAAAAAGTGCTTATTTTTAGCAATTGTTTTTTAGCTAGCTGATCTGTGGTGAACAAAAGCCGGTGATGTTTAACAGCAACTTCCATGTGGTCAGAAAGTATTTGTTGGTAGTGGGAATAAGTTGAGAGAGGCTGGAGCAGCAAAGGGGTTGACAGCGTGTAGCATTGACAGGGAGTGAATTCTGTAACAAAAAAACAAAGCAAAAGTCATTTTTAGAGGTTAGCTGTCTAAATTTAGATCCAAAGCTGTTAAAAGGAAATTGGTGATGATTTTTTTAGTAGGTCAACAACGGATGGATGACACCAGGCGCAGAAAGAAGTGTGGAACGAAAAAAAGGCCTGAGCTAAGTTACACCCCTTCATCCGTGCAGGCTATATCCAGGCTCAGTGACAACGCACGGCACTGTGGTGGCATTTGGGAACAGTAGAGGAGCTGGTGACAACCAAGAAAACTCACTGGGGTGTCCCAGGATGCTTCCAAAGGACCTTTGGTGCTGTGCGTGGTTGTAGACAATGAGACACCGGGCACTTTCATTACACCTCCCAATATAAAGGAAACCTTCCTTTATCTGTGCTAGAAGAATCAGAGGGAAAATCAGTATCAAAGAGAACCTCCTGCTGAAAGTGTCTGATGTTAGGAAGGATAAAGAGTGTCTGGCAGATCTGAAGGGGGGAAATCTGACAGACGTTCAACTGCTTCTAACAGTCCAGCCTTGTATCCTCCAGTTTGTATGCTCTGCGAGTATGATGATAATGCACTGGGGCATTTGCAGAGCATAAATTCGTGTTTTGTCTTTAGATAATGTTTTGGTTTCACGAAGAACCTGCCCTGCAGCTCCCAGATTAATTAAATGCTGTCAGTCAGCTAGAATCGGAGCGAAGCTTCTCCCTTGCCCTTTGTATGTGTTTCACAGATGCAAGTGCATAGTGCCCCTAGGATACAAACATGTTCCATTAGGCAAAATCAATAAGGCAGAAATCTCTGTGAAATTCTCCTATCATATTACAAATAGACTAAAGCCCTTGTACCTGGTACGAATGATCATTGCTTTTGCATCCCGGATAGATGCTTGTGGGAGCATTTCTAATAAAATAGGCATGTGCTGTTTTTCTGCAAACATTGGCTTTATTTTACTGTTACTGTTACTGAGGTTGATTTTTTATTTCTTGAACTATGGGAACAAACCTTCATTTTTTCTATGCCTATTCTGAGAAATCAGCTGTTTTCTGGAGTATTTAGAGTAATTCAGGAAATCTGTTCATGAGATCATTGGCCATAGAGGACCATGTTCTGGGTGACAAATCTGGGCTCTTCCTCCAAGTAGCAAATCTCGAGTTTCTAATTTTCCCTCATTGCAGCATAGCACAAGTTTCATCTTGGGTGCAAACTTGGAGCCTTCGGCAGAAGTGGGGAGAACAGCTCAGACGCCAGCAGGAGAACTAGCAGATAAGGAGCAAGTTACAGCAGTGCCCTAGGTGTGAATGTGCCATGACTTTGCTGTCCCTCAGCTGCCAAAGCGATGCTAGGTCTGCATTTTACTCTCTGCTAATCTTCTAAAATCAGCATATCCGTTGCTGCATGCAGATCTTGGCCTGTTTCTCAGCTGGAGCAAAAATCAGTGGGTCTAAATTGTCTTTAAGTCACGAGGAACCGTGCTCATAACGTCAAATGCTTCGGAATCAACTGCTTTCCAGGGGCTCCTGGAGGTTTGCTGTGCCTTCCACCCTCTCCCCTACATGTCCCCTCTCCAGCAGATGTGTCACGCTGTTGAATTGTCAAAGCAGCAGATGCCACAGAGGTCTATTTTCTTAGGAGATGCAACAACGGAAGAATTTGCTAGGAAATCGTCATCCTTATTAGTGTCATTTCACAAGAGATTACCGCCTCCTGCTGTCTCTGTATAATGTTGGAATACCCAATCCTGCAAAAGTTTCTTTGATTTAAGCGTATGAATATTTTTGAACTTGGTGGATGAGGCAGGGAATAACAGAGGCACCTGCACAAGCAAGGTGGCTACTGGGCATTAGAAAAAGCAGGGTCGGTGACTGGATTGCCTAGAACAGGTAGATGGGACAGTCTCCTTCTCAAGAAACCTTTGGGAAGAGCCTGGATAACATTTGCCAGAGTGTTTTCCCGAGGCTGACAGGCTGAGGAAAGGGCTAGGTTACTTCTCCCCATCCTTCCCAGGTCTTTCTGTTGGTGGGGCTGAAGGTCCTGTGTATTTCAGAAGTACTGTGGACAAAATTATTCATTCCTTAGAGCTTTCCAGAACTAAAATCCTTCTAACATTTCCTGGAAAAGTGGCATTTGGGGAACGTATTTTGTTATGAGGGTCAGAGATTAACACCCTTCTCCCAAATCCATAGCAACCTGACTTCAAAATCTCTGCTTGGAAATCTTTTAATCTTCCGTGGGTGCTTTTTGACCCCTTTCCAGGAATGTTCTGCTTTCTTTCCCATTCAGAACTACTAAATATACACTCTGTTTGGACTGCAGGCTCTGCTCTATTTTTACATTTATTTCCAGCACGTTTTAACTTTTCTTCTCTCGACAGTACAGTTTGGTCTGTCCTTCAAGGCAAAGCTTTACTGCCCCCTCCCATGCCATGGCCGGAGCTCGGGCAGCACGGCCACTGCTCACAAGGCATTTATTATTCTGTGTGGAAAAGTACTGGGTTAGCTTCTGTCCCGCTGGAGATGGGGGGAAAACTGGAAAGAAAGGGGCAGGGAGGAAACGAAATCAGTTCTCCTTGTAAAAAGCAGCAATCATGGCTATCTATAGTCTCTACTCTGTTTGTAAATATTTAACAGAGGTTTGGGGCAGAAAATATTGTTATGGTAACATGATTATGGCAGTGCAGAAACTGGAGTTCCTGAGCTTTGTTTCTACTTCTGCCCCTCACTTACTGTGTGACCTTCGTTAAATTATTTCTCCCCTCAGGGCTGTGGTTTGTCAGCCCCATAAGCTGGTGTGATTGTAGGCACAGGGCAGTGAGTTCCTGCTTGTAGAGCGTTTCTCGTTCCTCGGGGTTGAAGTGGCCAGTGGTTGCCCTGTGCAAAGCAGGAGGCAAGTGGCTGCCTGCTTCTTCATTCCCCCTGCGTGCTAAGATTTAGCAGGGCTTTATTTGATTAGGTGCAAGGAAAATACGCTCATTGTTTACATTATGTGTATGGGAATGCCAAGAAAGAGGTGTTTTTATTGTTGTCATTGCTGTTCTTGTCTTTGGGGTGTTTCTTTCCGGACTAGTGAAGATCTAAAGGGCAAATTAAAAGAGAGCTGTGGGAATTCTCCAGCGTGTGGTCAGTGATAGATGTAGGCCGCTTGTGAGCAGTGCCTTGATTAAGCTTACATGGCTCCACTTGACCTTTGCTTGGAAGTTCACCCTTTAAATGATGTTTGCAAGTCTCAGGGGCAGAGCCAGGCTTCCGTGATGCAGAACGTGGCTGAGGACATCACTGTGTCACAGGCTGACAGTGCGCGCGGGGCAGCAGCCTGGGCCCGGGCAGTGCTAGCCCCGCTCCGGCCTGCGGGAAGCGGGGGCTTCCATCCCGCAGCCATCAGGCCTTAACTGCAAGCTGAAACACTGCAGAGCTCCTTTCCCCCGGGCAGGGTGACTGTCCTGCCGTGGCACTCCTGCTGAGCAGCACACAACATAGCAGCCAGCCTCACGCCACTTAGTTATTTCTCCTCTGGGCACAGAGTGTGCTCTTGGATACCAGCAGAGCTAAACCAGGCTCTCCAAATAACACTGCTGCTTTAGAAATGGGGAGGAGAGAAATCCAGGCTCTGACTCCATTGCTGCAGAAACAGAATCCTTAATGCAGCAGGTTGGATGGTGCAGCAGAAGTATGGACCTGCATTAGGCAGCATTTCCAGCAGTTAGGCAGGTGAAAGGGTTAAAGATGGAGCCCGCTCTTGTTCTTCCATGGCATTATCTGTACGATTGCTTTCCATATCTTGTTTACTGTGGTTAGCAGAGCAGCTATAATACAGAGTGCTAGGTGCAATAAATCTTGTCGTTGTGAACAGCATACTTTTCATCAGAGCTCAAGGAACTGCAAGGTAAGCATTCAGAGGCAATCTATAGATTTAATTATATAGAAAGTCTAACCTGGGTAGATCTCGAAAGGAAATTATAATTGTGAGGATTACATTCTACTGGGTTTAATCTATATTGCATATATTAGCCTGGTTTAGCTCTTCTGAGGACACAAACAAAGGTGCTGCCAGTGCAGAATAATTTCCATGGTTTAATGTCAGGACTGAACAACCTAAGATGCTTTTAATTTAAGGAGCTCTACCTCTGATGGATGTGTATATACATCTATAGGTCTGCATTTTAAGAACTTCTCTGATGATTATTGTCATCCAAGAAATCCCACTGGGTAAAGAAAACCTTCTCGGATCTTACTTATTTACTGAAAGATAAATCTTTGATCGCAAAGCAAAACTCTGTGTATCAGACAGGCCCGGATTGCCCTTATCTCCCCATGCTGCTCTCCAGAGCGCAGTGCAGGCACCAGCAGCAAGTTGCAGCCAACAATTCGAGTCTCTGCTGGGAGCCCGTTTACTCTGTCAGTGAAAAACCCTGATGTGAGCCCGCACACAAGGGCCTCAGGGACAAGAGGAGGGACGTGCTGGGTATCCCTTGGCTGGTTTCCTTGAGAAATGCAGTGGACTCACAGCTCTAAGCAGATTTGAGGGATTTGCTTTGTTTTTGGCAGCGTGGGCTGGTTTAGGGCCATTTTCCAAGCCCATATGTAACTAGGGTGCATCCCAAGAAGGCCAGAAGTCAATGGACTGGCTGAAACAAAAAGATGGTTTATTTTTGTCAGCCGGGACACAGCAGGTATGGCTGAAGCCCTGGGCTCCTTATCTGGGCTGCTCTGGAGGCCTCCTAATGCTCTCCTTGTTTGAGGAACCTGTTTTGGTCTTCTGAGCTCATGGGAATTGCTCGGAACCTCGTTGGTGGGACGCTAATTTTAAAGATGTGTCACTGAGGCATTTCACTTGAACACAGCGCTTTATTCTGTTGAGCCCCCTCCTACACACATTTAGTCAGTCACTGGTTGCCCAATATGCCTTTAGGGGAATGTATTGCTCAGGAACGAGTTGATCCAGGAAAGAGCATTAAGACAGCGCAGCCGGGCACACACGTGGGGGGTGCTGCCTTGGACGTGTTTCTAGCCCCGAGCGCAGAGAAGGGCCCGTGGGTGTTTGCACCTGCTTCCAGTGACTCATCAGTACCTGAGTCAGGCGCCGTGTCCCGCAGCGTTGCCGACACCAAAGGCTTTTCAGGAGCAAAGCCATGTCCCCTCTTGCCTGCCGCCCGAGTGCAGGGCTCGGCAGTGCCCAGGCTGCCCCGCGTGCATCCCCAGCAGATGGGTGAGAAGCATGTTGTGCTATGCGGAGCTGGATACGGCAGCGCCCGCCCAGGGCTGCTCTGCGGGTCCGAGCCTGTGTCTGCGCTGCTCGTGCTGCCATGGCAGAGCCGGGGACACAGCTCCGCATTTAATCCCTGAATGGATAAATTGAGGCATCTCGAGATGCCTCATGCCTGCCCGAGAGCAGATGTGTGCCGTGCCTGCATTCTGAATTGCTCAGGCCAGGAGGAGAGGCTGTGCTCTGCCTTGAGCAGAGGGGATCTGTGCCCCATTTGTGGCGTGGGGCAGAAACCGGAGCAGCTCAAAGTGGATAAAAACCCACCGACGTCAGCAGGATGGTGTCTAGTCACATCAGACCGCTGGCCAACTGTGTGCTGGGTTGCATGCATTTTGGCTAACGTGAGGTTTTCCGTGAGAGGGTGCTGATAAATGTAAGGGAAAAGAGAAAACTGGCATTGGCTGAATTTGTCCAGTTTGTGCTGTGAAGTCACGAGCTGTCTGCCCTCGTTGCTCCCAGGGTGTAGACAGAGGAAACCTGAGCTGTGGATCTCCCTGCTGTGCTGCAGGTCCTGAAGATCCAGCTGGGAGAGGTGGGATCGGCCGTAATTCACCACCAGTGAATTACACCACTGTAATTCACTGTTCTGGGTTCCAGTCCTGCATTTTCACTGTGCAAAAATCCCCTGACTCTGCACACTGCTGAGTTTGGCCTGTGCTTCAGCTCGCCACCCTTCCTCAGAGACAAGGTCTTGCTCCTTCACACTGGTGGAAAAAAGAGAGAAATAGCTGGTAGCTGTAAGTACCCTGGTTAAGGACAAGAACAGCATAAATACCAGATAAAACTAAGCAGTGTATTTTCCTCCATCTTATTATCATAAAGTAAACCATTAGAGACTGAAGAGTCTTCTAAAATTACTATGAGCTAGGCTTCCACAGCAAAATAAAATACGTGGTTTAATTAACCCAAACGCATTTATTTCTGTCTGTAAACAACAGTCACTGAAGATTTACTCCTGAATCAGTGGCTAAAGTCTTCTTCTCCTTGAGAAATCCTTGCCAAATCTCCTGAATAATGGGCACAGGAGATTGGATCTTGCACAATTAACAGGCTGAACAGTGCAAATTAAAAATAAAAGAAAATTCTGATAACTGATTAAATTTTGAATAATTATTTCAGCTTATGCATGCTGATGATGGTGTCAAAAGCTAGGAATTCTGCTGTCAGAGCAGACCGCCCATGACAGCCGTGCACAGCTCGGTGCCCAAAGTTGCAGTGATGCCAGAAAGGTCACAGGATAGGAATTCTAGCTACTCAACTACCCACTGAATTGGGTCTGCTTGATTTTTTTTTTTTTTTTTTAAACATATTAGCATACATTTGAGTATCAGCATAATCCCAGAACCTTGTTTTTTTTATCATATATACGGTGAGAACCAAAATGTGTAATTTCTCTGATTTCTTTGGGTGCTGGTGGGGAAATCCTGGCCTCTGTTGTTTTAAGGAGAGGCTTTTAAGAGTTGTTTTCCATGCTCATCACCATCGCATGAGAAGAACTGACAGTGGCAGCTGTGCACACACCAACTCCTGTGCTTTTCAATCCTCCACCTGGAAGTGATTACAAAGAAAAGCAAAGGAGGATGAGCCATCTCTGAGGTTTTGCACCTTATGCACCTCCTGTGGCTTCTCTTGCCTCCTGGGGACAATGCAGAGCCACCTGGGGTGACTGGTGCCTCTCTGTGCAGCCCTTGGGCTGCAGTGGTGACAAGTGGAGGCAGTTACTGCCTGTGGTTAGATCAGGCCATGCAGGGCTGCTTTGTAAATGGAGCGTTTTGTTAGTATGAAAGGAAGGGATGGGTATTAATTGCTCTTCAGTGGTTTGTCATTTTTCATGCCCATTATTGATGAAATAACAGTAACCTGAGCTAAAGCAGCAGAAGGAGGATTGGGGATCTGGAATAACCTGAAATCAGAGGGACTCTCCTGTGTCAGATGGAAGCAGAGGTGGGCTGCATTTTAAACCGTTTTTTTTTGGTTTTTTTTTTTGTTTTTTTTTTTTTCTCCCAGTAGATTTGCCAGTATCCAAAGGTTTCATGAATTCTTCTTGGCTTTACCAAGCTGCTCATTTAAAAATTAAAAATTTAAAAATTAAAAAAACACCTTCAGAATGAACCATTTTGATTTTTCTCTTTCAAATTTCTCACTTTACAGTCTTTTCGCTATGAAAACCCCATAATTTGGCGGAAAAAAAATGCAGGAAAAAAAGAACATTAAGCCCCAAAGCAACAGCAGATCAAAATACTTTGGTCAAGACAGAGAGGAAGATTGCATTTGATTCTTGGAAGTTTTTTCAGCTTCCTTCTTTTTCTGTCTTTCTCTTATAGCAAAATTGCTTTCTTCTGGGGGTATTGCAAATTAGTAATTTCACCTGATGGTGCAGTGGCAATAGAGTCTGCAGATGTTAGACCAAGTGGGCCTTGAGCGTGGACAGAGGTTAAATGGAACATGATGGCACTTTGGTCTGTGCTGAATCCAGCCAAATATCTTTATTATCATTTAGACCAGCTCTGGGGAGGGAAATCTTAATTACCCAAATACTTATGCATTTGATAATTCAAGTAAACTAGCAGGTGGAATTAATAATAAAGCGACAGTGCTGTTTTTATAGCAGTGCTACTGTATGTGCTATTTGCAATGCAGAGAGGAGCAGTGAGCAGGTACAGCTATTCAAGAAACGTATTAAATTTCTCATAAATAGTAAAAGGAACTGAATCATGCAGGTTACAGAGAGATGCTTGTGGTTTTGTAGAGAATTACGGCTTTTTTTGATGCAGATAGACAGCAGCCTTTGGTCTGGGGAAAGTCTAGGGGAGAACAGAGTGCCTGAGACTTGCATTTGCTATGAATTTGCAGAAAGCTTTGACCTTAAAGGGAATAGTGCAGCTTTGGTCTGTCTGTCTGCACTTTGCATTGCTCAGTGATCATGCTTAGCTCTCAGCATGCAGCTCCGTTTATACATGCACTTCCAATAATCCTCTCTCTGTGCTTCACTGTCTTCTCTCTTTTCCTCCAATACGCACATTCCTGGCAGTTGCAGCAGGTCAGGCTGTCCAAGAGCTGATAGACATAACAACCGCATGTCCTAGCTGTCTTTAAACATAGGAAGATAGAGTTTTTCTTGGAGTAAGGGCTTTGCTGCTCTGCTCTAAGCAGCCCTCGTGTTTCCTATCCCAGAAATGCCCCCACTTCTCCCTGAGAGCAGAGCTGGAAAGTGTTTTCTCTAAAGAGACCCAACAGCAAACAGTCATTGAAATACATTTTTTTTTCTTTTTTTTGCTGCTTCCCTTCCACTCACCTCTGCTGTAAATAATAATTTGGCCTGACACCTGGTGCCAGCCACCTGTATCCCACATCTCATTAAAATTCCTTGCACTGCGTGGGCCCGTTAACCCACATTTCCACCCACAGCTCCAGTCAGCGACAGGTATCCCGTGTCCCAGGGTGCGGGGAGGAAACTCGCGCTCGCGGAAGAACAAATGATAAGGAATGAATTGCTTGCACAGAGCTGCTTTCACAGGGCCCGTGGAGGTATCGGCCCTGCTGTTCCCAGGTGTAGGAGGATGTGTTGGCTCCAGCATTGCTTCCGGCTCATCTCGCTCCGCTTCCTCATCCCGCCGGCACGGTAATGCAGCGGCTCTAGGAACTGGGGCTTAGGCTTGGTGTGCGTCACTGCCCAGCAAGGTGTTAGTAGGTGATGTCCATCCCCGTGGGCCTGGCACTCGCTGGCTGGAGTGCTTTTGGAGGTACAGCTGGAGAGGGGAGACGCTGGCGGGCCGGAGAGCGGCCTGGCGTGGCTGAAACGTCTGCACCGTTCTGCTGCTCCCCACCCACCTCAGCTTGAGGCCGAGAGGTATTGCCAGTAGTCTGTTCATGTGGTAAGAAAAAACAACTAAAATAGAAATATCTGCATTCAAGTTCAGTGTACTTACCCAGAGATGTCTATAGCACCTAGCGTTAGGCTTGGCCCAGTCCCATTATCGCTGCCAGCTCTGGGTTGTTCATCACAGTCGTGCCCTCCTGTCCTCGCTGCTGCCATGGGACTGAGCTCTCCCTGCTGGCCGCTGTGCTTGGGAACAGCTGCTCAGACAGATGTGCAAGTTAAAAGTACCGCGGCAAGTGGAGAACTTTGGCTGTCTGGGCCGCTAATGTTTTCCTGACCTCCTGCCTCCCTCCTCCCGGCTGGCTTTCCCCTTCCAGCCCTGGAGCACTGGGGATGGAGCCTCAAGGCAGTGGGCGCTTCTGGAATGGCTCCTGTGCTCGGGGTGCCACCTGCCCGAGGTCGGTGGCGCTGAACAAGCCTTGTACTGGCACCCTGCCTGCGCACCAGCTAAATACTGCTGTGATGGATTTTTTTTAGATGGTAAGGAGGTAATTTACAGGAAAACAGAGGAACAAACATCCTGTATTGAGGTCTGGTAAGGGGAAGCTCTTTCAAGCAGTGTTTGGAGGAGTCACATTGTAGCACCACTTGGGCTGTCACACCGAACCAGACTCTGCTGGGCTCCTGGGCTGGGGTGGCCGCAGAGACTGGCTGATTTCCTGAAGCTGAAGGATGGGCACCCTGTTGGTTTCCCCGCGCCAAGGCGGGCAGTTGCTGCGTGATGCTCCCTCCTTGCCAGGTAGCCCCAATCCACTTTGCAGACAATCTGACCTCATGTTTCTGAAAACCCTTCTGAAAACCAACCTTCAGTGATCCCTTGTGATGCTTAAAGAGGGAATGAAACTGCGAGGTGTGCGGGTGTCACCGTTGCCGTTGAAAGACACAGCAGAGAGCCTTGACAGAGGGACCTTCTTCATAGTCGCTGAGCGGGTTCATCTCCTGTTCACATGTTCGCGACTTCAAAGGAAGGAGCTGAGAGGTTTCTCAACGCCTTGACTTTGTTGTTCAACTTACCAGATGCTCATAAATTATCAACAAACGATCTCAGCTATCAAGCCTGTGAGGAGGACTAGGTAATTATGTTTGTGGTTCAAAATGAGAGTTGTCAATTTTAATTAGGCAAAGCGGAGGGCAGAGGGAATTTTTAATGGCACTACCTGAACTCTGGAACACTGCACAGAAAATAATTGTAGATTAAAAATTAATCAGGGAATGTAAAAGGATACTCCTTCTTCTCCGACATATTATTCCTCTTAGTCTGTTATTTTGTTCTCTTTGAAGCAGCTTTGGACATAGCTGTGCAACTGCAAGCAGGTTTGCTTTAACATTAGCAAGAAGCCAGTATAGGCGTAGGCCAGAGAGGGTGAGTGCTTTTTCATATTTTTAGTGTCCAGGACTCATTATTTTTTCAAGAGATTTACTTGGGAATGACTTTCAGAAATGAGTTGCCAGGGGTGCCGTGCAAGCCCTGCTTCCCCACCGCGCCGTCGCCTGCAAGTCGCTGGCCTTTTCTCCCACATGTAGCTTCATACCTGGGAGGCTGATGCCATCGTTTCTGCTAAAATCAAGGCAGTTTCCTTTTTTAATGTCGCTGGCAGCTAGAGGGGCTGTCTGCGTGATTGCAGTGTTTGAAGAGCAGGCAAATGTCAGCCCATCGCGGGGAGTATGTGTTAAGTTTTAATCAGCTGGCTGGTATCCTCTCCTGATTTATTTTCTGTCATTTAGGGAGGATTTGCTGGGTTGTATGTGGTGCTGTGAATATTTATAGCGAGATTTTTTTTTTCTTGCCGCTTCTGTGATTAACTGGTTTAGTGCTCTAAAGGACAAGAAGAGTGAAGGTTAAAGCTGGAAAGGCCCTGTCCATTCCTGCTGTTTTCCTCCTTAAATTAGCAGAATTACATCAGGCACGGTCTTGGCCCACCTCTGCACATCTGGTAGGAAGAATTTTTCCTCTGCCAGTGAACAGTTTCCTTGCTTCAAGTGTGCTTAATACCAGCAAAGCCTGATGCAAAATGTTCTCAAGACAGCAGAAAGACGTTTTAATGGGCTTAAATCTGGCCCAAAGTGAGTCAGCTGCAGCACATGAACTCCTGTTCTCAAATGTAATTTTGTAATAGTAAAGCTGCAGACAAGTATTTGGCAGCTGTAGTTGTTAAAATAATAGTCATAAAAATAATAAAGAAATGCATTGATTTTTTTAATGCTATGCACTTCTATTATGGTAAGAATATGCTAAATCTCTGATTAGAAGTGCTGTGGGTCACACATTCGGGCTGGAAGGGAAGCTCATGTCAGCTGCAGCAGATTACATGTACCCAGGCAGATTCGCAGCCCCGCTTACAGCCCCATCATACAAAATGAAAGCAACTCGGATCGGGTAAAATTAAAATTTCCTGATTACCTTCAGTGCCCAGGCAGCCTGAGTAGTCTTCAGTGGATCCGGAGCTGAAAGGACTGGCTCTGATCTAGTTACACTGATGAAACTGGAGCTTAACTAAATGGGGGCCTCCTGAATGCAGGAGCTGACCCCCTTACAGAGGTCCAGGGGACCCTAAAAAGCCACTAAACCTCCCTCAATCTACATGTGGGTGGGGAATGGCTCATGCAAATGGGATGCAAATGTTATGGGTTAAAAATGCCACTTTTCTAGTCCTGCCTTGCCCAGGAAAATCTCTGGTTTCATTCCAGTAAAGCTAAAGGGCTTGTCCCTATCACAGCACCTGCAAAGTCTTGTTCATGTTTCCAGGTGACTGCAAATTTGACTGTGTAAGTGCAGAGTTTTAGGGAGGAAACATTCCCAAATGCCTCTGTCTTCAGACACAACTGTAGGCACTGACAATGGGAGAGCTCGTCTGGAAGGTCCCTCCACAGTCCGGAAGTGCTCCAAGGTATTTGTGTCTTGGGAGCACAGCTCCCAGGACCATCAAGGAACCAGCACCAGGAGAAGCACCAGGAGCGGCTAACTAGGCAGAGTGACCCAAAACCTGTCCCACAGCTCCTCAGAAATCCCATCCTGGAAAAAGCTGCCTCATTTCCTCCTAAAAAATATCCATTTCTCTTGCTGTTGCTTCTGATTTGCAGCCATACTGGATGGATTTGTATCAAAGGAATCTCCAGTGAGCAGAATAGCTGCTGTGAAACTCGTTACCATAATGAAGGATCTCGTGCCAGCTTTTTAACTGTTTGACACTCCTGTGTTAGGTGAAAAACTTGCACCTGTGAAATGCACTCCTGGGAGCCTCCAGGTTTGCCATTCTGTTTCTGCAAATTGCAGCTGCTGGTACTTCGAGGTTTGTTGTGGTTTGGGGCTAGGAGGTGAAGATGAGGAAGCAAATGATTTGCCTCTGAGGTCTATGAGAAGGAAGAACTGTGTCCTAGACGGATCTTGGGGACATGATTAACACGTGGTTATTTGGCTCCTCTTCAGTATCGCAGCTTAATACAGCGAAGCCAGGTGCTTGCATGGGAAGGGCTGGCCCATTTATGAGCTTGTTCTCTCGTGGACTGGGAAGCTTTGGGATGCTGGACTGTAAATTGTTTGGTGTCCCCAGTTATTTTTCACCAGAAGCTGCCTTTGCTCAGCGGCTTACTGAGCGTGAGCGCCCGGCATCCATTCGAGGGCAGCAGTTCCAGTGTCTGTCTGCAGCCTGGCAGACATTTTGCAAACTGCAGATGGGATAGAGGCTGGTAATTAAAGTACACAACACGGAATGGGCTTGAGACATGGAGGTACCAGCTCCGAGCTGTTCAGCGAGCTGGAGTAACAGCAGAACGTATTTTAAATAATGGTTTAATTAAGTGGTATTACAGCTTTAGCTCTGCCTGGGAAAATTGTTGGCTTATTGCCTCTGAACTATGAAGCCTGGAAGGGGAGAACAAGAAGCTGCCTGGCCCAGAATGCGGCTTGCTGGTGAAAGCCCCTGGAAACGCAGCCCGGAGCGGGGAGTGCGGGACGGGCCCTGGTGAGCAGCAGCCAGCTTGTGTGGGTCCCCCTGCTGCCCCGGGTGTCCTCACCCTCCCAAGGAGCATTCCCTGCTCCGGGAGGCTGTGGCTGCCCGAAACAGGCCCTGTGCTGCTGCAGGCGCCCACGGATGGGGCTGCTCGGGCGCTTGCTGCTGGGAGCTGGGGAGCAGGGGGGCGCCAGGCTCTGGTGCTGCCCTCATGGCCCCCTCGCTGGCATCCTCGGTGCAACCCGGGACTTGTTAAATCAGATGGTAAGTCCCTGCTGTCCTTAATCCTCGAGATGGAGGTGACAGAGGGCAAAACTAGGCTTCATCTGCTGTGCTTTAAAAATGTTAATGAACTGCAGATGAAGCCTGGCTTCTTAAGTATGTCCAGCAGCGCTTCGCATTGCCCTCGGCTCGGGATGTTTAAAGGGAGGGAGGCCACCGCCAAATATGTCCCCAGGGACACAGAGCCCTCTTAAAGTGAGGGCAGGCTCTGCCTTGGCTTCCAGAATACCCCTGTGTTGTTATGGAGTCTGGACCTTGGCACCACAGGAGAAAGACGCGTGGGTGCCAGGCCGGGGCCACCCCAGTGCCCCCCGCGCCAGACAGCCCCACGCTGCGTCGCCGGCCTCCCCGGCCCTGCTCGGGCCTTCGGCCCTCGTTAGGAAGCTTTTCCGAAGGAGTGCTGCAGAGCACCGCGAGCTCCTTCTCCCCTGTCTGTTTGCATTTGTGGGATCTGACCTACTTTTCGTTATTTGTAGCACAAAAGCCTCCCTTGTTTTCCGACACGCAGAGAATTGTTTCGGAAGCGCTCAGTGCCTGGGAGCCTCAGCCAGCCCGGATGCCGAGAATGGGCATCACTTGCTAGAACAAGGGAAGTGACCCCCTTTTGGAGTCGCTGTCCCTTCTGAGGGGCCCTCTGAAAGAGCAGTGACGTGGCATGACCCCTCAAGGGTCCACCTGTCGGTGACTTTGCTCCCTGGCTCCTTTATGGAGGTGACGGGCAGGGCGCAGGAGCCGCCCTGCCTGCGCTCCCGGCCCTGCTCGCCATCCTGCCGGGCAGAAAGCAGCCCCTCGGAGCCGGGCTAGCGCGGCTGGGGTGCCCCGAGGCTGTGCAGTGACAGCGAGGACAGGAATACCGCATCTCTCCCCATGCAGATATTCTTCAAAAGATACTGCAGTTATCCTGGATGTTCCTACACATCAGCAGGCTGTAAAAAACATCTTTCTTCAAGCAGCATAGACGGGAAGCTAAGTTAAATACGTCAAATTAACTGTCAAAATAATCTTCCAGGACTTGATGAGCCCAAAGATTAAATGGCATGTTATTTCTTCAGCGGGCTTCTTTATCTCAGCCAAAGGGATTTACAGTAGATTCCAAAATCCATATTTTAAATGAATTGCAAATAGTTTTGTGTAGACTTGCCCCATATGAAAAGGATTATTACCCAAAACAATCCCCTTGTCAGGGGGAAAGTAGGTTAAAAAGAAATGGGAATGTAAATAGATGTAAAGACTTTACGGTGAATTCTGTTTATTTTCCTTTTGATTTTTCCTGGCTTCTTATGCAATTAAAGGGTCCAGGTCTTCATTGCAAAACATAGGATCGTTTCTTTTTTGTGCCATCAGTAAATATTTGGGCTGTAACTGTTTAAACATAAGCCTTAAATAATCTTTAGTTTGCGTTTTCCTCTTCTCTGGCTGAGTCCTAGTTTGAATTTCCATAGACTAAAAATACATGATTTTGTTTGAAGAGCTTAGATGATCTTCTTCATTTTGCTGTTTACCTATTACCTGTGAAGTCTAATCATCCCTTGATTGGCATTGAGTGTCGTGTAGTTAAACAATGATGCAGGATGTGTAGTGGGGGGTTGTTATTCCCAACCACACTCCTTGGTACGTAAGCCCGCTGCAGACACAGTGCAGTGCTCGACATTAAATTGTACGTACCCTATCAAAAACTACTGCCATGTGCTAGAAGCAAAAACAGCAACAAAGAGGTGCAAAAGAAGTGCTCTAAGACAGAAGTGACAGAGGATAATAGGGCAAAGAGGGAGATTGGTAGCCGTCAATCTTGAGTTTCAAAATAACCCAAATGACCCTTGGATGCCATTCCCCACGGTGTCTGCCCGGCCCTGCACGTCTTGGCAGGGTGGAGGGATTATCTCGCGTAAGGACCTGCGGCGAGATCCTCTGTGCCAGTACCAGCGAGGAGATGATCTCCCTCGTTACTCGTGTTTGAACACTGAACAGGAAGGACTGTGTCTGTCCAAAGCCCTTGTTTCAGCCTGGGATGTTATATTTATCCCTGTATTTGGTGTTCTGGATTTCAGCTTCACTTCTAAGATGCTTTATGGTGAACAGCTGGTGACTTCTTTAATTTATTTAAAGAGCTGAAGGGTAGAGAACCAAGGACAGAGAAAAAAAAAATGTAGATTCCGAAGGATTTTCCCCATTTACTGAATTTCTTGATATTCATGTCAAAGTTAGAAAGTAACATTAATTACAGGCGCCTGGAAAGAGCCGTAATCATGTGTCATTCATAGTGACGGGATGACATCTCTGGTTGGGATGGTTCAGCATTACCATTCGCAATCTCAAGAGCTCAGGCTACAGTGATAACTATTTCTGACAACCTCTGTAGATGAATTTGACATTTTGATCTATGTGTGTGCAGTGGAGGTTGTATCACAGAGCAGGTAGGTGTTATGTGCTTCCCCAGGCAAAGAGCAAACAGGTACTTTCGTTCCTTTATTTCAGATAAAGAGAGAAATAAGCACAAAAGAAGGAAGCACCGAAGGTGGGGTGCCCCGTGTGCTTTCCAGAGCTTGTGTTGCGAGGCCGAGCACCCTGACCCCCTGGGCACCCCTCGAAGCCTGAGCTTCTGCCTTTGCTCCTGAAGTTTCGTCATGGATTTTCTTGCTCTGCGGGTGAGTTCCACTCAGTAGTACTTTTTCTGCAAGAGAGATAAAAGGCAGCAGCCTCTGAGAGTTGTTCTGTTGACCCTTTATATTCTTGATGCTGTGATTGCAACTGTCATAGATATCTTGTCTTAAAGTTGTCTAAACGGAGTCCCTCAGACTCCGTCAGGAATGCCAGGCCCCAAGCACAGGTTCAGCACACCAAGTCTAACCAGCTGAGAAGCAGCAAGCGTGTGGCTGTGGGCTAGGGGTGGGCAGTGTCACTTCTCTGTGCAATGCAGGGCATCATTGTGTCAACAGATTTTTTGGTGGGGTGTTTTTTTTTATTCCCTGTCAGACAACAGTGTCTTGGAGAGCTGGCATCTCTCATCTGCTCCTTAGCTCCAGCTTCACCGTGTGTCTGTATAACGTGGGAGTGCTGGCTCCTGCTCAGCTTGGAGCTGTGTGGACATCGAGGGGCTCTGCTTTTGTGGCTGTGTGCCTCTCCGAACGTGCCTCTTCTCTGAGTGCTGTCCCCACCTTGTGCTGAACTTGGTTCACAAGCCCGTGGTTGGTCATGTAGCTTCAATGTATCAGGATGATCCTTGACCGTCGTTGATTAGTAGCGCCATTTTAGGTGAGAGCCATTTACCTGCAGAATTAATTAACAGTGCATTGGATTAACAATAGCAGAAAAAAAAAAAAGTATATCCAGCCAATGCCAAATCCAAGGTAAATAATGTAAGGAGTGTCTCCTGTGATCATCTCACTATGGCTTAGATCAATAGCAACATCAGAACAAAGCCAGGAGAGCAGCTCTGAGCCCAGAGCTCCGCAGCCCCGGGGTGTTCACAGCCCTTATTGTGGTTTATTACACAAGTTTCCCTGTACATCGAAAGGTTCCTTGGTTGGCTAATATATACAACCATCCTCGAAATAGATATTTTGTTAATTTTTTCTTGCTAGAGGAGAGATCAAGTAGCAGCTCTTCACTGCCACTGGGGAAGAATATTCAAAGCTGGTTCTTTAAAGGTCAGGCTTATATTAGATGCTAAGAATACAGAGAGAAAAGGAAGCTTACACTGATTTTGCCCTTTGGGCAGATGTCAAACACTGCCAAGTGTGGTGTGCAAAGATATTTTTTATGCTTTCGGGATGATGTTTGTAATCTCTGTTCTTCCGGAAGTTAGTGAAAATTTCTATTGCGTCTCAACATAGGATTTCTATCTAGAGTGGTTTTTTGTTTGCCCTGTTTATTTTTCTCCCCTGAGCGAACCAGTCCCATAGTGTTTGCAGTGTAATTCATTATCTGTGCCGCAGCCTTCAGCTGCCTTCACAGACTGGCACCCTCTATGCAGACTTGCAGTGGGCAGGTCCATTCTCCCAAGCGCTTTGGCCTCTGTTGCTCATTAGAGCACAAAGGTGTCTGCTGCTCTCCTGTACCCACAGGAACAGGCAGATTGTTTAGTAAGATGTCCCAAGAGATGAGAGGGTTGTCCCCCCCCGCCATCGATCTTTCGCCTGGAGCCAGCACACTGAGAGGGTGGTGGAAGTTTTGCCCGTTCTGTGATCAGATTAAGTTTGCATCATACTCCAGGTGAAGTCCTCACTTGATGCCCAAGCTTCTGAACCACAAAATAAATATTTCAGCTGTAGGCAATTGCCATCCAGGTGTCTTTTTGCGAGGCGTCTGGGCCAGTCTTGCTGTCCCATGCATAGCAGCATCCTCTGCAGCTACTGCCTGCACTTCAGGGATTCAGAAGGGCTTCAGCTACAGCTTGAACTTCCATCTTTCTCTAGGCAGCAATTTTCTGTTTTCTGTCTGGGAAGATACAAAGAAATGTTTTCCCACGTTCCCAATCATTACACAATGGGAGCACAATATACAGTGAAAGTTAAAATGATTTATAATCTAGAGTGCTCCAAAGAATAAACAAGACAGGGAATGAGAGAACCGCTGGAACAGAATCTTTTGGCAGTGCATGAAAGCCCAGTAGTGATCTTGGAAACATATCGATTTAGGGATTAGGATGAAAAGTATCCAGCTAGGATGCTTTGTTCTGCTTTGGGTGGCATCACTGGAGACCATGAGGAAGGTCCATAGATCGCAGTGCCTCTCAGCCATTCCAGCTGGAAGCTGGGTAAGAAGCAAGACCTAGCAGAGGACCAGATGCTGTATCCGTGCTTATTATTCCAGGGTAAATAAAAGAAGAAAATGCTTCCTGTTTGTTTGAGCAGCTGCTGATCTTCAACAAATCTTGCACTTCATCATTTTCAAGCACAAAGTGGCTAAGTAACTGTACATATTTTGAACAACTAAAGTTAACGTGCAGTTTAAATACATACTTCAATTGCCATTGCCATGCTAAGAGACAGACTTAGGTAGTGCAATTAAAAGGGCAGCAAGTGTAGTGGCACAGAAAAGGCAACCAGTTATGCTAGCCAGGCACATTTCTCTTGATTGCATTACCTGAGGCCTTTTGAGAGAGTACAGAAAAGCAACGTAGTGAAATAAGACCTGGAAGAGCTCACATGTTTTCAGTTTTAAAGTATGTCTGCTATGTCGTTTGCTTCCTCCTGTCTCTGTCTCAACTATTTGTGCAACAGAGGCCATTCAAACACATGCTGATAGATGTGGCTAGAAATATAGAATACAAAGAATATTGCATACCTTGCAGGAAGATAAATGAATCCATGTCAGGCTAGGAGCAGAAAGGGATGCTTTGCTCTTGAGCTCTCCTCTGAGCCCAGCACAGCCTCATGTGCTGGGTGGCCTGGGAGAGCTTCTGATCCAGGAAGCCTCTGTGCTGCAATGTCAGTATTTTGAGGGCAATTGACATTAAATCCCACAACAACTACGTGAGACTAAAACATATCAGTCCCGTTTGTAAGCGGGGAACCTACAGCATGTAAGAGCACATCATCTGTCCGCCTGGACACCGCAGCCCTGCATCGCGTTGCCTGCTGGGCACACTGGTGCAGGGGCATCTAGACCTGGTGTGCAGGAAGCTGCAGATTCCCCATGCACGGTGGTTGGCTGCCCAGAGCTCCGTGGCCGGCAGTCCTGTGCCCCAGCTGCTGCACTGTTGTGAGGGAACACAAACGGTGACACCTCTGCAAGTGGAACAAGATAATAACGGATATTAGGTGCTTTTCACAACACGCAAGTCTGCCTGCGGACTGTACAGCTCCCCAGTTAATGACTTGCTGGCTTCATTCCTGGTTCCTGACTTCCCCACTTAGACTATTCTAGTCACATACTCCCTTGTAGCTGCTTTGGCTTTTACAGATGCAATCCAACAGATGAATAAATAACAATGAGCCCCTGCTGAAATGCATTCAGGAAACACTTGATAGGAACTAATTTATTGTACTTTATTATTTAGAAAGCCAGTGTATAAACTTACCTCACACAACAGCAGATTAGTTGATGCGTTCACTGTCTATTAGCTTTTGGTTTGCATCACTGAAAAGCTCAAGTATATTTTTGGAGAGGGAGTTATATAAGAAGGGCTTTTTTTTTTAACAAAAAAGAAAAGATATTTTCAGTGTTTCCTTACATAAAAGTATACAGAAATAGTTCTGCTTCCTCAGGCCTTTAAAATATTGGTCCCTTACCTAAGCTTCATAACAAGAAGCTTACATCTTCCCTTGGTTTTGAGGAAAAACACTTCTGAAAGCTCTGGAATAAGGATCACAGCTGACAATACCTGTTCTCTGGCACAGTCAGGCTTTCCTGCACGTGGATGAAGTGTTCCCGGCGGCTCGTTGCGTCCCCCAAGAATGGAGCGTCATCTTCCATCTCCTTGCCCTTGGCTCTAGAGGCAGAGCACATTGCCCTGACTCCTGCAACAGAAAAACGAAGGAAGAGGGAAACCTCACACTAAAATACCTGCGATCAGAGCATGCAGACTGGCAGAGCATGAAGCTCGTGGCCCATGGCTCGCCACAAACCGGAGAGTCGGGGGGCCAGAGGGGGGTCCTGTGCAGGGAGCCCCTCAGCCCTGCACCACGCGGGGCTGCTGCTCTGAGCAGGGAAACGGTCTCCAGCCTCAGCACTGCCTGGGGGTGCCACCCGTGTGGGGCAGCGCCCCAGGGCTTTGCCTGCCCGTCTCCCACGGCTGAGCAAACATCAAAGGGCGCTGGTGTCTCTGGGAGCATCCGGGCGCTCGTGGACGGGGCAGTGCGCTCGCTGCAGGTTGTTACCTGCTCAGGTTGTCTGACGGAGGAGCAAGTGTCTGGGTATCCCCATAACGTGGCATTCCGGAGCAGCCCTGCAGCAGTTTGGCTGCCCGTGAGCAAACACAATGTCTGTGTCTGGAGCAGGTGCGAGCAGAGCCCTCGGAGTCACCCGAAACCGAGAGCGGGGAAGAGCCTGCTAGAGATTTCCCGCTCCTGAATTTGTCACTTCCGTCTCAAAAACTCTGTGACTCCAAATAGCTGCTACTGTGGTAGCAACCTCCGTTTGCTACAAATGGGGCATTTGCATTACTAAAAAGTAGAGTTACAATGGTTAGACTGAAAACTGGAAAAATAGTGCTGCGTTGGCAGCACTCTGGGGTTTGTTAGGTCTGGTGAATTGGTCTGTATTCCCACTATGTCTAGGGAAGGAAAGGAAATCTCCACTAATACGTTCTACTGTGCAGCCTTTTTCTTTCTAGTGTTTTTGCTGTGCTCTAATTTACCTGTGAGACAAAAGAAATTGCTCAAAATACTCAGGCCTCAATGCTGCTGATTTATACACAGAACCAGTTGGAGGTGTCATGGTATAAAAAAGAAAGAAACGTGCAAATCTTTGCAAGGGAAAAAATATGATGATATGCTCTAAAAATCTTGTGCCCCTCTTTTGTGGAAACAGCCAAAGCCTGAGTGTGGGTAACTCCCTCAGAATGATATGATATGTCCAGAGAGTGAAGAAATATAAATGGAAATCCATCTATCACATATATGGAGAATATGAAAGTTGAATGTGTCGTACACTTGAGCTGTTTTATTCATATAGCCATTTATGTAGCAGTCATCCCAGTAGTTTTTCTACCTCTTCCACTTCGTGAAACTGTTTAGCTCAACCCAGCTCAGCCTCTGACACTGGGTTCCCAACCACTCACTTTGTCTGGTTTTGTGAGTGACCCCAAAATACTCAGCTGCCTTTTGAGCGTGCTGTGCTGCAGATTTTAGTTGTTTCTTCACTGGTGCCATCCCAGGCATCCAGCAGTGTTTGCTCTTCATGGCACGAGAGCCAGGAGAGGCGGCTGCTGCCCCGCAGCGCTGCGCGCGCCCCGCCACCCCACACTTATTCCCGAGGCCGCTCTGCAGGATTCGCGGAGCTCCCGCCATAGCCAGGGCTGAGGAGCCGGGGGGTGGGGATGCCACATGGAGAATGGACAGTGTGAGACAAATATAGAAGCTGTCAAGAGAAGCTTATTTCAAGCATGTCCCCCCAAAGCTACCAGTCTATTATTCTTGCCATAAATTTGTCCTTCAGTGTTTGTTTTCCTTGTCTCAGAGTCCGAAAGGCCCATTTCTAGCCTTGCAAAGGCTCAGCTGTCATATCTGCTTTCCTCTTATTGCAAGCTCTGCACTGGAGCACCGTGCCCTTTCATATCAAATACATCATTAAAATAGATCCCGTTTCCCATCAGAAATAAACCCCGGGCACAGCTTCTCGAGCATTTTCTGCAGCAGCTGAGCTAGTTGTGGACATGTCCACCTCTTTCTGCCGTGGTGCTAAAATCCATCCCCCAAAACGTGTGTCCCGGCGCAGCAGAGAGGGGCCCCTCAGCTGCGGGACACGTCTGCAGACCCATGTGCCCAGACCCATGGTAGGTGCTGTTTCCCATGGGCAAGGGCTGTAGGCAGTGAGAAACCTGACCTGAAACCTTTCCGTGTCCCTCCAACAGGCAGCAAGAAAGACCAGCACCATTTATTTGTCTTTGATGATGCTCTCGTAGGCTTTTTCCCAAACAAAATTAACACCCTTAAGTCCCCAGATCAATTCAGCTTCTGCGCCTTGCTATGATTAAGCAACATGCTGTTATTTATTTAATCCTCTTTAGAAACACCAGAGCTGTGGTGAGCGCAAGAGCTCTGTTTATTTTCAAGCATTTCAAATTCATTGCACTCCTGTACTCACGGAAACATACAGAGATTAATAGTTGTGGTGCAGTGAAACCCATTTAGCAAATCAAAATACAAGCTTCCCAAATACAAATCAGGGGGAGACATAAAATGGGAAGTGCAGTCCTGCATCCTCCTGGCAAACAGGGCTCTCCCAAAAGGCTACAGCTCCCAGCAGGCCTGGATCCAGTGGCATTCCTGGCAGCGCTGTGAGTGTTTGCAGGGAGAAGCAATGAACCTGCCTGGGCAAAACGAAGGCAGGTGGAAGACTCGTGTCCACAGCTGCTTCATCCTGAAAATTTGACACAGCTGCCAGCTTGCAAGCTTGCCCTCTGCTTTAACCTGCTCTTTGATGGTTGCCAGAAAGAAAAAGCAGGCTCAAAAAAGAGATGCTGAGAGTGTGGTGAGTGCTGTGATATCCCACAAAGAAAATTAAATGTGTAAAAGCACCTCAGTGCTTTCAGAGAAGAAAATCCTTTAAGCAATATTCACAGAGGAATGGAACAAAAGGTAGAATGTATCGTGTTGGGTGTTGTCATCTCTGGCGCTCTCGCGGAGCGCTCCAGCCGATGAGTGGAGCTGTGCTGTGCGCTGTGGGCACGGGGCAGCCCGCGGCGGGGACCAACCCCCCTGTCTGCCTCACGTATTTGCCTTCCCAGTGCATAGGAAATTGAGCCAGTAGGAAAGCTGCGATTTCCCAGCGAGGCAAAGCCTTCCTAGGGCTGAGCACTTCAGCAGAGAAATAGAGCTGCTGTTAATTACGTTTTCATTACTGTAGCATTTGCAGAGTTCAGATGGAGCTGGAGGCCACTGGCGTCAACACCCCCCCATGTTTCCTGTGCTTCCAGTTCCTCTCCGTTTGGAGCACGGGCAGGACACGCTCTCTCTGAAGCCCAGATCACGCAGGCACCCGGCAGGGTTCAGCGAGCTCTGCAGATGGAAGCTGCACCACACCTTGGAGCCAGAGAAGGGGTAGGAGCCAGAGAAAGGGCCTGTTGGATTTCTGTGTATCTCCATGCCTTTTCTAACCAGTCAGGACTCCCACAGCTTCCCGAAAGCCTGCAGTGGTGCTTGAAGGCTGCTTGGCAGCGCCGCCTTCTCCAGCCAGGCTGCCCCTCCATCAAGAAGCCGGGCTGCCTGCAGCACCTGCACTGGAGCCACCCACACTTGAGTATGGGCTATAAGGGCCCTTTTTACCATTCCTGCTCTTGTCCCTGGGCGAAGAGGCTGGATGAGAGGTACAGTTCTCATCCTGCAGATCAACTGGGGAGAATAAAGCCCCTTTCACCTTACATCTGATTATGCAAAATCTTAAAAAGAGAGGAACCCGTTTCTGTATCCTGTAGCCCTGTTCAGAGTTAAGGTGCCTATCTGTACAAGATACACCTGCATGTCTGTAAAAATCTTCACCTCCTCTTCTTTTCCCCCACGCACAGATGAACGCATTGTAGCACTTCAGATTCTTCAGTTGCTTGGTAAAAAGGGCTCTGGAGAATGATCAGAGGTTAATGAAAAGTTCAGCCAGGGAGCAGACCCCAGCAGAGGTAGCAGTTCTTTAAGGCTTTCAAACAACTGACAAGAAACCATCAAAAAGTGTTTGTGGTCAAGGATAAAGAGAAACATCCTTTTGAACAGATCCAAGCATGAAACCTCTGTGGTAGTTACCTTATAGTATTATCCCTGCATGTCAAACCATGTCATTTTTATGAAGAAGACTGATTTATATATGACAGCTGCAACTTTTTATTGCCCTCTGGGGTTGTCAAGATCGAAGATCCCGCTAGTAGAACTGTAGTCTGCAGCCCCACAGGAAATGCAGTTCAAGGAGAACTGTGTTCCCATTTCCCTGCTATCAAACCTTCATAGGGGCTGCCTGGGAATGCCAGGCAGCAACAGTAATCATCTTTGCAGAGCAGTGATCTTTTTTTACAGGTATTTTCTGGGTTTCTCTTCATTTGAAACAGGACTGTCCTGAAAGTTAGCTTGGGCTTTGATGCCCGGGCAACTCATGAGGATATTTATCTATGTTTTGTGATTTTTCATACTATGAAATGAATATATTTATGTCATTTGTGTTACTAACGTACCAAAAGCTGTGCTCACATGAATGACAGTCTTTCAAGAAAGAGGAACAGTGTAGCCAAAACCATTTTTCTAGACCACAACCTAGTCCTGCCCAAGGCTGAGGGGACCTCAGGAAAGACGGCAGTGGGAGCAGCCAACAAAGCAGGGCCGGCTCGTGGGCTGGGGCACCGTGATGGGCCCGACAGCAGGGCAAGGGAAGGAGGCTCATTGCCTCGTATGGGCTCTGATTTGGGTCGTAGTGCTCTTGGTCAGAGATGGTGAGGGCCTGTTTCAGGGATGGTGTTGGAGGAAAAGAATGATTCACATTCTCTGGGGTTAATTGCAAGGCAGATGTTGATGAACTGGGTAGAGACCTTAAAATCTATAAGGACTTTGTAGCAGGAATTCATTGTAATACCTATTGTGCTACTGATTGAAATGGTACTCACAGAACACTCATACCCTATTGATTAGTTTAGATATGTTAATGGTGCATGTATTCTAAACAGATTCTGATGCTTTAGAGGATTTTTTCCCCTCGTCTTTATTTTTATTTTCCTGTCGCTATAGTACTGTACATATAAACATGCCTTATTTTAAAAATATCAAATATGAAAGCAGATTTAAAGCATTTTAGTACGTAAGCGCTGGGATCAGAATAGCATATGTGGTGTTTTGACATGAGCTGAAAATATATCCAAAGGCTCCTTTCCAACATGCTGACAAAATATATAAATTAGCCTGGCAAAGGTCTAGCTCTCCGCAGAGCTCACAGCTCCGCACAGAGAGCAGCAGAGCAGCTGGAGCCGCTGCCTCTGCGCTGGGTGAATCGTCCGTCTTCGGGCCCAGGCGGCACCTGGTGTGGCCGGTGCCGGGGACCGCGGGAGGGGGGCAGCCTCTGACGGCAGGGAGCAGCCGGTGCCGCTCGCGCGGGGCTGCTGCGCGGCGCCCGGCGGCCTCCCCGCTGGCGTTAGCTGCCCTGCGAGCAGGTCCCCGGGGAAAGGGGGAGCAGAGTCACCCCTGAGGGCAGCAGAGGGAAACGGCACTGCCTGCGGAGGGATGTTGAGCGCCCGTTGCATACGGCCCCGTACCAGCGCTTAAATGTCCTTCAGTGCTTGGATCCGGTGAGTAAGGGAGACAGGCTGCTGCAAGATGAGGCGTTTCCGTGCTTAGCCTCAGGACAGGAGATCACAGCGTCCTTTCCAGCTGTGACTCCTGTCCCCTTACTCCGTTTGACTGCTTGCTTTCTGTGCGCTGTGAGGCACCAAGGAAGGCAAAGTCAGCAAGATTTGACTCTCCCCACATGCACGTGTATTCCAGGATCCCAAGGGCATTGGGCCAGAGCATGTCCCATGGACGGTGCCCAAGCAGGCCTACCCTCTATCCCCCTCAGCAGGAGACTGTAGCTGGGGTTGGCCAGGCCCTTTGCCAAACACAGCAGCCCTTCTGCCCCTGCGGCTCAGGACTCCATCCGTCACCGTGTCCCAGTCCAGCACACACCCCCTGGCCAAAGCACGACTGGCTCCTCTGCACGCGGCCGTCCCAGCAGGTTTGCTCCAGGTTTCTGCGCTGAACTTGTCCTTCCTTGTCTTTTAACTACGGAGCTGTGACAGTCAGTGCGAAGGGGCCAGTGCAGGCCAGAAATGGCCTTGAGTAGCTCCGGAAACAAGAGGACACCTGTATTCAGAGAGGTTTCTTCTTATAGTGGATGGATAAAGTCCACTCTAAAGCTTGGAAAGATGCAAAATTTAAATCACTTTCTCAGGAAAGGGATTTTCTCTTGGGACACAACAGCAGCATGAAAAAAACTCCTTAAAAAACAGGTTGCTTTTGTTAAGTTATGTATTTCTTAAGTGTCAGAACCTGGTCTCTAATTTCAGGCATGTGTTTTCACAAGCTTTGAGGCCCTTAGCCCTGGTAATGCCAGAGGCGCAGGGCATCATGAGGAGGAAGTTAACAGCAGAGCGGGATTGCTTTTAAAGCATTAAAGATTCTGTAATTACGCTCCTAATTCCTACAGATGCTCTGGCAAAGCCCACTTTAAATGTTTGCCAAGCACACTAGGACTGCTAATGGGAAGTGCTGTGCAAATTGAAAGCATTAATATTATTGCTTGTGTATTGTATCTAAAATACAAAGGGCCTCACAGTCTTTAAGTGTCCTTTGATAAAAGAAATGTTCCCCTTGAGAGATCAGCTGTTTTCTCCTGGGAATTCACTACCTGTGGGCAGACCCATAGCATTGAAGACAGACTCTTTCGCGTCTCGCCTGTTCTTCCCGAGACAGAGCGAAAGTCTCCTCCAGGAACGCTGGGCGGCTGCCATAGCGCTTGTGTTTTATCTCTGCTCCTCCTTTGGGTTGTCCCGCAGCGCAGGCTGGTGCTCTGCCATTAATAAACTACCAGATATTAAAATGATATTAGAAATCAGGTCAGCTACTGCATCTCAGCTTCAGTTGTTCCCAATTGCTCAGCAAGACGCGCACGCACAGAGCCTCTCCAGCTGGCTTCCCATAGAGCAGTATCCTCTGGAGCTAAGAGGGGCAGCCACGTGGAGCTCCTACCCACATTTAGGGAGTCACCCCAGGTGCATCCAGCCCCTCGGCTGAGTCACTTCACACCCCCACCAGCAGCTGTGATGGAGGGGGACCATCTTTTCAGCCAATGGACCATCCTTTCAGCTAAGCAGTAGCCCTGAATCACCCCCAGCTGCTCCCTTTCTTTGCCCACATGGGAGATGTTGTATAGCCGTGTTCCCCAACTCCCCTCAGTTGACAGGGAGTAGCTACTCCAGTGTGCGCTCTTCACCCCTTTATTATCCCAATCAAGTGGTTTCATGAAGTTCTTCTGCAATCTGTTTCTGAATATGCAGGTAAGTAGCAACTGCTGGCCTAGTTTTGTGCTGAATGTTCTCACTTTGTGTTTCACTTCTGTGGGTTTTGGAGTGGGAGGAGATGATGGGGTTGGTTTCTCACAGATTGCTCTGGGACTGCCCTGGGATGGTCTGCTGGAGGGCAGGTGTCCTAGGGAGGTGCAGGTAGGTTGAGGATTCCCTGTTCTTTATGGATTTGTACAAGCAGGAGGCTTCCATGCTTGCTGTCTGGTGCAGCTGCATATTCTTCTCTCTATAAAGCTACCCACAGTTAGTGTTTGTGTTTTAAACATTAAAAAATAATTCTAATGATACTGAGGCAAGATAGTTCATCTGTTACTAGGAAGCTTCTCTTATGATTCTACTGTTTTTTTGGCCACCGTCATATACTTGAATTTTGATGCATTGTTTACTAAACATTGTTTTACTTAGTTCTGGATGGGAGCAAGCTTTTTAGTAGCCCTTGGTGGATACATGTCCACTGATTTTGAGAGTTCAGAACCTATTGTATTAAGGGCTCAGGAAATGGAGAAAAAAAATGGAGAAAGGCATGCAAGATGTTTGAACAGAGGAATATGAAGCACTTGACCTTTTTGTCTGTAGTGTCTGTAAGCTCTCTCTTGCTGTAGTGGGCCAGGTGGCACCCTTATAAAGGACTTCTTTTGCATCTGAAATTAGAAAGTGGAGAAAAGGCAGCCTTGTGGCTTCTTCTCAATAGCCACTGCTTCTAGACCGTTGTTCTTCTTATGTCACTTTTCTCTCTGTGGAGTTTATCAGAGTCTTTGCTGGCTTATACCAGTGTAAGAACAGGCTGAGGTACAGGACCAGGACCTTGAAGGGAGGGAAATGGAGGAAAAGAAGCAAATTGTCCCCTGGCCTTGTGATTGCATAAGAGCTTTTCCAGGAGAACCTTGTGAGGAGGTGCTGCTCGTTTTGCTCAGCAGTGACTTGCTGCTTGCTCTGCAGTGGCTAGTGCTTTCCAGGTCATCTGAGCGTTTGTTGTCACCATCTGTTTGGATTCGAGGACCTCTGCTTGGTGATGATGTTTGCAGCTCCCGGAGCAAGGGACTCGATGTCTCTCCTCACTGAAGTGACTTTCCTCTCCCTGGGTCTCATCTATATCCTCCTGTACGGCAGCCAGGCAGAGCGCCCTGGGCCTCCTGCCTTACAGAGGTGCAAACTGCAGGCCCTCGCAAGGAGGGAAGACTGTAACCTAATGCATTTTGATGAAATGGCTTCAGAAAGGAGGAGGGGGAAAATAATAAATACAAGCATGGGAATATTTAAGTTCCATTTGGCCTCCAGGGACCATGGCAGGGTCCAAAAAAGTTACTTCTTGACACATTAGTTCTACCTTCAAGTCAGCCTGAACCGTTTGGGCAGTAAATACACTTCATTTGATCATGGGATCATGCTACTTCATGTTAGCAAAACTGTGCAGGTGATCTAGGTTTTTCCTTCTAATGGTTACTTTTCAGAAATGACCACCTATCCATCTCCAGCAAGCCCAATTACTGTCTTCTATATTACATTTTCAGTCATTTCACAATTGTCTTTTGTACTGTAGAAATGAACTGTATAAGGCTGTAGTAAATGCCAATCCTGGTAAAGTAAGTCCTGTTTCAATATATAATGGTTGGTTTGCAATGCTTATTGCTATTACTATACCTTTTTGTCATGGAAAATGAGGTGTATGCTGTATCATCAACTACTGAGCTATTGTATGGTCTTAACATTATAGTTTCCTGATAGCAAAGGCTGCAGTTGAGGATGTAGAATGGCTTCCCTTGTAAAAGTCTGGCTTGAGGTTCTCAGAATTAGCCTTGAGGTGAAAGTGGTCTTCAAAGAGAATGAAAGCAATAAGAAAATAAAGAATTTGGCCTTCTGTGGTCCCTTTACTGTAGAATCTGCTTGAAGTCCTCTCTGAAGCTATTGAAATGTTAATGTTTTATAAACATGGACAATTGCAAGAAGATATTCTGCACGCAGCAGAACTCCTGGGCATGGCTTCCTGCTGTGAGCGGTGGCTAGAGAGCTGCCTCGGGATTTGGAGGGTCTTGTCACGCAAATCAATTGGTCCAGTTCCAGCTGTACCTCTGCTAAGGAGCCCGAGCAGACCCAGATGGGTTCTGCTTCTGTAATGGACTTACTCTAAAAGTCACATAAGGTACAAGTTGTATGTGTGTGGCATGTGTGTATGTTCCTCATGGAGAAGACATAGATTTAAAAAAAAATACATGTGTAACATGGACAGGAATGTGAACTCTTGCATAGATGGACTTTCCTGAGTGCCTTGCTGCTTGAGTTTCCAGTAAATTCATGACTTGCAGTGAGTGGAGCTTTTAATTTGTTGCTGGTTCACGCATCAGCAAGAAAGGAACCAGTTTTGTTGCACGGGGCTGCCGAGGGCTCTCCATCTCTGCTTGATTTACGTGCCGGCCCTCCCTGTGTTTTAAGGGTGGCCTCCTTGGCAGAAGGAGCTTTCCCTGCAGCCAGGGAGATAAATTTTGGCTTTGACCGAGTGAAGGGCAGAGCAAAGGTACTTGGAGGCAGGAGAGAACATAGGGAGCATGGGGCAGTGAGGGGATGGGTCTGTCATGTGCTGCAGTGGACTCGGGACCTGGGTCTGCTCCTGACTTCTCACGGACTTCCCAGGCTCAGTGAAGTCACTTAGTTCAGGTTTCAGCTCCCCTTTTGCAAGAGGAGGGGAAATATTCCTGCTTTGTTTGCAGCATTGGTGGAAATTATAGGCATTTACTGGGACTTCTTTGAATATGTGATGCTGCTTAATCTCTTTGCCTTATGCAGCTACAGCTGAGGGATTGGCAGCCTTAAAGCTTTAAGCAGGGGGCTTTACTGAAGAGAAAGCCTTGCCACCAAGGCAGGAATCTGCTGTGCTCAGTGTGCCTGATGTAGGGCAGGCTCACGAGCTGACTCACCTTTGCCAGCGCTGAAATGAAGTTAGCCGGTGTTAAGCCTGTTTTGAAATGCAGCATCACTGTTACTCGATTAATAAAGGCCCAATTCTGTTTTTTTTTTTTTTTTTTTTTAAGTTGCCTCTTTGGCCTCATATAACTGGAATCTTGCCAATACATCGTGTTGTTCCCTCGGGTTTTTCTTACGCCAAAATGAAATTCTCCTTCATGGTGTTAGCCTTGGTAGCTGGAGGACGCTCGTTATCCGAGGCCTCCGGGTCGCTGCTGCTGGGTTCCGCAGGGCGCCCGGTGCCTGCAGTCCCTGAAGCTGAAGCTCCGCAGGTGCCAGTAGGGATGTCTTCAAGCCCAGGGATGTGGGGAGCTGTGTGGTACTTGAGACTTGTCACCTCTATTAAAAGTTACTTTCTCTGCATGGTTTTGTCTGAGACTTCTTGGTTGTGGAGTCTTCTTCTCCGGATACCTTCCAAAGCCCCTTGGACGCAGTCCTGAGCCACATGCTCTAGGTGACCCTGTGTGTGCAGGGGGTTGAACTAGATGATCTCTAGAGGTCCCTTCCAACCTTAAGCTTTCTATGATTCTGTTCCTGAGCCCGCAGGTATTTCCCTTGTCCATTTAAACTGAGGCACTAATTTTTGTCTTTCTAGGTTCCTGTTTTCCTACCTCAACTTGTTCAGTCTTTAGGGCCATAGTGCAGAGCATTAGTTCTTGGACGCTGTGTTCAGCACAGGAGAGCCCGGATCCTTTGGTAATGAAGGTGTAACCCTCTTGGTGACATGGCCTGGGCTTGGCTATTGCTCGTGTGTGCAGCGTCCTGTCTCCAGGCGTTCAGAAACCTTGGGATTCAAGGATCTTAGAGGTAGCCAGCAAGACAATAGTGGAAACTAGCTCTGCTTTTTGGAAACTGGCTTGTTGGGCTTCACTAATCATTTTGGAATTACTATAGAAAACTAAATAACCTCCTTTTCAATAATTAATGTGTGGATATCTTCTGAAAATCTGTCCACCAGTTTTGATCTCTAAGTGAGGGCTGGTTCCCCCTCATTGTTGCCAAGATCCACTCCTATATCCAGCAGTAAGGGAGATGATACTGGTGTCTCTGCAGAAACCCTGCACCTACCTTGCCAAAAAGTATGTCTCAAATGGTGCTTAAACCTTATGCTGTCCTTCACTGCCATCTAACCATGCGGTTTTTCCCACTTAGCTCTGAAAGCTGCTATGGATCTGCTGAGTGATGAAGCTTTTGAAAGGTCCTATTTCCACCCCCTCTCCTCACCCACCACATAGAGCTGCCCAGTGCAGTGCTTACACCCATAAACACAAGATAGCATGGGCACAGAAGCGTATTTTATTCTATACCCAATACTAGTTCATGCCCTGCCAATAACTAAATAAAAAGGTCTAATCCTATCAAAATCCTAATTTGTATCAAAATCAGCTGAGCTGCACAAGTTTGTGTTAACTAGCTCTGCACACTCTTATTCCTGGGTCTGTCTCTGAACATGCAAGAAGACAGACATGTGACTGCAGAACCCATTGTTGCCCGAAAGTTCAAATTGCCTGTAACTGCCAGGAGTACCTGAATTATCTTAGCCAGGAGCTTTGCTTTTTCTGTTTGTGTTGTCATCATTTCTTTAGTCTGTGCCGAAATGATGTTTTGATGCCAACTCTCTGGCACTGCAGCCATCCGGGCTGGTCGTGGCCATAAACAAGGCCCAGTCACGGGCAGCGGGGCGAGAGGCGCAGACGGGCGCCAGGCTGGCGGGCAGGGCCCGGCGCTGGCCGTGTGCGGCCCCCGCAGGGCAGCGCTGGCTCCGGGCACCGCGCGGCAGCCGCACGTGGCCCTGCAGCAGATGGGCTGGCTTTGATTAATTGAATGTCCTGAATGAGAACCTGCTGGTAAAAAAAAAAAAAAAAAAAAAAAAAAAAAAAAAAAAAAGTAGGTTGGGTGAAATGGAACCAAGCTGCAAATGTAAATGAGTGCATTGCCTGTCCCTACTGCTAGATTAAAGTAAATGAAGGATTCGGTGTTTTCCTGGCATATTTGAGCCCGTTGAAGGTTAGGGTGTTTAAATATACCCTAAACCTCCTGGGAATCGAGGACGTGTGTAGGTACCACAGCTCTGCATCCCTGCGGGCCAGGGGATGTGTCGGATGTCAGGAGCTGTGCCGTGGTACTCTGGGCTCCAGCAGCCTTGGACTGCCGTGGGCCAAGGGAGCTGTTCAGCACCGGCAGCCTGTGTTAGATTTGAGGTAGCTGAGGAATCAAGCTTTCCAATCTACTTAATTCCAGAGAAGCAAACCAGAACTCATTTCTCTGGCTGAGACTGATTGCTTTTTAAACATGTGCACATTTTATTATAGTTAATCATCATAATGCAAGAAATATGAAAAAAAAGAAGTAGCAAAACTGATATTAGTTTCTTTCTTTTTTTCTCCTTGTCTCTAAAATAGCCCAAACCACATTTTGCGAGTGCAAAATGGCCTGTAGCTGACAGGACTTGTGATCAGTGTAGAGTTTTAATTCCAAGAATGGAGCTATTAATTTGACACAAATTAATCTATGCAAATTTGCACACTGCTTTAATGAAGAGACAGACATGTAATCATTTCATTACTTCTCAAGTTTTCAATTAGATTGAATTCAGTAGCTGGCCACCATCATAGTAACTGAGTTTTGCTGAAAGGTTATTTGATGAATATTTATGAATTTGGGACTCTGTTACAGCTGGGCTTAATAGCAAGTATCATACTTTCTAAGTACATGCAAATGATTCTTCAAATATCCTAATGCAGTGATTGATTTACCTTTCTTTTTTCTTGACTGCTTTATCTTTAATCCCAGTTATTACTCTGGCATTCTGGTCTGAGATAAATGACTTACTCAGGGGTAAGTGACTGCTTTATAATAATATAAAACTGGTCTTGTTTTGTGGCCACTTCAGCGCAAGCGATGATGCCCTAAACAGCAGGGGATGTGCCAGACCTCCCCTGCAGTGACAGGCCTCAAGACTCCCATAATACTGACCTGGGCAAAAGAAGGTGGCACTGCTGCAGATGCCTGGGATCCGAGAGATGGATTCTCTCCTCTGCAATTTCTGTGAAGTTATTCACCTTGCAGTAACACTTCAGGGTGTCTTCAATTTGAAGTCTGATGCCTCAGTATTTCCAGCTCCAATGAAGCTAAATACACAATTAACCAGTGCCCCAGTTTGAACTGGTGCCTCTGAACCTGATCCAGCCTCCACTGAAATCAATGGCACTAGACCAAGTTTCTATAAATAGAAATAGGAGCAAGTCCAGCATGTTCTGTTTCTTCCCCTTTACTGTTTCAGATTCTCATTCATTGTGAGGGTTCAGAACAAAAACTAAGCCTGCTCAATGCATAATATCACGAACTGCAGGGATTTCTTGGAGAGCTGTCTTATTTCTCATGGGTGATGCATTTTGCTTTTATTGGGTAGGAGGAGTGGGCAAGTATCTGTGTTCTCTTACCCATTGCCCTGTCTTACTGTTTTTGCACATCCAACATTTCACTGAGTCTGTGGACATTTGAGGCCCAGACAAGACCATGTTTGGTTTCTGTCTCTGCATCTCTTACCTGTTAGAAATAGGATTTGATTTCCGTGCTCCTGAAATCAACCTGGAAAAAAAAATAAATAAATACACAGCTGGTACTTCAGTTAGGAGCAGGGATGTTTGTGATGTTCTTTAGCTCCTGGAGAAATCCCTTCTGAAGTCTCAGGCCAGCTCCTGACTGTTGATCCCAGCCAAATTTTGCTGTTGCCTTAGACCTTGAGTCTCTACTTGCAGCAGTGCAGTGCAGCTGTGAAGGCACAGGTAAATGGGAAAGGAAATGACAGCAGCCTTGTGCTCTTTTCAAAATGGGGTCCTGAAGTGCACAAGACAACCCTTAAATAAGTCCCATATTTTATCCTTTCAGTGCCAGAGTTGGAAAGAATTGGCTAGCTGCAGTAAAAGCATACATAGCTCTTCACAAGCTGATGGAGACAACAGTCATAACCTTAAAACTAAGCCAAAACTAGTATTTCTTGCACCTTCTGCCAGACCCCTCCATGCAAATCCAACCAGTTTTGTTGCCCTTTGGTTGACACCCACAATCTACAGCTGCTCACACAGCACCCCAGAACTGGCTCATTCTGCCTGAGCTGGAGTTTTTTTGTGTGTGGAGAGCTGGAAGAGCAGGAAGTAGCAAGACAAGAAGAGATGATAAGGAAGTGTTGACTAAGTAGGCCGTATCTCATCTTAGGTTACATTCTTCACTGGAAACAAAATGTTCAGCCCTTTCTTTCCTGCTGTGACTTATATCGTGTTGTACGTTCCCACTGATCTCTTGGTATCCAGATTATGAGTTAAATATTCCTTGGGATGGCGGAGTTTAGCTGGCACAGGAGCAGGCTTCGGGAGGCTGGCAGGACAAGGAAGGCTCTCGTCCTCCTGAGAGGAAAGGAAGGGTCCTATCCTCCTACCTGACAAGGAAGCTGGTTGGTAATCTATTAATGGTGCATCAAAAAGAATATTTATAAAATCTCTGCAAACCTCTTGCTCATCAAGGTCAGAAGAGCTCTTGTGCAAGACACAGACCTGAATGGAGCTGAATAAACATTTGCAGGTTATGTCAGGCAGGACTTCACCTCCCCAGGAGGAAGTACAGGGGATTCAGCACAGGGCCCAGCATCGCCCGGGGAGAAAAGCTAATTCAATAGAGGCTTTGGGAAGGTTTCTAGCAAATGTCATTAGCGGGGTTTGTCTGTGTGCTTAGGTAGGTCCGGAATGTGTGCTCTGGAGGAGGCTTATCAAACTCTAGCAAAGAAATAATATTACCAGTAAGTGATCCAAGGCTGCACCGTAACAGGAGCCCGGGTGAAGTTAAGACTGTGGAATTTGGCTCCCTCTATTATGGGGTTTCTGATGCCCCCCCCCCAATTTATTTTCGTGGTGTCTGTGTGACTGTGTGACTGAGCCTCTCATCGCCGCCTGTGTACTCCTGTCTCCCTGTGCTGAAGCGTGTCCTTCCGGAGCTCTTTGGCCTGACAGAAGGCGCTTTCATCACTACCTAGAGGCGGAACCGCCAGCCCGTGTGCGACGCGCAGCCGCTCGCAGCGCGGTTGTGCGGCACCGTGCGATGTGGCCGCGCTGAACTGGGAAGCTTGTCAAATGCCTCATTGGCTTCCTGAAAATTACCTTTCTGTGGTGCAGCAATGACAAATGACCATCACCAGGCGCACGGAGCAGGAGGGGAAATGACAAAACGCAGAAATTTAATTTCTCAAAGAAGATCCAATGCGCATTCCGGCGGCTCAGCGTGCGTCAGCTGTCAGCAGCTGCCTCCTCGCTCCTCGGCATTGGGGCCGGCTGTGTGGGCCGCTCGTGCGGGTCCTGCCATGGTTGGTGCTTTGGGAGCACCTTCCTCCTGTCCTGGCTGTTGGGACACGAGGTCCCTGCAGCAGCACTGCTCTCTTGTGCCACTCCTGAATGTGAGGCTGTTCGAATTGATGCTGCTCAATGTCAGGTCTTTCAGCCATACTGCAAACACCTCAGAGGGGAATCAATCTTCCTTGCCCTTTGCGCAGTGATGGACACCATGATCCCAGTCATGGCTCCTGTAACAGATGCAGAGGGGCTTGAAGACATGTCTGAGTGCAAATGTCTCCCAATTGCAGATACATGGGAGTCAAATTATGGCCCTGAGCAAACCTGTGTGGGGAAACGTGGACGTGTGTGACACCAGCTTTTTGCCCCTTCGTGCCTGTGCACATGTTTTATAGATGCAATCTGCAGTCTGGAAACAGAAAGAAAAACAGTGGGATGCTGCCTCAGCATGTGGGTTAAAATGAAACTGGGATGTCATAAATACACAGTGGCAATAAAAAGGAATAAAGTTAGTGGCGAGGTTTCAACCTTGCAGCATTCTCCTAAGCGCAGGGTGGCACGCGCCATGCAGCGTGCTCCGAAATTGTTTGTCTGCTGCTGTCTCATGCTTGGCCCCTGACTGCTATAAGTCTGCGCAGGTCTGTGGAAAGCCTTGGTTAATTGGTTGCAATGCCAAAAATACAGATTTTTAAGCTGAAAAGATGGTGGTGAAGCCTTGGGGTCTGTCCTGGCAGGCAGGAAAGAAATGGAAGAAGTGGCTGGGGAGATGACCTCTGTCCTGGTGATACAGAAAGAGGCATAAATATATTTAGTTATGTTAGAGTGAAAGTATAAGTTGTATTAATCTTAGTACGTACTGAATCACAATAAACCTTGGCATTGATGGCAGCCTCTTCATTTCCAAAAAAAAAAAAAAAATAACAGAGAGTTGATCTCCTCCTTCATGCACCAAAACATGCACCAAAATCTTATGCCTTTAGGTCTTCAGGGGCTTTGTGAGCTGCTGTTCTGTGAGGTTTTGCAGGGCTTTTGGAGAAGGACATCAGAGCAGCTGAGCAGGGCCCAGCTGGGGGGCAGCGCAGGCTGGAGAAACTGCTGAATGCAGCTTTTTGCTGGTGAAAAAGGGGCTCGAAGGGCTTTCCTGCCGCTCCGCTCCTGAGGTGCGGGGGGGAAAGGAGGCCTTGTGTAGTGTTTGAAAGCAAGCAGGATTGTGTCAAAGATTCCCGCTCCAGTGCTAATTATTTCTCCAGACTGGAAAGACCCATGAGATTCAGAATTTCATCCAGCTCCTCAGGGCAGGCAGATGATGCTGTGAGATATTCCTGTCTGAGAGCAGTGGGTGTCGTTCCCCGGACTTTACACGCGCACACCAGCCGAGGAGCTGACAGAAGAAAGCAGCTTCTGCTGGAGCTGAAGCTGAGCAGTACATGAATTTAAATAGCTGCTTTATGTTTACTTGGTATATTAAGTACATCATTTTCCTGCTCTGCTACTTCCACTGTAAAACAGTTGCTAATGAAGGCTGTGAATTAGAGTTTGGAGGAAGAAAAAAGGCTTTTGACTCCATTGCAGGTTGAGTCAAACTGATTCTTTTTCTAAAAATGTAAACTGGAAGGAACTGCTGAGACATACTACAGAGCTACTTAAAAGATGTCAGCATTTTGGAGTTATTGGGCTATGTCTGCATTGCTGCATTCAGTCTGCAGGAGTTTCTGTAAGGGCTGTTTCCTCTGTTTTCCAAGCTTTGTTTCTGGTTGAATTGCAGAGCTTTGGGAAGAAGGAGGCATTAGAGGTGCACTTCTTATGCTTTTATAAAGTATCTACCACTGTAGGACTCCAAACCTAATTGAAGTCTTGGGTATTGCCGCAACATAAATAATAAATCTTCTAAATGTTGCTGTTTAGGAAATTGTGCACCGTGTTTCAGCCCTCAATCAGGCTCATCGATGCGTTTTTAACACCTCTGGCTCCATATGCAGCGTATGTTTTTTCCTTGAAGGAAAAATCCTGTCCGGGATTTTCCGCTGCCGGAGGGTGCCGGGAAAGGCCCCGCAGCCGCTCGCGCCTGCGGGTGCCTCTGCGGCAGCTCCCGTGGCAGAGCTGCCTCTGAGGGCAGTGTCCAGCCTCTCCACCCCTAGCACCCAGTTGGGTGATTCGCCCCTTCTGCCTTCATGAATAACTCGCCTGTTATAGCTACTTCTTGTGTTTATTTTATTGCTAGTTATACTGATTTATGTGTATGTTTTAATTAACCTCCCTCTTCTGGAGGCAGCTTCTATACTTAATACATCCTTACAGTCTAGCCCTTTTGCAGAGGTGGGAGTCGGGCACTGAAATGCCTTTGTGGCAACAAGCTCTAATTAATGAAGGGTTTGATCCTCTGATAATGCAGCTAGTGAGGAAAATCTCACCATTTGTTTTACAGGAGGAGGTGAATGACCTGTTCAAGGCCTTTGTTGAGCCCCGGTCTCCCAATACTAACTCAGTGCTCTGGTCCCCAGGCTGTTGTATCCCCAGGGCTGGGTGCGTCATGTTGCTGTTTCAGTCTTCAAGGTGCTCAGCAGCTGCAGAGAGACCCTGAGTCGGCCTTGTTTGGGTGCCGGGAGCCTAGAGCAAACAGGAGTGAACAGTGAGTTGCGGTCGGTTCTGGGCTACTGACAGGAGGGGACGTCCTGCAAGGTCCCCCCACGGTGCCCTGCAAGAGTCGGGCTGCAGGGCAGGGCTCTCGTTGACCTGCACTGCAGTCTTGGCTGCCGAGTTATATAAGAACCCCATACTAGTTCTGATGTGATTTCAGGCCTCAATCTAGTATGACCAGTCCTCAATTTTCTGATAAATTTGGGTCAACACTGGTCTTTCATGGAGTAATTAAGGGTGGTCTATTCTGCAGGGCAAGTACAGAAAAAAATCATTAGTGTGTGCAGAGGTCAAAGAGGGCCAAGCTGGAGAAATATCTGTGTCCTGAGCGCTGGTGTTTAGCAGTGCATTATGATGGATCAGTGAACTATGTAAATGCTGAGCAGGTCAGGCTCTGCATTTCATAAACTGTCAGAAGTGATGAGGCTTTCTTTGAAAAGTTACCTTGCTGTGCTGCATGCTGCTGTGAGGCTGGGGAAATGGGCTTTTTAGCTATTGTTCATTTTTAATTCATGGCAAATTCTTTTTATGATCTTAATCCAGCGCTCAGTCTGCTGAGCATGGTGATTGTCTCTGTAAACAAAATACTTGCAGCACAAATGGGATAACAAACAGTCTCCTTAACTCCCCCACCCAAAGAAAGAAAACCTGCCAGGTGCTGTACAGAACACCGGGGGAGGCGATGGTTTCTTGTCCCTGCAAACAACATATCTGCTTTGCATGTGCTTGGGCTTAGCGTTAGGCAAGAAACTCTTGTTCTGGAGCGAAAGTCAAAGGCCACTGTTCCACTCTCCCTTGCCCATGGGCTTCTCCATGATTTTTAAGGAGGGAAACCTGATCCAAAGTGCAGTTCCCATCTTCCTTTCAACAAGGCTCCAGGATTCTGGACAGAATGATCCCCTAGACACTGCTTCTCTGTGCAGAAATAGAAGATGGGGGCATCTCGGCGCTGGTGTGGATCCCTGTACGGCACTGGCAAGCTGAGGCCCGGGAGCACGGGGAGGGGGTGCGGGGCTCTGTGTGCCCAGCTCTGATCTGCAGGATCGGGCTCGAGTTCCGCAGGCTGCGCACTCTGCTGGAACAAATTGCTCTTCAAGACTTTGGTCGTTTTCATTTTCCTATAATTGGACAAATGCCAAGTTTTTTTTCCTTCACTCATAGCAAGAAAACTTACCTGACCCCCGGGCTTTGCAAAGCACAGCGAGTTAGCATCATCCAAGAACGAGTCCTTCCTGTCAAGCAGTCTACCTGTTCATCTGTGCCAGCGACGTGGGGACAAAATTCCTCCTTGTGGCACTGATTGCTTGAGTGGCATGCACTTTGTCGCCACTCACCACCGACATCAAACCTGGGAAACGTTGCACAGAGAGGAGCAAGAAGTTCCCTAATTCCGAATAATGTTAAAGAGCGGAGGCAAAGCTCCCAGGGTGGTTTTAGGTATCAAGCAGTGGAAATGTCACTTGCTGGGTAGGAAGAGCAGGTCTGTGGGTCGCTAGGGCGTTTGTAAGGCTGCCCAGTGCTCTCGCCTTGTGTCACTTGATCTACTGAAAGGTGCCCCCTCTCCCTGCAGACTCAGCTGTTACGGTCGAAGAATACAAAAAATAAAATGCAGTGTTTGTGCTTAGCACTAAAACACAGTTTAGTTGAGAATAAACTTAGTCTGGACATCAAAAGGTTTCTAAGCATGAGAGTTGCAGGGATTTGGAAGAGATTCATCTTAAATACAATGTAGGCCAAGAACTTGAAGCAGCCATAAACTGACACTTGATTGTTTTTTGAAGGACTGTATGACATAGGGGAATGTGATAGCAGGTCGAGTTTGATGGCTCAAGAGACCCGCTTTGCTCCCAAGGGAGCATGAGCTAAAGTGATGATGTATAATATCACTAGGGTGGGAAAAATCTGCGTGAGGAACATTTTGGCACATTTACTATCCAGTGGCTTCTGTTTAATTATTGATAGTAATCCAAGTGCTGCTTACTGTATCTTGTACTATTTTACAGTATTTTTCCTCTGTGTATGGAGTGTCTGATCTACTAAGGAGCTATATGCCTTGGAGTTGTGTAGGAACAATGGATGTATTCATCAGCCTTCAGGTAAAGGAGCTCTAAGGTTTCAGTGAGAAGCACTTCTGTGAAGAATTAGGCTGGAAGATGAAGGGGAACGTGATAGAATTATGCATGACTGCCCCATCCGTCTAGCTCACTATGCACGAAAGTGTCACAAGGTTGGTTGTTTTGTTCTATTTCTTTGCGTGCTTGGGACTCACAAAGCACTTCAGAAATGCAGTGCCTATGACTAGGATTAGATTTTTGGCTTCCACTTAGGCATCGTATGGAAGAGCCAAGGTCTGAAATGAAGTTGGATCACAGCCCCTGAAAATCTCACCCAAAAGTCCCGTAAGCAGTGACTGTAGCTGGCCTTTCAGATCGGGATCCTGCCAGACATGGCTGCTCTTGTTCTGCTCAGCACTTTCCTCATATTTTTTTTTCCCCAGGTTAAGCCAGCAGAGAAAAATAGAATACTTTCTGTGATTTAACGTCTTCCCCTGGCATCATTTGAAGGACCAGGGAAAACTCAGTCTCCTCTGCTCTTTCCAATACCTTGAGTAGGCTTTGGATCTTGATCTGTGATCAAGAACACATCCCAGTGAGCCCGGCTAGCTTCACAGCAAAACTCTCATGAGCTACTGCTCACCGGGGGTGGTTAGGGAGCCACTGCAGACACCTGGATGGGCGGAAGATAAAGTCTGATGCTGTCCTCAGTTATCATTCTTCTCTTGCTGTAAATTCATCTGAAGGGCATGATTTCCATGTAGAATACTCTGCAGAATCAGGTCAAACATGAGGGGTTCATTTTTTACCTGTCTGGTAACCTGACGGATCACGCAGTCCAGTTCTTGTGAAACTGTCTGACTAGACGCAGGGCTCTGGGAGCAGAGGATTAGGAACTATTCAGATAAAGCAGCAGACAGGTGTGTTAAAACACAGTGATAAGAATGGCTGCTTACTCTAGTCTTTCAGGGGGAAAATTAAACTAATGGGGAAAGCGTTACTTATTTGACTGTGAATGTGGGAATTATTACTAATTGCAGGAGTAATTCCTTGATAATGATGCTATAATGATTCCTTCTATTACAAGTGGTAATGCTGTCATTACTGCATTACTCAAACTCAAATCCACGGGGAAGCTCTGGAGGGTGTGCAGTGATTGAAAGTTCCACATTAAAATAATTACCCTCCATCTTAAATTTAGATGTGTGTGATATATATCTAGTATTTGCAGGATTTCTTAAGGCTTTCCTTCCACAAAGATATGTCTCTTATCTGCATTGGACTCCAGTTACTTTGTTCTGTACACTGGTTAATGGTTCAGGACATGTTTAAGGATGATACTCAGAAATGAAAGTGTTTTAGCGTTGTTCAAATGCTGACAATCGATAAATGAGCCGCTCATTTCTTATCTGTAACATTGTGTAGGGAAAAATGTATCGCTCCTTATCCAGGGCTCTTCTGTTTCAAATGTCTCTTTGCGATAGGATTTCAACAGCTCAGCTGAAATGTACAGTGGCAGTGTGAGGAAATATGGCATAGATAAGTGCCACAAGTATTAACCTGGATCTTACTTTGAGTCTCAAGTCCCTGAGGAGAGGCTGGGGGATTTGAAGGGCTGCAAGATGGTTCTGACTGCAGAGTGGAGGTGAGTTGTGGAGCTGAACTTCCATACAGGCCCTTCTCTGAATTACACCTGTCTCACCAACCCAATGACACTTGAGAATTTCCTGAAGAAGGACAGGTAAAACCTTCTCCAAAGAAATACTCTTCATCTCACTGTCCGCAGAAGTGAAGAACATTCTTGATTGGATATTTGCACAAATATCTTCTGTAACACACTGTTTTTTGACAGCCAGAATGAAGCACTTGGTTGTCATGTAATGATAACCCTTGATGTAGCAGAGCTCAGCAAGCACCACTGAAATGGAGTGAGAAAATAAGCTGCTTCCCTCTGCCCCTCGCTTCGCTCTGCAGTTCCACGTAGCAGCTGGGAACTGAGCTACTGGCCCGTCCTGCCCTTGAGCTTGTCCCTCAGTGGACGGCTCTGCCGACGTAGGCTGTGCAGCTAAATGTGCCTGCTCTGCCGTTGCTCCTGCCATGCTGCAGCAGCGCTGAGGGCCGGTTTTCCTCCAGCTTTCCTGACCGGCCGAGGGAGAGGAAGGAGGGAGGTGGCTGGCAGAGCCGGCCCAGCAAGGCAGGCTGTTCACTGTGGGTCATGGCCATGGTGCCGGCCCCAGGGAGAAGCAAGGCAGCTCGGGCCGCATTGGCAGGGGTAGCTCTCCTGGGCTGGCCAGACGGAGGGGTCCTTGTTGTGGCTGCCCCTCTTGTGCTCCCGTGAGGATGTTGGTCTGTGCAGGCCATGCCAGCACACGTGTTGTCACCTTACTGCAGGAGCAGTCCCCTTGCCTCCAGTGAAGCTACTCCAGGACACGATGTTAAAACACTCTTGTGCAACGCTGAAGCTCCTTAGGTCCCTGCTGTGGAGCCTGAGGAATTTCCTCCTGATCTGTCACCACTCTTGACCTTGGTGACAACATGACCCTGTTTTCTAACTGAGTTTGTGCCTGGTGACTGAAGATGGGGGCTTCTCGGGAGTCTCTCCTGATAACAAGGTGAATTTTAGTTTCTGTACTTAATACATCTCCTTTGCAAGAGTCCAGTGTTCCTTTTCAGTTTTTAAGTAAAGTACAGCTTTAAGCATATTAATAATATTGGCAATTACTCAAAGGAAAACATACAATCAATGCTTGTTAGTCTGTGAGGAGATATATTTTAAAAACACAGTCTGTGCTCGCCTGGAATTTATTGCTTGAGGCAAGGTGATGGCTTCAGCAGTGCCATTTCCAAAGCCTGCGCTGTGCATTTATTTTCTCATTAGCATCTAGTTGCTATTGTATATTTTGAACAAAGGTAACCTTGCAGTAGGAACACATTCCTGGCTGTCAGGAGGAGCTTGTGCTGCTGCTTCAGAGGCGCGTGCATGATTGAGCAGCCGCACATCACAAGAAGCTCTGCAGAACAGATCATTCTCCACACTCTGTAGTAGTAGAAGAAAGAAAAATCTATTTTTTGGCTTTCTAGGCTTGGGGGTGGGGGGTGCTAATTTATGGGTGTTGTGACAGGCTCTCTCAGATGGTGAGTAGACTGTTTGTCAACTCATAAATATCATTCTCCAAAATAGCGAAGATTCAACAATTTGCATTTTAGTGGGCTTTGATAAAAAATTATATTCCCTTTTAAATGAGAGGCTCCTGTCAGTACGAATTCTTTAAAAGGGCAAAAAATCAGACTGATTTTAACAGTTCAAGGGAGCAATTTCAAATAGTGAACCTTAACTCTTCACAGAGGCACACATTATATAGTACAAAATGCCTGGTATTTTGCTAGTATTTAAAACATTTAGGATTCCTGCAGCCCACTCAAGGCTGGCAATTAATACGAGCCCTGTTTTGCAGGATGAAGGAACAGAGACGCTGGGGCAGCAAGGGAGGATGTGGCAGAACAAGGGATTGAGTCTGGACAGGCAAAGAAGGTCTTGGGCAGCCGAAGGCAGATTACAGCACCTAATCTGTGCCTTGTTTTCCCTCCCCCTGCTCGCTGACACAGATCTGTTATATTTGTGTTGCTCATCTGTCTTGTTAATTTGGACTGCAGCTACTTTGGTATGGGAGCTGTCATCATAAATGATACCATATCGGAGTAATGGGTTTTGTCCAGCCCTGCTCAGTCGGGGGTTGACACAGTAGGACTCTACTGCCGCAATATCTCTGCAGTATAAATTATAAATGGCAACTTGTCCATCAGCAAGTATTAGTGGGAGACCTTGAGCGCTGACTCAAAGGCAGGTGGCTTCTGCTAAAAACTCACCAGGAGCTCCGAAACCCTTTATTTTCGGACGCTTTTTAGCTGTAGGCCCTGCTGTCTTGTAATGGTGAGCTGGTCAAGACTTTGGCTTAGTGTGTCATCAGCACCACTGGTGGCACTGCCTGGCTGCACCCACAGCAGCCTCCTAGAGCTGCGCTGAGCTGTCCTGAGGAAGCGAAGGGAAGCACGGATGATGATCTGGGAGAAGAAAATAGTGTTTCTTCAGTCTGCAGTTCTCAGTGCATTTTAATGGCAGCCTGACATGGCCCTCCCCATGCCGAGGGCACCATGTTGCGCCTGGTACAAACAGCTGAGCCTCGTCCTGACTGCAAAGTGTGAGTGGCGCGGGGCAATTCCCGGGCTGCGGACGCGCTGCAGCAGCCCAGGCAGCTCCACGGCGGCCTCCCGCTCGGCAGGGTGAGCCGCCGCGTGGGCTCCGGCGCGGGGTGTCTGTGGCGCTGGGGAGAGAAGCGGGCAGCTGAAACCCTGGAGTTGTTCTTTGTCCTTTTTTCTATGACAGCAAATTTGTGTCTTTGATTTTTATTTATTTATTTATTTATTTAGGAGATAAGACTCACGAGCTGGAAAATGGGGCTATTGAGTCCTGTGCCACATGGATCCTAAAGGGTAAAACTCTGTCCAAATTACTGGGTTGCTGATAAACCTCTGGTGTGAGGCACTGTAATCACAAAGCAAAGAGATGGCTCTTGGCTTGAAGAGCGCTAGTTCTGTAGTCACCTGTAGCCGTTCTAGATGAAGACACCATATTAAATGCAATGTCTGTTTCTACTCATAAAATTTGATGTTTTTTGAACATTGTAAACTTTTGTGTGTACGACGTGGCCTCAGGCTGGCTATAATGAAGTGCAAAGAACCATCCAATTTTTTTCTGTTTACTTCTATCATACAAACAGCTTTATTCAGTAGTTCCTGCATGGGGTAGTCAAGATTTCTTCCTGACAACACAAATCCACATATGGCTAAGAGAAGTGTTGGCATGCACTTCTGTGAAGGTTGATTTTTTTATTTTTTTTCTTTAAAAAAAAAAAAACCTGTATGATAGACATCTTGTTATTTAAAAAAATCCTCTTTCTTTCAAACAAATTGCGTCTGTTGTTTTTCAAAACTCAATTGAAATTAGAGAAGAACTTTTAAAATACAGTTAACGGGAAAACCGTTAAAAAGAGTCTCCTTTCCCACCATTTCCTGAGCACTGTGTGTCATTTTAATATCGGAGACCTCTCTGATTTCCTGTTTGTCTTTGGTGGAATTACTTAAATAGGATATTTGGTCTGTGGCGATGGCAGGGATGCATTTTAGCAACATGTTTCTGCAGGGTCAGATTCGAGGAAGGTAAAGAGACTGGGAGCGAGGAAGGGGCGTTACGGTAACCGCAGGTAACGCGGGTTAACGCGGGCAGCCTGACTCGTGCAGCTGCCGGGCAGCCCCTCCGCGCTGCTTCCCTTTGGCATTTGTGCTTTTCTTGCCTCTGCTGTTTTCCGTGTTAAGGTGAATTGATCCTGGCAACTAGGAGATGCTGACAGGCAAAGATTATATTTGGGTTTATACTCAGGCGGAATAGTCTTCTAAAGACATGGAGCCAGAAAAGAAAGTTGATCACAATATTAAGATTTGGTTTAAAAATTGCCATCTGTTCTAAATGACAATTCCAGTTTTACCAGGAGGTTCTCCGTATCCAAGGCAGACAGCATCTGGTGCCAGCCTGATGTCCTCCTTGTCGAGCAGCCTCCCCTCTCCCACCGCCTGGTAGTGCTGCCAGTTGCCAAAATGGTGAGACTGGCTCGTGGCCCTTGCAGGGCTAAGAAGGTTAAACTGACGTTTGGTCCCTCTCTGAGTGCTGATGATTCACAGCTGTCAGCCCCTAGCAAGTGGCTTCAGCAGTCGTTCTCATTTAGGCCAACATATCATTCACATCTTTAAGAGTGGCAGAAAATGATTTATGTAAGAGATATGAAACTTCTGAAGTAGCCTGTTTTTTCCTATTTTTTTGAGGAATTTAATTTTCCTCCTTCCCATACATAGAAGGATTTCAAAGGAACATTTTCCATTGTAGAGTCAGAGAAGAACAAAAGTTTGCTAAAGACACCCTATAAAAGTCAAGCCAGTTAAATCGGGCCTCGTTTGTTGTTGTTTTGGTCTGGTTTGCGTTTTTGGCTTTCTTTCAGGTGTAATAGCACTGTTCCTACATAGTGACTTATCGTTGCCATTCCAAGTTGTGTGCAGCGTGCACAAACAGAACTTCCCGCACAATTCTTCTGTGGTGAACTAAGCCTAATTTAAAAATCTAAAGAGGATTC
>VZSV01000015.1:9736300-9758881 GCA_013398735.1 Nothocercus julius
GAAAACTAAAGAGCAGAAAATCTGACTTCATTTATGCAGTGGCTTCATTCCTTTTTGAAGGGCTTTGAGCCATAGGCCTGTAAGTGCAAAACATGCAGATGTTGCACTCGAAGTGCAGGGAAAGGTCTCCTTCCTAAAAGCCAAACGGAGATTATTCGGGTGCCTTCTTACAACTTTGGAAGCAGGGATTGTTCGTGGCTAACTTCCAAGGATGGCAAAGACCATGACACCAAGGAGCAAGGGAAGATGGCCAGCACTGGATGCCTGGAAACCTCCAAATCCTAGATGGGATCTGCAGTGTTGATGATGGTTGAAGCTGTGTTTTTTTTGAGGCCACCCCCTAGTTTTGCTGCCCGACCCCAAAGACGACTGTGTCAGCTCCCAGGTGATTCACTTTACCTCCAAGTTTCCTAATTGCCTGCGAGTTCCTGGATCTTGTGGTGCTTCTGTGTCTTTGCCTGCATTGTCTCATGCTTGAGGTGAATGTGTAGACTTGCAACAGCATCTCCTGCTTACGCTGTAACTTGCTAGGCCTCCCCTTACGCTTTTTCCTGCCTGGCTGTTACCGCCCGTGGAGATCCGTGCAGGCAGTGACTAAATACGCGGCGTGCTGTGGCGCGGGGCCGGGGCCGCCCTGACACGTCTGTGAGCTGCCTGTCGAAAGGTTTCTTCTAATTCCGTGGTGTGCGGCTCGTGTGTTAAAGAAGTTGCTCTTCATGAGGTACATGTGGTTAGGTAGCCTGCGGGCAGCTGAACCAACGGTGTCCCCTATTGCTGCTGGCTCCACATCTGGATAATTAGAGCTCATCTCTGCCCTGAAAAGCTGATAGAGCTGCAGGTCATCTGCAGGACTAGGAAGGAACTTAGTAGGATCGACTGGTTTCAGGGAAATTTCTTCACTTCTGAGACTTTTGAGAGCCCCTGCATGTATCTGCATGGGCAGTTCTTCCTACTTACCCAGAAGTCCCAGGCTTTTCAAAATCCCCTGTCAAACAAAATAGTGTAGGGTTTTGATTTCATGAAAAAGCTACAGGTTTTGGCCAAAGACACTTCTGGAAACTTTATTTTTCCTTGAAATTGAAGTCTGGTTTCCTGGTAAGCTCTATTTATTTTCTATTAGAAAAGGAGGAGGAAGTCTGCGTATTGCTGAAAGCAGAGTGACTAAATGACTTCACCAGGTCCCACAAAAGCTCCATGGCAGAAGCTGAGTTGAACTTAACTCTCCTGAATATCAGTGGGGCCTTAACCACAGACCAATCTTCGTCTCTATGTAAGTTAACACAGGCTCAGTTAAATGCTGGCTGCCTTAACTCTGAAGATACAAGCAGAGCTCCAGCTTGAAAAAAAATGCTGGAATGACTGAAATCATTCCAGTTTTAGAATATTAATATTGGCCATTTAAAGAAAAAAAATGTTTTAGAGGAATGGAACTGTTTTAAAGGAAGTACTTTTCAAATGACAAATGTTTATCTTGATGTGGATTTTTTTTTCCCTTAGCCACTTAATAACCAGACTGCTGGGAAACTTTTTCATGCAAGCTGCTTTGACTCTTGCTTCAAATCCTTCACCTATAATTTCCTAATGAATTTAAGCTCAAGTGCAGTTAAAATGTAGGAGTCTGACTAGCAAAGGGATTGAAAGCAATCGTTTTCCTTCTTCCTGGTCCCTCTCTAGGCACTTGTTAAGAAATGTTTGAATGAGTGGAAGTGTTAAGGGACTGAAGCTTGTTAAAAAAAGCAGAGGGGCTGCAGTCTGTGGAGAGGCAGACAAGAAAGCGAGGCAGGAATCTGAAAAAACTTCCTTTCCAAGGAAGATTAAAAGCATTTCAATGTGGGGAGAAAAAAAAAAAAAAAAAAATCTGCTTTCAGATCTTCCTGCTTCACACTTTAAAACCAAATGGGTTAGAAAATTTGTTTAGCTGCCTCTGAGCCTTGGTCTTCTATTTCTTCAGCAGGACTCTGGGCTTGGGTGCACATGCCCAGGCCAACTATAACTTGCTAATAACTGTCTCACTGCAGCAACAGGTCTACAGCTGTTCATGCTGAATGATGCTGCAACAGGTAGTACACAGTCAGCAGCTCTTCAGCTGGCTAGGTTCAATCTGCATCTCCTGAATTGTGATATTGCAGACAAGCCAAAATATTAACCATGTGCTTAAATAGCAACTCATAAAATGAGAACTGTGTAGATAAATTTTGTCTGTATATTTCTAAGTTCCATTTTTTTTTCAACATCACTTCAAATTGATTCTGAATTTCCAATAAGAAATTCTTTTTGTACCAGATCTTGTATGTGGCCTTTTATTTCCTTACTGCAGCTCTGAACCTTCTGGGTTATCTCTTACTCTTCACGATCTTTTTCCTCATTTTCCTTCTAGCTGAAATGTCACAGTGATAAGTGCAAGGAACGTAGGACATTACTCATTGCAATGGAGGGAATCCTGGTGAAGGAGTGTTGCCAGGGTAGTGTGCTAGGGAGAGACTATGTTTCTGGGTGCCTTTTTAAAATAATCTCCTAAAACCATCATTAAAAAAAAAAAAAAGTCATTTGCACCCCTTTTCCACTAGGATTTATCAGTAAGTCCGGACTGGCTGAAAAGAGATTTGCAAGTGTTTTCATGAATCAAAGTAGCGTTCTTTCTGTATTTTCTTTTGGTGGTTGGTGCTCTTTTTAAATGAAGTCTGCCTTGTTTAAGCTTTTGCAGCTTTTGCATCTTAGTGGGGTTAATTCCACACAACTCCACCCTGAAGCACAGTGTTTGCCACCCTTCTATTCCACTGTCCTATTACTTAAGAAGAAAATCGGCCATCTGAAAGAAGAGGAAGCAATGTCCTGAACTTAGACTTACGTGACAAGCATTCTGCCCTCGGTGGTGCTGAGCTGGGAGAACATCTCAGCCCTGGCATGAGGGTTTATAATCCACCCTCAGAAATTGTTGCCTTCCTGGGAAGTACAGTTAACAGGGCAGCTTTGGTCACCCTCAGGTGTCTAAGGTTTTGTGAGGTTATTATAGGCTAACTGTAGGGCAGCCTGTGGAGCAGAGCCGTCCTGTGCTGGAAACAGATCTACCTCGAGTTTCTGGAAAGGGGCTGTTAAACTCCCCCCCCGCCTCCCCCTCAAACCAGGCTTATGTGGCAGCGTTAATTTTATCCTCTGAAGGCTTGGAGAGGAATGAAAGCTTTTGACTAGATTATGTGTGATTAAAGGCATTGCTGCTGTTAATGACTAAGGGAGAGTAAGTTTAAGAGTTTGCTGCTGAAGGGGACTTGTGGAAATTATTTGTGGAGCACAGACTTAGTCATTCAGCCACAGGCCTTTGGGGCCCTGAGAAGCCCCTGTTTCATTTCCCAGTGCAGTGCAATGGGAAAGGCTGTTTCCAAGTGCCTGATGTTCTGGGGAAGAGGCTTAGCAGGGTGCTTGTCTTAGACTTTGCGTATTATTCTGCTCTAGTTCTGGTTTAGGATTGCCTTTAAGCTAGAAATTGGCCCCATCTCTACCCTTGTTTGAAATTCAAGGTTAAATTGTGCAAGCACAAAGTAGAGATGGATCTGGTGCCACCCAACTGCTGCGGAGGGTGTGGGATGCGGGGGGACAGGGACTGAGCTGAGCCACCTCCCCACCCCACCTGGTGCAAACAGACCCCAGACACAGGGAGTGCCCTGGGGTGGCCCTTTGCTTTGACGCTCTCACCCTCAGCTGGTCGAAGGAGACTTTCTGATCATGACTCTAAATCCAGGCTCTCTGCTGAGGACGCTCTGGACTTTGAGAACTGTGCAAAACCCTGGTTGCTTGGCTAATGTGAGGACCCTGATAGGCAGGTTTCCAGAAATCCAGGGAATTAAAAAATAGTCTGCTATGAGTTAGTGTGGCTGGCTTTGTACATTGTAGCTGTGTATGTAAAGGGCTGAATTAAGCCATTTAAATTATCAGGCCTGCCTTGTGTAACATCATAGGGTTTTTCTGCCTTAGAGTCTAGCTGAGATAAAATGTAGCTTTTAGATATAAAGGACTGTCTACCACATTTCCCAAACAGGTTGTTCAGCTGTGAATTGTCTTTAGTCTTAGAAGCATAAGTAATGCTGCTTATGCTTCTAATCATATCTGCATGTTCGAATAATCTCCTCCATGAGATTGGTTTGCTGAGCTTAGCTGGGACGTTACGCACCTGGATCGCGCAAACGGTTCGTGTAGGTGCCCTGGCTTGAAACGTGGCTTCTTGTCCTCATACCACATCGTTTCACCTGGACAACAAGAGATGTGCAGCCGTCTTGCTCATGCGTTGTCTCAGTTAGACTCTGGTCTCTGCATGGTTGCTATAGTTTTGCTAGCACAAGTGCCTGGATTAGGAGTAGTAATTTTTGCTGCTGTGTTCCAGTTGAGCAAGAAAATAATCCTTGCTGGTGTGTGAATGAGCAGTTTTTAGCACACAGCTGAAACGTAACGTTATCAACATTCTCAATTAAACTGAAGCCTAGCAGGAAATTTGAAAACCTACTCACTGGCAAAACTCGTTAGCTTGTCTGTAAATATTCCCAGGCCTAAACGCACATCAGTGGAAGGGACAATGTGAAAAGCAGTGTTTCGGGGGGCAGAAGAGGCAGAAGTCCTTCTTTCTGTTGTTAAGGTATTTGCAGCACGGTTTTGCATCCGTATGACTCAAGGGAACATAATCTGCAAAGTGCATGGTTAAGCATTAGCATCATGATTTCAGAAGCCATTCTGCTATGCTGAGAAATAGTTTATTTTCTTCCATTGTGCACATTGATCTTACTGGAGGAGCCATAAACTGTGTCCTGGCACTTGCATGATTGAGGGAGAGAAGCCGTAAAGCAGCAGTAACCATCGTGTCGTCTTTTTTCCACTCGTGACTCTTACACCTAGTAAAGCCAAGCAGGTCCATGGACTCGAATCACAATCCTGCAAAAGGCTTGGCAGCTTGGGTAAAATGAGGCTGTTCTGTTCCTCTAAGGTGTTTTGGTTTATGGTTATGTTTTTTTGTGGGTTTATAAGAGCCTTATGTTTTCCTAGAGGCGCCATTTCAATTTTGAGGGCAAATCATGGCCAATTTGGATTCGTGTGTTTAATGAGATTGCTCTAGGTATATGTTTGTTGCTCTCTGTTAATTAAAGCATTTACTTGGACTCAAAACTAAAGTGTTGGAAGGAGAGGAGCAGCAGCCCTGGGTGTGGATGTGAGAGGGAGGCCTGAGGTTGGCAGAGGGCAGAGCACGGGCGTAGAGGTGCGTGAAGCTTTAATCTTTTTATCCTCACTTCTTCACTTCTCCTTTGTAGCTGTCTCGTGTGCAGTGAAATGAGGCCTGTGATAGACTGTTACAAGGGGCTCTCGTAGCCCGTAATCCCCAGACACAAAACTGGAGACGTCGTCCCCATTTCCCAAACAGGGAGGAATGTTTTCATTACTATGTTAATTCAATCTGTCCTATAATAGTGATACTTTAATTGCTCCTCTGTTTTCCTCAGACATAATCCAATTCCCTTTGGCCTCTGAGTTTATCCACACATTAATTGGGTTATTGCCTTGTAGAACAGAAGGGCAACTATATCGCTTAAATTTTATCACAGACTATTAATAAGCATGACTGAGATTTTTAAAGTGCCCTAATGTAATTAGGAGACAGGCCCCCAGGAATTTCCGTGGGATCTGGGTGCCTTCCTCCATCACACCTATTTGGAAATTCCCAGCCGCAACACGCAAGGAAAGCTCAAAACCTTTGCTGTATTTTGAGCGCTGCAGATTTTCTCGTTTTCTACCTGAATTCCTGATGCTACCTACAGGCTTTAATCTTGTGAATCTGCTTTTGATTTAATCTAGTAAAATTCCTTTTAACTTCCTTGGTTAAGGATTGCAGGGTCAAAGCCTTTGAAGAAAGCAGAGGGAAGGGTTCTTGGGGAACTGGTAGCAGGACATCCCTTTCACATTTTAGGACTCCAGCCCCTGTCAGAAGTGACTTCCTCAGTCTTATGGTTGCTGGATCAGTGTCGATGCCACAGCAATCTCACTGGGCCCTGAGTAACATTCTTGCTCAGCAAACTCCAAGTGCCGAAGCCACCCCGTGTCCCACAAGGGTGGCCCTGAGCAGGTGCTGACGCTGGCACGGCCGGTTGGGCGCCTGTTCTCTGACCGACTGTCTTGGGACATGGAGCCCAGACTCCATCCCGTTTCATGGACGCTTCTGGCCTGTGAATTTTTATTAACTGTGCCAAGAAATACTGGACCAGGTTTGTAGCGCTGGAAATTATTAGAAGAAACCTAGTGGACCTAGGGGAAGGGCAGACCGGGGAGCTCCTTTCCCCACTGCTGTCTGTTTCCAACCCCACGCATCGCAGTGTAGTCATGAGTAATAGTCCCCAGCCTGCGACTCCTTGAGGTGGCATTTCTCAAAGACAACAAGGCTTGCAACAGAAAGGGAGAAGGCTGCTGCATCCTCCCAGCAGTTTCTAGTGCTACCAGTATTGGGCAACAAGGAACAAATAAACCCCATTACTCCAGAGCATTTGTAGAGGAAATGCCTGGGCTGAACTAAGCCCTCTTTATTGCTCCTTATTTGGGGTGTGAATCAACCAGCATAAAACCAAATAGTACATGATCAAAGGGTGAATACTAATGATAAGAATATTAAGTCATAAGATATCTCTTCCATACCAGCGCAGGTATTATGACCATGCCCTACCCGTATCATATCTGTATAGTGCCAACGATCAATTTTCTCAGAACTAACGAGGAAGAAATAAGAACTGCATAAGCAACACACTTTGTACTCCCTCTCCCCATACAGGCAGGGAATAAAAAAATAAAATCATTTTGCTTTAAATGGTTTTCAGATAAAAACACTTTCCACCCAACCTTATGTACTGTAGATGCTATAATGGCCATGGAAAAGCCCAAGTTTCATAGACCATTTCAGGAGCTGCTAAAACCAAAGCTAAAGTAAGTTGCAGAGTGTGTGGCAGAGCTGGAGACTGGTGCTCCCACAGCCTAGCCCAGGTAGGGACCGAGGGCCAGGGCTGAGCTGAAGTGAAGCCCGTGGGCAGGGTCCTCACAAAGGGAAGCCCAAAGGTCCCTAAATGCAGCACTACCTTCCTGTAGAATCATGGAATTGTAGAGTCATTGTGGCTGGAAAAGACTTCCAAGATCACTGAGCCCAACTGTAAACCACTATGCCTGTTAAACCATGTCCCTAGGTGCTTCATGTTGGTCTGCAACTTGTTGTACAGGCTAAACCTTGTACTTCAGGGGATGAACGGCTCGCTCTTACTAGAGGTTAAGAAGGGACCCACGGGGAAGGTCTGCTGCCGGTGGCTGCGTAATGGTGCGTCTGGACACTTCTCCCAGCAAGGCTGACGTTGGCTGCCCTGGGTTATTGGGTTGGTTAAACCGTGAATCTGATGTAGTCTTTGAATTCTTCTCTTCCTGAAAGACTTTGCTTTCTAGGGAGGGACTCTGTGTGCGTGTGGTTCACAGTACAGACTGAGAGGAGAGAAATGACCCATTGCGTGTCCTGTTGCAGTCCCTTAGAGAGATGCACCACACCTCAAAGATACACAAGTGCCCAAACAGATGTGTGCGATTACCCTGCACTCTGATGTGCCTCTGACTGCTGTTACACTGCACACTGAACTATGACCATCCATCATAGAGAGCCTGAAATCTGCAGACATACCTTATTTGTTTGTGTTTTCCATTCTTCCGTTTCCACAAAACACCTTTAATTTAAGTAGGAAAAGTCTGGGTAATGGAATGAAGCAAAATACGGAACTAAAGAATGTGCCATCCAGCTGTGATCCTGCAAACTACCGGTGTTTCCCTAGTCCCCTTGGAAAAAATGGAGATAAGTTCTTGTTTCGGCTCAGCAAGCTCGCGTTAGCCATGGGTTCAGCTGCTGCTGCTGGAGACGGGAGGCTGCAGCTGCCGAGGCTGCGTTCGCGAGAGCTGGGAGCACCCGAACCAGGCTGGCCCCAGGCAGCGCGGAGCCGCCGGGGGCCCGGCCAGCGCCTCGGAGCCCCTTCGTATTCAGGCAGCGCGTTCCCCCGCTCAGCTGCAGGCTGAACCAGCCAGTGAGCGGTGACTGCCCCTGGGGAAACTTCTTGCCATTTCATCGAGGAAAGAATAAAAATGAAAGATGGAGATTTTTCTGGGTAGTGGTGCTTCTGGAAGGGAGGGGGCAGTCGCACTGCTCGCTGCTGCGGCGGGGGCAGCTCTCTGCTAAATTTGGGGTGGGTCGGAGCTCCCTCGTGGCACCGGGCAGAGCTTGGAGCTCACTCAGAGCTTGGAGTCTGTCTGAAACAGAAATGCAAGAATACGGGTTAAGCTGTAATACTAGCAACTGCTCAGTCCTGTCCTCTCGCCCCCGCTCCCTATAGAAAGACAGCACGAGTTTTGGTCTCGGGCCTGGCTCCCGCTTCTCGGCGTGGCCGAGCACTCATTTGGGTAAATGCTATCAGAAATATTCCATTTCTTGAAAACTTAAAAGTCCAGGAATTCGTTTCATGAGATTTTTTTGTTGTTGTTGTTGCAGCCTTTGGAGTTTACCCAAAGGGCCAGCATATAATTGTTTTCTTAGTTGTGAAAATATCTCACATAAATAAGATCTTTTATAGCCTCATAATCTTTATTTAATGTTGGACTTTTTAAAAAGCCTTTCAGGATTTATTAGCTCTTTAAAGGGAAAACAACATGAAATCTGATACTGTGCAGTATCTTTACTCAGGCTGTTCAGTTGATTGAACTTTACAAGACTTTCTGACATATTAAGTATTTCATTGGAGCTACAGCTATAATAAGATTATTTATAGGTTATTGGCATTATATATAATAATAGCCAGAAGGTTTCAAAGCTGTTACATACATTAGATATGCGATAAAGTGTATGATTAATTATGTTGCAATTTATTCTTTCCAGCACCGTGCCCAGACAAACTGGGAAAATACTATTGTTTTTTCTTTTTCTTTTTTCTGATAAGAGCTTGAGCTCCTGTTGGTTTTATAGCAGCAGATTTGAGCTCACAGAAATGAAAATATCTTTCAGGTTGGTAGCTGATCTGCCTCTGATACGTCTGTGGGAGCTGAGCTCCATATTCAGAAAAAGCAGAGCGGGGCATAGCACTGATTTCTTCAAACCGTTCCCCAAATGACCAAGGTGTCCTGGGAAACTGGGCATTTGGGCCGTAGCGTTTCCATCTACCCTTGCTCTGCCACTCTTTATAATTAGCCATTTAGTTGGCGTGAGACACAAATTTCCCATTCGTACCGGCTGGGGCAACACAAGCTTTGGGACGGTTCAAAGTGGAGAGCTCTGCCCAGCTGGCATCCCACTAGCCGCGAGATCTGTGAAAGTGCCAGCAGCACTTGGAGCTTGTTAAAGTTTATTTCTAACGCCGAGGTGAACGAATGGCAGGGCTGCGGCTGCCGCAGGCTCTTTGACACGCGCTGTACCTGGACACAAGGTGGCCGCCCTTCCCGCCGCTTCCTGCTGCAGCCGGGGCAGCTGAGGCTCGGCGTGCCCAGGTGTCGCACAAATCACGTTCGGCTCTTGCCTTCCCTGGCCCGAAGACAGCCCAACTGCGGGACTAGCGAGCCAAATCCTCATCTCAGTTACATTTCTGGAGCTGGCCCACACTCATCCTGAAAAGAATCAGTCTTGCTCTGTTCAGGAAAGCCAGAAAAGTTTAGGTCCCAATTAAGTCAATGGGAACTTTGCCACTGACTGCAGCGGGTTTGGGCTTCATTTGCAGTTGAGTGAGTTGAGTGCAGTTGAATTTAACTACTAGAGAAGGCAGTAGTTTCCCAAAGCTGAAATAAATCCTTGGCATCCTCTAAACCATGCACTTCCCATCTAAGGTGCATTGCATTGCATCTCCCCTAAAGGCTACTGGAATCTTTGGCTGGCCAGAACGCTTCCCTTTCATGCTGAATCAACAGCTTTAATTAAGCATGATGACAAAATACGAGGACTGCTATGCAATTATGGCAATGGCACCACCTGCCCCTAATTAAGCTGCCAAAACATTTGGTCTAAAATGTGCAATGAATAAGAAAAAAAATATCCAATATTTTGGCAGTTCAGCAAGTGACTGGCTTTCGTCATGTAATTAGCTTTAACAAAGTGTTGTTCGTCTGATTTCTGATTAACAGACTATTTAATCGTAAAGCTGTCTGACAGGACTGTGAGCTTTCTGGTTTGTTTCCACCAAAATCTGCAATTTCTAACAGTCATAACGACATTTTTGTAGGAGAAACATTAGATTTTCTTATATTCATTGTTCTTCACGAGAACTCCAAAGGTTACATTCTTAGAATTCACTGAACTTTAAAGCTTTTCATTAAATTGGAAGCAAGAGGAAAAGCCTTTTCTCTGCTCATTTCCTTGTGTAGAGAAGTCCCTGGTTTGACGTAGTGGAGGGAGGAGGGTGCCCTGACCCTTTACCAGCCCTGCACGTTTTTGAGTGGATGGTCAGCTGGCAGAAAGTCTCCGTTTTGTTGACTGCCCTGATGCCTGCGGGTGTCCGGCAGCTAATGGTCGCAGAGCTTCTCGGGTTGGATTTAGTGACAGCGAGGAGGGGAACATAATGTGTAACAACAGCAAAGCAGCCCAACTGCTTTTTCAGGACTTGTGTGGCCGTTTGGGTTTCAGTGCTGTTAATGTAACCTGGCATGTTAAATCAGACATGATCAACACTGTAAAAGAGCCAAGCATAGCAATGGTACAGATGGATGGCAGATAACGAAAGCAGCCATGGTTGAGCAGGGAAGTAGAACTGCTCATCACACCACGTTAATATACGGGACTTAGATTTCCAAAAAGCAGCATTTGAATGCCAGGATGAAAACAGGTAACTGCATTTATCGTAGGTGCCAGTTTTGACTCTAAAACAAGTTTTCAGCAGCTGTCTTGTTTCCTGGTCTGGCTAGTAAATGCCTTAAATAGTCTTTGGGCTTGATTTTTCCGGTGCTTTCCTCCTGTAACTATTGGTGACGACATTGAGTGGGTATAAGTAGTTCCCACCCATCAGGGTCTTTTATTTCTCTTCTGTTCTTTTCCTATAGCAGCAATGTCTGGGCTGGGCTCTCTACTCTGGTGGCATCTTAAAAGTCTTGACTAGCTTTAAAAGTCAGAGGAATTTTAAGAAGATCCAAGAATACAGTGGCACACCCTAAGACCCCGGCGTGGCCAGGTGAGGTGGCAGGAATACCAGGCATCCCCACGTGCCAGGACCCTGGCCCACTGTAAGAGATGCTAGATGCCCGTTGTGGTAAGGTCTACAAGATTGAGCTTCCTTTATAAAAGATGAAAGTCAGATACCTCAAAATTCAGATATTTAATTCTTTTAGAGAAAAGGTTTGGTAAATAAAACAAGTATTACTGCTTTGGTTGGCATCACACTACTTTGGCATGCTAATCTCAAGCTCCCCTGAGATAATTTGACAAGAAGGCCATTAATGCAAATTTAAGCATGACCTAGAAAGGATTTATTTTTCATGTACCATCTTTATTCTTTGCTATTGTTGTTTGTTTTCCTTTGTTCTAAACAGCATAATGTTTTGGGGTTGTGTTTCCTTGGTTTTCTTTCCTCCCTGATTTGCTTTGCCTTTTTTTTTTTTTTAAATCTCATGACCATAGCAGCGTAAGTCATCCCAAAATAAGCAGATTGCTTTCAGGTAAAATGCAAGAGTAAGTCCAGAAGATGTTGTGTGTAAAGAATGGAGTTTTTATGGAAAACGCCAGGATTGTATGGAAAAACTATCCTTGCAGGAAGTTAAGGAATGTTGGCTTCTGTTTTATTTATTTACTTTTTTTTTATTTTACTGGAGAACTTGGCTGTAAAACTGCGTTATTACGAATCCTTGAACTTTCACTGTAGACGTCCTCTTACAGCTTTCCGTGGACCAGCAGCACTGATGGGCCAATAGAATTAAGTAAAAGTTAATAAAACCCAAGGTATTCCAGAGAGCTGGATTGAACACTGTTTTTTCAGTAGTTCAAGTCTTATTTCTTCATTCCTGTTGTTACGCTAATTGCTCTGATCCCTGGCTGGGATGTCCATGTGGGGTATCGACTGTAGAACTAAGCCAGGAACAAAACCAAACAGTTGTGAACCTTAACACTTCAGGGTTTGCTTATAAATTGCAGAGAATAAAAGGCCACAATTATCTGTCTCCTGTTTGCCCTTTGTAGGTCACTGCGGCCACCACTGCCGCTCAGCGCTGACCTGCATTTAGCATCAGCAGCCAGCAGGACCTCCACCCGGAGCCGACCTCCACCCGGAGCCGTCCTCCACCCGGAGCCGTCCTCCGTGGCTGCCACATCCCTCTGCCTCTGGTGGCTTCTCCGACAACCTTCCCCGTGCGTTTTGCCACGTGCTGCCTGTGTGCTCCGAGCCTTCGCTCTCCAAATTAACTGCAAGGCCTCTGCAACAGCTTTGGTTATGACTTGGGGGTGCCTTGGAGCTGGCAGCTCTCCTTGCTTGGAGTTTGGTACCTAGCTTGGGCTTGGTAGGCAATGGAGGCAAAGTTTTTGATGTTGTTGGCAATAAATACCGTGGTGTCTCTCAGAACAATGTACTTTGGAAAATTAGTTTGCCTGCCTGCCTACTGTGTTTTTCTTTTTTGGTACAGCGTTCCTTAATCTTCCCAGTTGGAGCTTTGCTCTCCCCAGCTATTGCAGCTTCTACTGTAGCCCCTTCATGGCTTGATCAAATTCTAAACTGCTCCCTTCCCTGTCAGATATACTTCCTCAGCTTGAAAAACACAGTCTGGCACCAAAACCAAACAAATTTCCAAGCTAATTTTCCTTGATGGTCTTTCCTAGTTTGCCTGGACAGATAAAATCTCCTATGACTAGGATTTGGGCCTCTGTGTCCTTTTACCTTGACTGGTTATTTCATAGTCCAATTGTTGTTCTTCCTTAGAGAGCCTCTAACAAAGTCTTGAAGATAGCTTTTTAAAATCCTTGCCCTTTGATAAATGTCTTGCAATTGTGTCTTGCAGCACTTACTTTTCTGAAGTACCAGAGCAAATAAGTGCCCAAATGCATTTCTGAGACGCAAAGCTGCAAGTCTATACTGTGCAATCAAGTGTGTCACAGATATTTCACCTGCGCTTCGTTGAGGGAGCCCCTCAGGCAGCAGCTTTGCAGCTCCTGAGGCTGCTGTGGCATCGACGGGAGCTGCGTTGCTGTCCAGCCCTGCCCGGGCACGGCGATGCCCTCGGGGCTGCTGGACCGCGCTCAGGGCAGACTCGCTCGTTCAGAGCCACGTCGTGGGTCTCAGCGTGGCACGCTGGTGTTGTGACAGACTGCAGTAGTTTGTACACGTCAAAGGGAAGCAAGTATTCCCCCTCATCCCAGCTTGTCTTTTGGTCTCCAGGTTTTATGTTCTCTACTGTGTTCCTTGGAGAGCCTGAATTATTTTTGTTGGTGGTTTGTTTTGCAAGAGTACGAGTTCCTTGGCTGACTAATACATAGGCAAATCATCTTTCCTGGCTTGGGTTTCCCATAACTTCCTCCCGACAAAAGGAGAAGCAGTGATCACATCTCAAGCTGCGCTACTCTCTCATGCCTGTATTCACGCTGGAGCGAGATACAGATGTTCTGCTGGGACGAGATCTGAAGTTCACAATCTGGTGTCTTCTTTCTCAAGTTTATTTCATCTTCAAAAGAAATGAGTTGATGTGTGAAATATTACTGTTCATTTCATGCCCTTTTTCTTTTTTTATTAAGCATCTCTGCTCTGGAGGAGTTGCTGTCCCTCCCGACAACTCAGGGCTGCAGTAAACTCGCCTGAAAACGCCATGCGAGCTGGTTCTGCTGGGCGCAGGCAGCGCCTCCGCGGCAGCCCGAGTTCAGCGCAGGAAGTGGCACAAGGTGAATTCCCCAGCTCCAAATGTAAGAGTAATTATAACACCATTAGTGGTTGTTCTGGCTTGGGTTGTTGCTATTTTGAATTAGGCTTGGGTCAGTGGGAAAATAGGGCAGCACTGGGGATATCATAATGCGATCTGGTGCTTCACACTTGCCCCCAGGTCAGTCCCTGCGTTTGCAGATGTACAAGTTCAAGGCTGTGCGTGCAGGGAACTCTGGCAAAAAGGAGGAAGGTAACACAATCCTGACAAAGAATGCTAGCTAAAGATTAACCTTGCTGACTAATTGAATGCTGGCAATGAGAGATGTTAAAACAAATACGCTAGAGAACTGGACTGTACTTTTTCTCTGGGCCGTGTTGCCTCTTGTCTGGGCTCCATCTTTGGAGATTAAATAAACCGAGTCTCCTTCTGTGATATAATACAGAGAAGTTAATTCAGTTCCATTAGGAAAGTCGACAACACAAAGCAAGCCAATAATAGCTTTGAGAGTGTGTCCTTCAAGTTATATTTCACACCCACCTGGTACGTGGAGATAACAATGTTTACTATTGCTTTGTAAGTATAACTCTCTGGATGACTAAATCAGAAAATAATGGAATGAGGCTGTCTGCTCTCCCTCTGTTTTCTGCTGTATATATGCATCTTTCTGTAAAAGAGCCTAGGGTCTGGGATGACCTCCTATGGGAAAAGCAGGAGCAGGGCAGATCCAGAGAGGAAAGGGGACGCGCGCAGGCCTGGCTGCCTTGCTGTGGCTGGATTTTCACCTTCAGGATGGAGTGGGTTTGGTTCAGGAATCCCAGCTGAGTGCCTTTACTGTTCTCTGAACCCCCTGGAAATGTGTTAACCTACACAATGGCTTTCTAAGAAGAACTGTTGCTCCGAATGGTCCCAGGCTGGGGGCGTAAGGCAGTGCCGAGGCCATTAGGAGCAGCTCAGGTCCGTGGGGCAGCGTGAGGAGCGCTGTGGTCTGCGCTGCGGAGATGAAAATGGTATCAAATCCTCATGCCTTCCATACACAGTGCAAGCGCTCTCTCCTTGCCAGAGCTTACCTGTAGTGACAGGTGATTCCGAGAAATAAGGACATAAAAGAGAAAACAGTGGAGGAAGAGGGGCAGGGGTGCTCTTAGAAATTCTTGGCCTTTTACAACCTCCTTTAAAGATGCTTTATTATAGCAATGATGAGCTTGGTTAAACTCCTAGATGGACACTGAGACACTGAGATGCAAGAGAATAGGGACAATAGGGACTAGGACAATTTTCTGTTATCTGGGAGATTTCTTTCTTAATGGAAGCTTTCAGAGGCAGCGTGAGAGTTGAGCTTTAACATTATGCCCAGACAGAACAGAGTAAGTTGTGATGGGAAAGGCAAAGAAATTGTTGTTTGCGACTTGGTATTGGAAACAATACCTTCTGTGGCAGAAATAAAAATTGTGTTGTTTTCACTAAGAAAACACTTAGCACCTATGGAGTGAAGGCAGCTGCAGTGTCTCCCTCGCAGCGCTCCTTTTCTTCTGTGCTGCTGAGCAGCAACTCTTCCTGCTCTTGTGCACACATTTTTCTTTTAATTTTTCTTTTGACAGTATCTATTATCTTAACCTGTAAGTGTGAAATTAATGTTTACATAATTTGAACCAGTTAAAACTAATTAAAGGAAACTGTCACCTTCCATTTTGGGCTGAAGTGGAGAAGAGCCCTTGCACCACTACCCACATGCATACACCCACCTGCCTGCCCCAGAGCAGGGTTAAATGCCAGCACATCACGCAGCCAGGTTAGCGGAGGTTCACTAACCCTGCCCTTCCTACCCACTGGAATTTTAGCCTTTGGATTAGAAGTCTCTACGTTCAGACCTGTGGCTTACAAAATAGGTTTTGCATTGTCAGCCTTACTATTACTTTATTTGCTTTACTGCTTGCTTTACTCACCACATTTGGGTGGTGTCCCTTGCAGGGACGCAAGCCACGGCCTCCATTACCGGCTACACAGTTTATCATAATTCTGCGTTATTTTCTCTTCTGCCAATGGAAATCTCATAAGAGCAATGGATTATTTACCTCCTTTCAGTTTAAATATGATGTATACATTTCAGCTTAGCATAATTGCTTACATTAGCAATACATTTCTGCTTGAGGATTTTAATTGAAAGTATGTTCTAGTGTACAGCAATATTTATTTTTCTGCCAAAAAAGCAGGATTCAACAAAGTGCCTGCCTTCATGGATTACAGGTTTTTAAAGAGAACAATTCTTAGTATTAAACCTTTTTTCTTTTTTTTTCACCTGCAATTATGGAAATGTAATTACATTTCACCTTGTCTTGTGTTTGCTTTTTGCGTTCCGCTTCTGCCTGGGCTGTGAATCATATTTTATTTCATGCCTGGATCAGGCATGGGTGTGCTCCTAATTCTGTGTCTGGTCTCTCTTTTTGGTGGAGACACTCACCTGCTGTAAATGTACAGAGCAGTCAGTAAAACTGAGGTGTGCTGGATCTGTAAGGGATGTGACCCTTGATCTCCTGCAAGGGAAAGTCCTTGGGCCTACCCTTTTGGAAAATCTAATTTAAAACAGAAGGAACATGACTATCAATCAAGCAAATATTATCCCTTCGCTCGGTGTGGGTTTGCTGTCTCAGGCTTTCTTCCTCCTCCTAGGAATGCAGTAGATCAAATTCAGATAAAAACCTGATACCTGAGAAAGACCCTTCAGCAAAATGTTTATGCTGCAGTGTTAGGACTTGCCTTTGGATAATGGCTTACATGCATCTTCCTCTTTCTCCTGCAGCTCTCACACAATTAAGCAGCCAATTCCAGTGCTCACTGAATGTTAGGGATGATGATCAGCCTGAATCTGTTGCTCCTGATACCAGGTTTATAGCAGTGGATCAGAGTGGGCTTTGGCTCAGTCTCTTGCCCATTACCTGCCCCTCTAAAATCCTTCTTTTCAAACCTCCTTCTGTATCACAGAAGCAGTAAATTCATAGCCTGGACTGAGCTTTCCCTTGAACCTGCTCTTAAACTGACCGCTGCTTTTAGGTCTTATCAGCCAATTAACTTACTGCAGAAATATGATGCTCTTCCCCAACTTCTTGCATTGCACAGGAACGCTGCATTTGTCACCTTGTCACAACCTTGGCGCTACTCAAAATGTCAGCTGAAGCTTGAAAAGTTTTCCAGATGTTTTAAGGTTTACTTCTCACTTAATATTGTCACTTTCATCCACAGATAGTTTGCCCTGTGGGGATCTAAAGCAAGTGGGCTGAGTAAAGACCCATTTCGCACAGAGAAAAACACAGGAAAGATGAGGGCTCTAAAGATTGGCCTGTCTTTAGGAAGACAATAAAGTGGGGGCTTAAATCCATTCCTCTTTTAATTATTGGTACTACAAGAGCCATAGAAACTGCAGCTTCATTTGTGCTTGATGTTGTACAAATAATTAAGTGCTGAAAGACAGCCTAGCAATGTAAGGAGAAAGTCAACAGAAGATCCAAAGAGCATGGCAAAGATGACGGAATGCCCATCTACAGAGGGATTCACTGGCCTAAACAAACTACCTGATGAACCATGCTATCATTTTCTGTGGCTGTTGTGGCATATGCTGCGCCTAAAGTGCATATTTAAGTCCAGTTGAAGAATTTAAAGTTTGACTTGGGCTTTGCTGAAGCAGGGCCCTCACTAGACCATGATGTGCTAAAGAATGTCTCTTAACAGCAGTGAAATTCCTTAGGGGCCCCCAGACTGAGTGCGGTCTGTCCAGCCAAGAGAACTCAAGTCCCCTTCTGTGCTGTGATTTTCAACCCCGATTAAATCAGCTCAACATCCATCCCGAGGTCAGTGATGAACCAGATTCCTCCCCGAGTGATCACTGTGTAGAGCAATGCTGCCAGGGAGCGGGAGCCCTCACACTCGGCACTTGTGCGTGTTGTGAATACCCTGACTGAAGTCTTTTGTGTGGTAGTTTGAGAAGAAGCTTGTTGTTGTCACTCTGCTCAACTGCACCATTGTCCACATCTGGAAAGGAGCTGGGATTTCATCTGCTGGGAAAAGGTCTATCTTAGAAAAAGCAATAGAGTACAGCATGGACAAAAACAGCCTGGAAACTGGTTTGCAGTGAGAAAATAAGCTTCCTAGAGGTCTTGTCAAGATAATCTCCATCAACAAAAGACTGTTACACGCTACAGTATCTCTTTTTTTTTCCTTCTCTAATAGCAGATTCAGTACATCTGTGTTCATTTCCCAAAAGTGACCCTCCCCAACCCCATGGTCACAACGTGACCCTCTGCCCCATGTTTCAAACAGATTTGCCAGCCTTGTGGCTCCTCCAGAAGGAGCCAGCTCGCTTCTCTCTCGAGGGCATTTCCCAGCAGCAGCAAAACGCAAGGGGAGTTCTGCAACTGAGCGAGATAAAATTCCACGTGTTTGTGCGAGGTGCTCCAGCACCGTCCTAGCAGAGACTCCAGAGCCCTTCAACGGGAATCAACAAGCCCCTTGTCTCCCTACTCCACATGTGCAAAGCTCCTTAATGCATTAAGCAGCTAAAGTCAGTACATAGGAAGAAACCAGTTTGTTGGCATACCAGTAGTATAAAATATCATTGTGCTGCTTAGGATCAAAGATACTGAGCTTGGAGCAGAGTCCTCCCCAGCTGAAATGAGACAGTGACTGCAGGCTAAAGCACTGGCCAGGTCAGCAGTAACCAGAGGTGCCCAGCTGTGATTTTAGCACATTAGCCCTGTCTACGAGAGCGCCCACAGTTACTTCCAAGCCACAGCTGAAACTTGTAGGTCTTACTATAAAACTGCCTGTTTGCCAAATTCTTGTAAAGATGGCAGAGCTAAAGACAGATTGCTATAAAAAACAAGGGGCCAGAATGTCGTTCAGCAGAGCTGTGGTGGGATGAGTCGTCATCATGGGGAGCACTGGAGATGCTGCTCCTGTGACGACGGCTCCTGGGGTTGCTGTGATCCAGCTGTCCTATGACTGCTGATGGTCCTCAGATGATCAATCAAGAAAGGAAATTAATGTTTAAACAGGCTAATAATAACACATACAAACTAATACCAACTCATAGTAGTAGTAGTAGCTTGACTGGCTTCTTCTTTTTCTCTTGTTGCTGCTTCCTTCCATAGGGTTTTCTTCAGGACTGCCTTAGAATGGGTTCCCTGGTGACCAAAGAGGAAAAGGCAGGAATAATGGTCGTTCCACATAAGCATTGTCAAAACAGAAACATGCTCTGAGATTCCGGATGGAGAGACCAGTAAAATTTTCCTGGTAAAATTTTCACATACTGATGGCAATTTAAGATGCATGATACATTATAAGTTAGAAAAATATCAACAGAGGCTATGTTTGTTCTTACACAGAACTACATTATGCTACCTTGACCCACACTAATTTCTGGTAGAGATGTTGCCAGAGATGAAGGATAATCTGTCTCCCCAGGATGGAATTAAAGTAATTAAGGAGGCGGCTGAGGCAAAAATTGCACATGGTTGAAGCCACGTTGAACTTTCAACACTGCCTTCATACTTTTTAAGACAAGCAATGGTAAATGTGGATACAAGTCATCAGGAAACCACTGCCTGTCAGTGGTTGCAGAGCAGCTGCAGCTTCTTCCCCAGGTTTGTTATAACCTTGTTTATTCTCTCTGTCAGTCGTGGAGAAAAACTCAGATCTGAACTACTGTCAAATCTGAAAGTATCAAGTCTAGCATTTCCCACATCAAAACTACTGTGTGTGCAGGGCCAGTCCTCATGTGTGCGACGCACCCACAGGCTGGATGAGATCCACCTTTGGCACGTGCACGTTTGCTCCCTGCAAACAGAGCCACCAGCTGAACCCAGGGGTGTCTGCAACCCCCCTGTTTTGAGTGCTGATTTACTCCTCCTCCATATCTGCAGCATGGGCCTGCTGCTTCTGCCTCCTGGGCTCTGCCTCTGAACAGCAGGAGTGCATCCCAAGAAAAGGGGGAAAGAAACGAGTGGCAGGAGTGCCGGGAGAGAGCCTTGTGGCTAAATTCTTCACAGTGTACATTTTCACTTGAGAATGTAAGACTTCCAGTTTTCATAACAACACGTTTTCCTTTGACAAGCACTTGTTTTATATAGTTGCCTAAAAGTTATCAGATTGTTAATGTTTCCAGACAGGATTTACTTGCCAACGTGCCAGACTCAGACCTTCCAGTAACGCATGTATGTAAATTCCGATTATTATTGTGTCCATATGCAATACTACAGGTAACCAAATGAAGGCACAGATACAAGTTATCTGTGTAAAAATCTGCATAAAATATTTACATATGGAAAACTAATTTTTCTTGTTTGGATAAATGTCTGAACATGTAAGCTCTATCAATCAATCTCACTTGTACCCAAACAGCTCAGAAGCGTGTCACATTTATTATGCGAGTTCTAACATCATCTTCTAGCAGTTCATAAAATACGAGCCTTGCTAGAAGCTGATCAGAATTCAGAAAGGCATGTTCATTTGTTTGCTACTGTGGCTCTAAAATGACTTTTTTTTTTTTCCCCTGCTATGGATTTTTCTCATTTAACAGTCAACTAAACTATACTGAGCTGGGAATTAGCAGCTGAGGACTGTTCAGCACTGCATGATGCTTACTGCAATTTGCAAAGTTAATAAAATGTTGGACAGATGCCTTATACCAGGAAAAAAAATAAAGCATTGCTCTGATTTGTTCAGGAGCAAATAGTTATGTAATTTTGCTTCTTTTAAGAAAGCATTTAATCTTAAAATGAAATGGAATAAAGGCCAAAATCAGTAATTGACCTGTTATTAGTTGAATTCTAAAGCAAGCTTCCCTCTTCTCTGTTTCTAGGAAAACAGCTTAAGGAAACGATGTGAAAATGTTTGCATAGGGACAGCAGAAACAAAAAGCACAGTTGGATGGGCAACATTTGGAGAAGATTACCCTGGAATATCCACAAGTTGATATCCAGGTTGATAACAAGTTGAAGCCAGGTCTGAACAATTTACCTTTAATAATGGGTGGAGGATGGGAAATACAGCGGAGCAAATACACAGTTCCTCCTCTTTTTGACAAAGCAGATCCCTGTAAATCACACAGCTTAACACCTGGAAATCACCTGGAATCAGCTTAACACCTGGAAAGGTGATAGAAGAAAATGAGGCAATGAAGCTGAAAACCACTGATCTGGAGAACTGGAGCGGAAGAAAAAGACCTACATACTCCTTTTAAAATGTCCATGAGGCAAAAGGAAAGATGTTGGCCATAAGGTAAGTTTGCTAGACTAGTTGTATTTTCACTTTGAGACCTCTAAAATAGGATGAAATCCTCCATCTAGGGTTAACCTTTTCATCTGTCCTGGGAGAATGATTACGCTAGGTAATCCTTTGGCATCATTTTGATGTTGTCCTTAGATGGAAATGTCTGAGTCAGAAGTTGTGATTATGATGGATCTTTAAGAAAAAATAAAAAAAGTTAACACTTAGTGAAAACTTAGACAACTGAGCAGTCACTCTGTCAGGCTGCTCACCATCTGGCTCAAACTGTTGTTCCAGGTTGTACTGATTTTGCGTTTCCTCTGGTCCTCTATATTCTTCAAAGACAAGATTCAACCACAGCTGAACTGCAACTGGAGGAAGGGACCATCCTCTCTGTCCTGCCTCCCAGGTATTCCCTGCAGCAGCCGCCGGGCTCGTGGAACATATCGAGCAGCCGCTGGCGTTTCACTTTTCCAGTGCCTTCGCTCTAGGGACCCTGGTCAAATCAGAACAGAAAGCAGGAACACGAAAAATAGTTACTAAAAGATAGAGCATTGCTTGTATTGCTGAAATCAAGTGGATTTCCGTGACTTCTGAGCAGTCCTGGGGCTAGGAGAAATCCCTAATCCTCCCTGCTTAGCGAAAGTATTTCCAGTGCTCCCAGCACAGCGCCCTTCAGTCATCAGGGGTGAGAAACCTGGTCTGGGGCCTGTAGTGACTAGAAATCATTGCTGTGTCTTGGCTGCTTGTCCTCTGCGAGATGAGTTTCTGGGTTTGATGTATTTCCCCACACGCACACCTAGAACGCCCGCACAACTGGCTTGTATTAGCGTGTCCCTTCCGGCAAATCCTCCAAAGCCAAACCAGGCTGGGGGGAGCTGGGGGGTTTAACCCTCGTGGGCCTCAGAGCTCACCTGGCTGGCGCAGAGGGCAGGCAGAGCCGACGAGCAGCATGGGGGGGGTGCCAGGTCTCTTCCCTCCATCCAGGACATCCCCGCAGTGATCGCGGACGCTTGCTGTGCTCCCAGAATGGCAGATTTCCACCAGCACTGGCAGTAACACCTAGTCTGTATACTGAGTCCCCCCCTGCTTCTTTCCACAGGTAACCCAGTCACTTTATTTTTCTAAGGACATAAACTTTACAAAATAAATATAAATAGGCATTACCCCTTATTCCTCTCCCCCCCCCGCCGTTTTGGGAGCCGTGTCTCAGCCCAAGGCAGAGCTTTCACTGGGCCCCCCCGGCTCCTGCCTTGCCCCCAAGCCCCGCGGGGGCACTGCGCTCAGCACGGCTGCCAGAGCCCATTATCAGTCAGAGAAAATATAATTATATCAGGGAACAGCTGTAGTTCATTAAGGAGCCTTGCCGGGCTCATTCACGCCCGGCCACATTACGCAGCGGCGCTTCCTGCGGCTTCTTCCACCGCCCCCGCCCCAGCGCCGGCAGCTGCGGGCGGCGCCGGC